>WAAB01016737.1:74666-107928 GCA_013389865.1 Piaya cayana | reverse complement strand
CTATGATTCTATGAAATTGTGTGTACAATGCTAACTAAACATCACTAGAGTTAGAAAATGAAAGGCCAGGCACACCACTGAGGTCTGGAATCTCTGGAGCATTGCAAAATATCGTATTTTAATATATGATACGGGGGCTTGGGGACCGTGACTGGTTTCTGAAATGCGTGTGCTTGTACGTGAAATTGGCGTGGGAATGTTTAGTTCTTGCAACTTTTGCAAAGGCAGGAAAAGCGAATACTTAGCAAAGAATGGACTCAGTCTTTCTTTTTGTCTTTGAGACGGGTTGTGTGTTTTTTATAAGACAGAGCTATTCCTGCAGGAAAACCCGTTCGTTTTATTTCAAATGGAAACAGAAGTTTGGATTCAGAGGAGGAAGAGAACAGCAGGGATGGAAATCAAATTGGTAAATGCAGCCTGCCATTGAGGTGTGTTTATGGTGGGAGTTGGGCCCAAGGAGCCTGATTAGCGCATTCCCAGCAGAGTGAGCCATTTGCACAACGGGAGGAATGGCAAAATTAAATCAGCTCACTGTGGATACAGCCTGTCAAAAAAACCATGAGCAGGGGGTAGTCATCATGTTGTTTTTAATGAATCGGGTAGCAGTTGCTCTTTTGCAGGGAGATCAAAAGAGGGGCTAAGGGCTGTTGTGGTGTTAAAGCTTTTCAAGCAGAATCAAATTGAACTTTGATTCAACAGGAAGAAAAACATCTATTACAAGTCACCCTAGCTCTGATGTTCTATATTTCAGCTGCTGGATAAAAACAAGCAGGAGAAGAAACATTAAAGCTGGAAACAGAGCTTCTGATTACTGGAGGAGTGAGGGTATTGAATACCCTTCCTTTAAGGACAGCAGTAGCTGTTATGAAGTGAAGAGCCGATTGAAAAAGGATTTGGATGTGTTTTTCATGGTAGAAGTTGGAAGAGTTGGAGAATTGTCTTCTAGCACTTTCCCATTTTTGGCTGTGCTAATTTTGAGGAGGAATGGACACTAAAGAATAGGAGGGTTATCTGCAAGGCAGCCCACGTGCACGTGTCAGTGACACCAGGCTGCAGCTGCTCTGTAAGCAGTTGCTTTACTAAAGATCCATTTGAGCTTAATGAAGTTGCTTGTTGCTCAGCACATGGTGTGTGGAGAACATCAAGCTCTGTAAATTAAGTAAGAATTGATCTGAGCTCTGTGTTAATTTCTTCATACGCTCGTCATTCCTCCTGCTAGTGTCCTGAACACAATTGAGTGCACTCAGATCCTATTTTCAGACCTGCTCTCTGGCAGTTATTCAGAGCAAAGAACAAGAATATTTTTTGTATTAGTATTTTTTTTTAAGAAAAGAATAGTAAGTATTTCTGTTGTAAGAAACCATGCTTCTGTTCCTTGAGGCAGTAAGTGTTGATTAAAATGAACAGGGTATGATACATTAGTGCAGGTTCTAAGCAATATCGTTCCTGAAGGTTACGCTGTGATGCACAGAGGTCTTATGCGTAAACGGTAACCAGAGAAGCCGCGCAGGAGTTTTTTCAAGAGGGAAGACCATGCTGTTTCTGTGGGAATCACAGCAATTGCTGAATAGCTCAGGGCAGACTCCGGTGGTATAAAAGCTGGGACTGCGACCCAAACCTTGGACTATGCTTCATCGCTTTCCTTTAGCAACCCACAGACAGGCTGCGGTTCACAACGAAGGGGTTTATTCAGTGCATTACCAAATCCAGATGTACAACATCAGCACCCTTCTTCCTTACACAGTCTCTTTTCTAGGAAGTTTCTCTTTGTTTCCAGGAACAAGCTCTATTTATTAGATCATTCAAATAGGAGACACATTCTGTGCTTGTTATGGAACTTTCATTGTGGTATTCCAGCGACAGAAGAGATTGCATCCTTATTCAGAGGTATCACCTTTGGCAGTTTACATAAGTCAGGAACTATTTTTATGAGGTAGGAAAATATAACATTTCTCAGCTATGAATGAATATGATTTCAGTAAGAAAAAGTCAGTCTGTCTTTGTAGAGGAAGATGAACTATTGTTGTTTTATAAGAGCTCTTTGAAGGAGCAGATTGATAACAATGATCTGCTTGATGTGGTGTTTGTATTTCCAAAAATGTGAAAAGCAGCCTTTCACTGAAGAGCCCTAGAGTACTCAGGCTGTCATGGAATAAGCATTAGTAGATGAATGTCATCTCCATATCTATGATAAACAAACAGGTCAAAAACTCCAGACAGTTATAGGTATTACTGACCAGACTAAGAGTTGTAGCATCCACCGTGTTCTTAACTGACCTGGCAAAAGTACTGAGATCAGGAGGGAACAGGCTGACTCCTTCCAGAGTGTTGAAATGATAGTGATGCTGTGAGTGTAGAGTTGCAGAAAATGGCCTGAAAGAACAACACGATGCCAGATTTGGTGTTGGTAGGAACAAAGAAATGTGTTGAGGGAAAAGCTGTCACAACTAAATCCCGCTAGATCCTCTTGGCTGATGGTGTCTGTCATACTTTGGAAATTAAAATTAAGCCCACTGAATTCCATAACATTGTTTCTGTCCTTACCACAGGATTAGTATTTGGATTTCTGCTTCAGTTTGTATTTAGCACTTTCTTAAGGTACTTTAATGCTTGCTTTACAGTTAAGCATTTCTGTACACAGTTCCAGCAAATCCATTTCCAAAGTACACAAGAGGAATGCAGCCAAACTGGACTTGCCCTGTCCGTCTGCTGTACAGATCCAGCTTCTTGGGGTTTGGTAACTGTTGACAATGAAAGGAGGTAAAGGCAACTGGTGAGCTGCACCCTGGGAACACCTCATTGTTCCTCGCAGAAAGTGTCTGTCTTGTTAGAGGTAGATGAAGTTAATAACACCATAAAAAGTGAGCTTGTGTTATAGCAACAAGGTGAGGCTGCTTGCACTTTTGAATATATTCTTGATACTATTATTCCATAGCAGGTTTGCATTTCCCATCCTTCTGCCTCATACTTCTCTCTGTGGTGCTTATTTGATGTGGGGAAGAGCCAGATGTATCTGATTATTGGTAAGGAAAAGCAGTGTGAAGAGGGTGGTATTTCTCTTCAGCCAACCCCTCCACAAAAGCAGAGGAGAGCCTGGGAAAGAGATTCTCTCCAAAGATGAGAGCAGCCTTTGAAAGGGAGACCATGACACAAGTGGAATGAGGGCCACTTCATCCAGCTGCAGCGACAGGGTGGGAGGTGTCCCTGCCCATGGCAGGGGGGTTGGAGCTAGATGATCTTTAAGGTCCCTTCCAACCCAAACCTTTCTGATTCCATGGTAATAGCATTGCACAGGTAATGATAAACATCCCAGTTGCAGATGATTGCCACCAAATTTTAAGCAGTGCTTTGGGTATGTAATAATTTATTACATTAATTTAAACATGATAATTAGCTTAACATTCAACATGAAAGGTGAACCTGTTTAGCTGAAGGGCTTCTTTCAAGGCTTGTTCCTTGATCTGCTTTTTTATTTGTTTCAGTTTTCAAGCAACTGAAGACTTTTTTTAAAGTGGGGACAAGGTAAAGAGAAAAATTATTCCTTCTCCAGGCTGTTGCAGTTGAAATACATTTTTATTTCTTTTCTGAAGCAACTTTATGCAAATAAAAACTACTGGCAATATAGCACCCAAAGTAAAACAGCAAGCTCTACGTCAAGTAGGAAAGTTGTAAAACAGTGTTCCATCGCTGCATGTTAAATATTCAAATAAACGTCGTAAAAACTTCAGGAAGACTTTATGGGGCCGTAGACGCACAGTGTAAAATCATTCCAGTTCTGCAATCAAAGCACTCCAATTGTTCAACATATTCTTACCAGTTCAAGTTGAAAGTGAGCATCTTAAGGGAGGGGAGTACCTAAGCTGGTGCATATGTGTAATTCACTTCTCAAACTGCGTGCATCCCACTGCTCTCCCTCTTCCAGCCTTGCATACAGAATTAAGATGATGATGAAGTGCACAGAACATTTATGACATAAATAAAATGTGTGCAAACATACAGCAGCGTTTGGACAAAGATGAGCGTTTCGCTAGGGGTGCTGTTAGCTGCCTTTGTGTATGTTCTTAAGCGCCGCAAGGAGAACTAAGGGAGCTCTGTAACAGAACTGAAGGCAAAAAAATTACAAGTCTGCTTGTAAAATATGGAAGAAGAAGGCAGAAAAACAATAGAAGAGAAAAATCATTAGTCTCGAGATTTTTCCCTAGAATACTTTCTTTTTTTCTTTAGTTGAAATGTACTCAATGGAAAAAATGCCTTTAGCAAAGACTTCAGTGGAAGCTTTAGTTGAATTTGAAATATTTTAAAGAGCTGGCCTTCTTTTCTAATGGCCCAGTGTTCCATGGTGTTGTATTTCCTTTGCTGGAAGTAGACAAGTCTAGTAATGAACGAGGGGCTATCTGGTGATCAACAAGCCTGAGGTGAACATAACTCCTCATGAAGAAGTTGTTTGAAAATGTACTGACATACAGAAGAGCCTTTGTGCATCTGGATATATTCTGACCTTCACACTGAGCAATGCTTTATTCTGCAAATAGTCTCTTTTAAATCAATGGGACTGTTTCACAGAAAAAAATGGGAGTGGCAGAGTCAGATGAGCAGTTTCTGAAGCAGGTGAACAAGGTAACAGTAATGAAAATCACCTGTTAAGTAGTCTCAAGATCCAATTTGCTAATCAACCTCATTGTTTCTCAGTTGGAGCAGCTGAGGAGCTTCAGTGCTGAGGCATTTCCATCTGTGAATTCTGCAGGTACCCTCTTTGTCTGTCAGTGATCTGCTCCTCCAGCCTTAAGTGGGAGACGAGCTGGGGAGGAGACTGGGAGGTGATTTTTGTCTCTCTACTCTGCTTTCATAAGATCTCAGCTGGAGCCCTGCGTTCAATTCTGGAGTCCTTAGCAAAGGAAGGACGTGGATCTGTTACAGTCCAGAGGAGGCCACAAAGGTAATCAGAGGGCTGGAGCACCTCCTGCGAGGACAGGCTGAGAGCTGGGGTTGTACAGCCTGGAGGAGAGAAGGCTCCAGGGAGACCTTAGAGCAGCTTCCAGTGTTGAAAGGGGCTCCTGATCAGGGATTGCAGAGATAGGATGAGGGAGAATGGTTTTGAGCTGAAAGAAGAGAGACTGAGATGAGATCTTAGGGAGAAACGTTTCTGTGTGAGGGTGGTGAGGCCCTGGCCCAGGTTGCCCAGGGAAGCTGTGGCTGCCCCATCCCTGGAGGTGCTTAAGGCCAGGCTGGATGTGGTTTGGAGCCCCAGTCCCTTAGGAGGTGTCCCTGCCCGTGGCAGGGGTTGGAACTGGATGGGCTTTACAGTCCCCAGGCCCTTGGTGATTCTATGATGGTTTATGGGCTGGTTTATAGAACCCTGAGGAGTTTTTTGTCACTGGAAGAGATGGCTTATCTAGGTAGCCTGAACTTATTGAGTATGGTTACCTATAAAGTTAATTTGAATCCAGATAGATAAGAGGCTTTTTTTTGTAAGAGGGGTGCTGTAGAATTTGAATTTAAGCTGAGGTGCTAAACTCCTCCAAATTTCAGGAATCTTTGGTAAAACCTCAGCTCAGGGCAGAAAACGTTCCAGAGATTGTGTAGGTGTGATTAAACAACTGTAATTGCTTAACAGCTCTTGAATCAGCTACATCTATATTCGAGTGATTGTTCTAATAGTTCTTTTACGAGTTTAGTTTAGCTTGAAATAAACTGAAAAGAGGATGGATGGAAATCTTAAAATGTAATCAATATTTTATTTTAAGAAGGAAAATCACACCTTATATTCGTCACCCAGGACCCGAGTTACGGGCTAGAACCTAATTTGTCTTCTGGTTTTTGGTTTTGGCTCATACAAAGGTTTCTGTTGACAGAGAATAAATGATCTTGTGGAAAAGGCATGCACTTGGGACTTGCAAGATCCCTGCTTAGTTCTTAGCTCGGCGCTGGTATTCCTTGAAATCACTTAATCTGGGTACGTTTCCCATCTGTTCTGCTTGTCTAGGTGACAAGCTTGTGTGACCATGTTTGCATACAAACTAATACAGGGGATTCAAAGTGTTGCTCAAAGCCTCTTTATGCTGTTGATATGTGTATGCCAGTGAAATTAATACCTGGTTTATGTCTTTAAGTGATTAGATCTTAATTATATGCAAGTGTGTATTCTTCATTTGCAAGGAATGGTAGAGAACATTTGCAGATGTGTTCAGTCTGTACGGAAAACTGATTAAATAAGCATGAGAAGAATGATTTAAGAAGAATAGCAAGTCATAAGCTTATAGAGGAGGGAGCAGATACATTTATTTATTTTATAAAGCTTCCATTTTATTTAGGTAGTAGGGACTATTGGCTACTAATATTCCTGGCTGTACTTCACATGAGGTTGCTGGTAGAAATCCAGGCAGAAATTTGTAGATGACTTCTACAAAGAACAGCTTCCATCTGGTTCTAGTTTGGTATTAGAAGCTCTTAGTAGCAGAGAAATCTTCCCTATACGTGCTTTTCCTTGTTTCCCTTAGCCTCATTACAGGGAGTAGCAGTTTTATGCTGAAATAAGTAAAGCCTCTAAGCTCAGTTGTGTCCATTCCTTTCAGACTTCTGTGTAAAATCCTGCCTGTTGGCTTCAATTGATACTCCCTAATATGAACTGTAATTCTTCCGAGTGGGATTCTTGGGGACCGTTGTGGAAAGGTTCCCTGTGGCCTGGACTGCAGGAGAGAGCGAATGTTGTCACAGACTGGGAATGGGAAAGAGAGAGGCCAGCACTGAGCGTTTGGAATTGTTCCTCCTTACTGTGGATCACTGCTCATCATTGGAAGTTGTGGAAATTGGGTGAAACACTCAAGGATCCTGTTCTTTTATCTCAAATATGAGTAAAAATGTACTCTTCAAAATACCCGTGAGATGTTTTGATTTGAACTAGGAGATGAAGGCAAAATTTTGTCTGCAGTTGTTTAAGGAAGACAATGAATTGGGCACAGGGATAAATTGATAGTTTTTCTTCACTGTCAATGACACAAATGCTGTTCTGGAAAGCAGGTTTGGTAAACAACATTTATCTCTTTCTCTATTTTCTGTGCTTAATGACAGTTACTCATGGCAATTAAATATTCATTTACTGATTTGAAAATACACTTGAAATTATAAGTACACCAACATCTTTAAAAATTATATATATATTTAGAATTTTTTAAGTGCAAGGACCAGTGGTCTGCGTGTTCTGCAAATAGATGAGAGGCCACTTACAATCAACTTACTGCATATGTTTTTCATTCTAGGCTCTCACAGTTAATATACTAAACCTCATAGTTAATATGCCCGCCCTCAGGGAGATTTGAAAATGCCTCATTTTGAAATATAGGGAGCTCACTGAGTGTGGTATTAAAAGGGGGATGGATTTTTTTTTCCCAGACTTCTGTACTGTGGGGAATATAATTCAGTGAGTACCAGGTGATTTGAAAATAATTGCCCACTACATACTGAGTCAGTTAAATAGAATCATAGAGTAGCTTGAGTTGGAAGGGACCTTAAAGATTGTCCAGTCCCACCCCTGCCATGGGCAGGGACACCTCCCACTGGATCAGGTGCTCAGGGCCCATCCAGCCTGGCCTTGTACCCCCACCACGATGAGGGTGGGGAGGCCCTGGCCCAGGTTGCCCAGGGAAGCTGTGGCTGCCCCATCCCTGGAGGCGTCCAAGGCCCGGCTGGATGGGCCCTGGGCAGCCTGATCCAGTGGGAGGTGTCTCTGCCCATAGCAGAGGGGTTGGAACTGGGTGATCTTTCAGGTCCCTTACAACTCAAACCATTCTATGATTCATCTCCTATAGCAAAAGCTAACACAGAATGGAAGCTGTGTTGATGGGTACTTGACCCATCTGACTTCTGATTTGAAGTACCATCTGCCTTTTCAGTGGCTGAGCTTCTTTGAAGTGCAGTCACATAGGTTCCATACTTATTTTCCATCTCAAGAACCAGAAACACTTAAGTTTGAATTACCAAAGATATAATTTCTGTGTATGGGTGGGTTTGGTTTTTTTCACCTGTTGAGAAGCTGCTTGTCCTGTGGAATATCAGGAAATAAACCTCAAATTGGGTTCTGTGTGCCTTTGTGAGGCTAAGATGAGGCTGAGCTAATTAAAAGGTTGTTGCAGCTTGACTTCAGTATTGGTGGTTTCCAGCTGGGTAAGAGCCTGAGTGGGTCTTGCTCATATTTTTCCACAAATCTGTTCAGGAACAGCGTGGTGGGTAATTCCAGGTGTCCCGTCTGCAGAACTGTTGCTGCTGGGAGCACTAATTGATTTGGATGAACTGGTTTTTTAATGTGCACACATTGAGGATATTTGTCCTGAGTGAATGCTGCATGGACAGTATATCTCCTGTTTTAAGAAATGAATATTACTGGCTTATTTCACTTGTAAAAATTAATAAACCTGAGAATACTCAAGAGCATGAGAGGTTCATGTAAGCAGGATGATGAGAAGTAAACACTCAGGATTTGTGCCACAGGCAAGCATTAAAGGTAGCAGCCCTTTCATAAGACAGTAAGGTAGATTTTTAGATTGTCTAATATTCCCATATTCAAAATCCACACCCAATATGCTCATTTTTAACTTTGACATTTGCCCTTCTGTGATTACTAATCCCACAACTGTGTTTCTTTGCTGTCATGCACTATGTATCATTTGGACAAAAAGCAGGCTTCCAAATCCTCTTTCCTGTGAAGGAATTGACCTTCTCATTAGCTGGAAATAACACAATGATAGGTAATCAATACTTAGTTGAAATACCAGCATCTCGTCTTGGGCATTACTCATCCTTATTTCTGGAAAGCCTTCAGACTAAAAGCAAGATGTTTAGACTCGGCTGTGTCTGGCAAATCCATCCTTACACTTGCAAATCCTGTGCCTGTAGGTGTCATTTGGGATGTACAAATTGCAGATTTGCTTCTCTGAAGTTCCTTGTGCATCAGCCTGACCTTGCGCTCAAGACCCTCTATCAGAACATAAAGCAGTCGTCCTGAGTGCTTCCTGGTATCCTGCTGACAGGGACTGAGTTGGATTTGCTGCTAGGACCATTATGAAAGTATTTAATGGCTTTTTTTTTTAAGCTACTGTAGAGACTTGGTAGAAAAATCACAGTTTTTTCTCTTTGCACTTTAAAAAATGTGTCTCATAAAAATTGATGCAAATATTGATTAGCATTTGGAATTGTGAAGTCAATTCCAGTTTGGCATTTTAAAAGAAAATGCCCCTTCACCTACCCATTTTCTCTAGAGCTGAAGGAAGAACGGTGGAAGTGTGACCTAATCCACCCCTGCTTGAGCTGTAATCAGCATAGAGGTGGAATCCTCTTTGTCACTTATCTCTAATGTGGCTCTGTAAATTCTATGCCAACGTGCATGTGTTGCCAGTCAGACTGAAGACCCTTCCTTAGAACATCACTGACGCTCTGGAGACTGGGCTCTCTTTAGATTTGCTGGCTATCATCTCCTAATTTTACACCACTTTCTATTTTTTAATTAGAGTTTAATAGTGACACAACCAAACGCTACAGTTACTGCAGGAGGACTCTAACAGAGGATTTCTTCCATCCTGTCTGCACAAGTGAGTCAAGGTAGCTGCTGGAATGTTTCCCTCTGGCCCACCATGATCTGGGGTTCTCCTCTATTCACAGCTGCATAATCAAATCTGGGTCTGCTTATAAGTTAATAAAAAAATCACTACATTGTTTAGGTTGGAAAAGACCTTTAAGATCATCGAGTCCAACTGTACAATCAGAGCAGCTTGTGTGTTTAACAGCTGTGACTAAAAGAGGAACGCTTGAAACAAAAATCACCTGAGTTTCTCTCAGCTTAAGGTTGCCCTTTGTGAGGAATATGTGTATCAGGAATGCTATAGACCATAGCATCAAGGTTAGCTTATTCATAAAATCATAGAATTGTTTGGTTGGAGAAGACCTTTGAGATCAAGTCCAACTGTACCTGTCCACTACTAAACCATCTCCCTGAGCGCCTCATCTGCCCGTCTTATAAACACTTCCAGGGATGGAGACTCCACCACCTCCCTGGGCAGCCTCTGCCAGGGCCTGAGAACCCTTTCAGTGCAGAATATTTTCCTGATGTCTAATCTGAACCTCCACATGTGCAACTTGAAGCAATTTCCTCTCATTCTGTTGTTGCTTCAGCTTGTTGTAGATGGTGATGAGGTCTCCCCTCAGCTTCATCTTCTCCAGGCTAAACAGCCCCAGGTCCTTCAGCCCCTCCGTGTAACACCTGGACTCCAGCCCCTTTCCCAGCTCCGTTCCCTTGTCTGGACGCGCTCCAGCCCTTTAATGTCCTCCTTGTAGTGAGGGACCCAAAACTGAGCCCAGGGTTCAAGGAGGAGTTTCACCAGTGCTGAGTCCAGAGGAAGGTTGCTTTACCTGGACCTGCGAGTTCTGCTGTTTCTGATACAGACCCGGATGCTGATGGCCAGTGGGCATCCTGTCGGTATCAACCAACCACTTCAAATATTTTGAAGGGATTGGAAGCCCTAAGCAGCCCACACACCTGCGAAGCTGCAGACTGCATTTTTGTTCTTCGGGAGTGGGTGGATGTGTTTTAAAATGGAGTTTGGACACTTTATTTCCAGGCATGTCTTTATACGCAAAGCGATAGTCTAAACATTTTAGCGAGTGATACGTGGTTACCTAATGCAGTCATGGTTCCAGATGCACTGCTTTTTATATTCTGCGCTTGTTTCAATCAAGAGAGGCACACGTTAGTATAAAATGGCTTTCCAGGAATCGCTGCTTTTGTTTGTTCATCCACTGGTGGAGGCCTGTGATAAGGCTGAGTTTATACAACAGTAATACAGGATTTATGATTCATAGAAAAAAAGAATGTCTTATTAAGGCCAATAGCAGCAACACCAGAGGGATTAGTATTCTCAAAGCAGTTTTGAAGTGTAAATGACTGCTGAAGTCGGGCAAAGATTGGAAATAACCCCTTAAAAGTTAGAGGCTTAGCAGAACTTCAGGTGCGCTTTTATCTGAATGAAGCTGGGAGTTACACAAATTTGATTCTGCAAGATGCTGATGATTTTGCCAAACTTCTCTTGAAATCAAGTTAAAAACCCCTGACACGTGCCCATCCGCTCAGTGCTTCATTGCATGTGCAGATGATGGATGTGCAAGTACAGGAATCACTGCAGCAGGTTTGATCAGTGACTTGGCTAAACCAGTTTTTTCCTCTCCATTCAGGCACCACAATCTAGATACCCTGACTTAACTGCATTGCCAAGAAACAGAGATAAGCCAGGGTTAGTGTTGGGGGGGGAACTGTTTCCCAGTGTGTGTTACTGCAGCTTTACACTACAGAACGGGAGGGCTCTGGCTGCAGGTGGCTTCCTTTGCTCCCATCTCCTTCTTCAGAGTGTCTGCTTTACCCGCATTTCATCCTTTGGCAAAAATAGCATTTTATTCTTCTCTTTGAATTGCTTTTGACAGTTATGCTATTATTGAGTGTTTTGTTTCAATTTTTATTTGTAGGAAGCTATTGTGAACTATGTAGTCCTACCAAGAACTTGTCCTGAGTTGCTGTTCTCAGCCCCTCACTTACCCTGGGGAGGCTGTTCACGCAGGCCTAGGCTGACAGGGGAAGATACTCTTTGGAGAGACAATATTTTCCTCTCAGTACTATTAAACATTATCCGAATCTCTCATCTTTTGTCTTCATACTCAGTTGTCCCTAGTTGTATATGCCTTTGGCAGTTATCTATTTGTTTAATTGTTGTGAGGGTCCATTTTTGGTAAAGGGAGGGTCTTGTCATGTTCTATTTTTCTGGGAGTTTCCCTTTTAGACATGGGTGTCTGTTTAACTGGATATCAGATGTGAAAAGAAATCTGAACAGAAAATCTCCCTATGTAGCACAATTTTGGCTATGTATTTTTTTGTTAGATAGTCCTGCTTTTAATTGATGACTGAGATATCTGTTCATCAACTGCCAGCTATGCCTGTGTATTTTTATTTTTAAATAGAAGCAGATAATGCAAGAGTGAGCTGCTGCTTTTCAAATTTATCATAGATGACCTTTTGTTTTTAGATTAAACTTGCTCAATTAGTCTGTGAGCAGTTTTATAAAGCAGAGAAATATGCACATTTTTCTCAGTGCCCAGACGAGCAAAGGAAACATAATATAAAACATTAATCTGTGTTGGTGATGGATGATGTTGCTTCTTGTGGTGTCTTATTCTTACTGTTTGAGTACAGATTTTGCAGAAAGTGATTGTAGCCCCTATTTTGCCACAAATATAAAGCTTCTCTCTTTCTTTTGAACATATTTTTCTAGTGGAGGGGAGAGGGAGAATACTGAAACTGCTGTATAAACCTAACTGAAAGCTTCTTAACAAAGTGTAGGTATCATATTAAAAAATAAAGTACAAATTTATATGTTGTGAAGGTGTTGTAGGTTGAATAAAATGTTGGGTGGTTTTTTTTTCTTTATCTCTCTTGCAAGTATTAATTGACTCATGTAATAACTTTAATCTCAAGACATCTTGTCTATTGGGTAGAAAAATACTTTTTACAGTATTTTCATCATTTCAAGACAATTGTTTCATAGAGGTTCATGATGGAGAGTAATTCATCAATAATTCAGGACACGTGTTTAGCTGGGATGGTAAATGCACGGACAGGTATGGAAAGAATATTGTTAAGAGGCCTATAAAAGAGGAAGAAAATCCTGGAATACAAGTATAATCATGTGTATTCTAAAAAGCAGCCAGCACTCAATTTGATATGCAGCAGGTGTCACCTTTGCAAATGAAACACTGGAAGCTTCCTTAACAGTGAGTGTAAAAATGCAAAGAAGAGTTATGCAGAAAAAAGGAAATTAAAAAGTAACTTTTCTACACAGGTGTGATTAAAACTGTAGAATATTTCTTGATCCTTTTGTGACAGGTATGCTGATGTGTCATTTATTGGTAGTAGACTTTGCCCTTAGTAATCACCCCGGGCTTCAAGGAATTACATTTCACAGAGTGAATTATTTGTTGTTGAAACTTAATGCCAAGCGGTATGAGGACTAACCCTCCTGGGATCGGCGTGCCTGGAGGTAGGAGAGGAGGGAAAGAACGGCTTTCGTTCGCTGCTAACATTGTAGTGCCATAAAGGACCTGAAGTATATCACCCCGGAGCAGAATTTCAGGGAATTTGCAGTGAGGTATAGCACAGCAAATTGAAGCTGCAATACAGGCAGGTTAGAGTACTTCATCTTATGGCTTCAGGTGCGACCCAACGGAAGATATTTGCAGCACGTGTAGCAGACGCTTGCTGCATGGCAAGCGAGGTTGGGCAGAGAGCAGATCTGAAGGGTGCTCCTGTCAGACCACTAGCTGTGTTTGAAATGGTAGAATAGCTTGTGTGGGGGTGCTGTAAGCTGCTTCTCTGTGTTCTGTAGCCCTGTACCCTATGCCTGGTCCCTTCTGGAGCAGACTGACTTGAAGTTGCAATCATTTTGAATTCCTAAATTGTTTCATGTGAGTGTCCCTTCCTCTACACCAAGTCATTGAAAGAGTAAAGGAGCCCTGTGACATGCTCAGCAGCTGCCGTTGTGGAGCTCTAGGCCCAACTGTGCCTTGTTACTGACTATTAAAGATGCTCTTAGGGATGTCTACAGAGATGGCATCTTCTTTAGGACAGTTTTATGTGGAGGACAAAAAGTATTTATTTAGGAATTATAGAATCACCAGGTTGGAAAACACCCACTGGATCATCGAGTCCAACCATTCCCATCAGTCACTAACCCATGTCCCTCAGCACCTCATCCACCCATCCCTCAAACCCCTCCAGGGAAGGTGACTCAACCCCCTCCCTGGGCAGCCTCTGACACTGCCCAATGACCCTTTCCATGAAATTTTTTTTCCTAATGTTCAGCCTAAACCTCCCCTGGTGGAGCTTGAGGCCATTCCCTCTCGTCCTGTCCCCTGTCACTTGGGAAGAAGCTTGGAGACTGACTGCTTTCTCATTTGGCAGTAGTGATATAAAGGGAATTGGATCTCTGGTAACCTAGCTTGTAACCCAGCATTACCTATAAGTACATAGGACAGTCAGGCATTCATTTAGTACTTGCATCCATGATAAGATGGATAGGGAGAGCTTTTCGATTCCGATATCAGGCATACTAGAAGTGGGAGGCAGGGGAAAAAACCGTTAGAGCACAGCTATTGCTCAGAAACTGCTTTCTGATGGGGTTTGTTAACATCACAGGGATTAGCTAGTTGGCTATTTTTAGGTGCCTATAACTTTTAGAGGCAATTTGAAGCAGCAGATATCACCTAGGGCAAGTTTTTGTGCTGCCAGAACAGCACCTTGAGATAACCAGGGCTTCTCTCTGTTTGAAATCCTTAATTTCCTTCAGGACAGAGAGTGCATAAATTCAGACTTGCAAGTTACAACCTCTCTGTCCAGCAGCTTGTGAAATGCTCTCCAAGAAGGAGGGCCAGCTGGGCTCTTAGTTGTGTGGGAAGAAGGGAAGAATCAGCATCAGTTGTAGCAGCAAGGAGGCACATTCACAGATGTTCATTTACTTTCTCTCTCCTGCAGGGCTGACATGAAAAGCAATAAAGGTTAGAAGCAACGGAGGGATACACATTTTTTAATTAAAACAAAGATGCAAGGTGTGTCAGGAAGTGTCTTTAATTTCAAATTAAAAGGGAGGGTTGATCAAGTTAATTAATTGGCTCTGCCTTCCTGATTCCACTCTTATCTCCTAAAACAACAATCAAACTGGGTTAAATAGCTGATAGCAGGACCTGGACCCCTCCTCAGATGTTGCCATTCTCAAGATGTACATGAATTGCTTATTCAGGCACTAGAATTAATCTGGCTTGACTTTCAAATGTTAAGTGGAGTTTACTTTTGGAAAACACAACTTATTGTGAGATAAGCCAACCTGATACGAAGCTGCAGAGACAGACTGAATAAGGCAACCACTAGAGCTCAAATGAGATCACTTAAGCCACAAGCACATTGCTTTCTTTTCCTTTAGACTCTTAAGTCTGGAATCTAAAATGGAGTTTGAAACTTGTCATCTAGGAGCAACTGAGAGAGCTGGGGGTGTTTAGCTTGGAGAAGAGGAGACTGAGGGGAGACCTCATTGCTCTCTGCAACTACCTGAAAGGAGGTTGTGGAGACATGGGTGTTGTTCCCTTCTCCCAAGTCATAGGTGATAGGACGAGAGGGGATGGCCTCAAGCCATTCCACCAGGAGAGGTTCATATTGGACATTAGGAAAAAATTCTTCCTAGAAAGGATTCTCGAGCACTGGCAGAGGCTGCCCAAGGAGGTGGTGGAGTCCTCATCCCTGGAGGGGTTTAAAAGATGGGCAGATGAAGTGCTTATGGATATGATTTAGTAGTGGACAGGTATGGTTGGGCTTGATCTCCAGCCTAATGATTCCACAGTTCTAAGAGATGGACTTTTTAACAGAACTTCAGTGAAAATCCACCACCCTATTTGCTGAAGTTCCCTTTAAAAAGGATAACCAGGTTATTGGATTGCATTTTCTACTTTTTTGTATTGTCATCTTTTCATTAGTGTTTGTTTTTTCATCTGGCAAGGATGTGTGCTTTTCCCTTTAAAACAAATCCAAACAAACAACAAAAAACCCTATGAAAGCCTCCAACAACAAAAAGCCACTAAATTAGAAGTGCTGGAAAGTAATTGCAAGAGTCACAGGACTTGCTTTTCTGAACATGATTTGCTCTATAACATCCCCAGCAGAACTTTAGAGTTAAATAAGCTTGAACAGCACTTGGCCCTTGTTGTTCTATTAATGATAATTGATTCTCAAGCACACACAAATCTATACTATGGTGCAAGCTCTGTGACACCTCAAAATGCTTTGCTTGAATTGCAGTACCTGAAGTACTCCAGGTTTAAATCAAAATGTAATTATTTTGTTCCTCATAAATCAGCATCCCTGAAGATAGTACCAACTTGTATTAGGGCCCGATGGCTGGGCAGCTATTCATCTTCAGAGAAGCCAGTGTGTTTGTAATAATTGTATGAGAGGTGAGCGATTCCTCAGACATGGAGATCACCAGTTTTGTGCAGAGCAGTCATGAACTTTTAATGTACTTTGAGTACATGCCCTCCAAGTTGGAGAGACCTCTGCAGTGTATGACAGCTGATTCTCAAAGATTAACCACTTCATCTCTGTGCAGATGTATCGATCTTCCTCCTTCACCTGTAAAACTTGAAATGCCATTTTCTGTTTATGCTGCGAGAGGACAGCTGTGAATCGGTCAGATACTGCACAATGAGCCCGAGAGGTACATACAATGCAGCACTTCGGGTTCTGTTCCGTTCTCAATGTCCTTGCCTGGTGTTGGTACAGGTTAATTGTGCTGCTTTGTTACAAACTGTTGACGTAGACTGGAAATGATGAATTTGTTTAAGGCATCTCAACATATTGACTTAAATTCTCTTTTGTTCTTTTGGTCTTTGACACCTTAGCAGCACAGATTGCAAAAACTTGATCTGTCAGCTGAAGCTTTTCTAAACCTCTTGTGTGCGTTTGGAGGTGTGAGGGTGACCTCAGCGAGTGGTGACTAACAATCAGAACTGAGCTTAACTCTGTGGGAATGCTCTTTCAGACTGCACTATGAGATCACCTAGTACACGCAGGCATCAGGTCTGTTCTGCAGCAGAAATATTAACAGCGCATTTGATTTTTTTAAGGTAACATTCTTAAGGCAGGTCCCATGATGGCTGTTCTAAAGCTTCATGCTTTGAGATGTGTTCTGTGCCATAATCAGCTTTGAGCATGTCCACATAGCGTGTGCTTTAAGTTAGTGTTATCCTTATGGATTTTACACACACTCAAGCTAACTCAAGACTCATGCACAGGAGAAGGGTGAATTTCTAGGCTTGGGTTGCAGGAAAGGCTAAGCCCAAAGGTACAGCAAATCAAGGCGTGTGTAACGGGATTACCCCGTGACCTAGCTTTAGCTAACAGGTCTGGTTTTTAAACATGGAGTGTAGTTTTTGAGTCCAAATGGAAACCAGTGATAGTAACATGAGAATTCTTGTGCAGTGAAGCAGCTTGGATTGTCTCTGCTCTGCTCCTACATTTCTGCTTCTTTCCTAAGATTAGCATAAATAGAAAGTACCTGCAGGTTCTGAGCGTCTCTTTCAGGGAAGTACGTGTGCCTGCGAACATGAGTTACTAGTGCCATGGTACTCTCTGGCTAAACCATGTCTCCTCACAGTTGTGGGCTTGGAATTTTGTTCTGACCCTGGTGAAACCAGAGGGTTCTGTGAACCTGGACGGTGCTGTGATTCCTGGAGCATTTTGGCTGATGCTCTCCAAGGAAACTAGTGCTGGAAGCCTAGAGATCTGATCAAAAGGCACTAGTAGATCTTTAGTGGGTCATGTTGCATCTGGGTATGCTCGTGGACTGAAAATTTAATTCTCTATGGAAATAACTTTCATCAAGCTTGAAGTTCCATTCACATTTATGATTCTGGCTTTGAATTCAAGAGGGAGGTGGACACAGTGAAAAGCTGATGCTGTAGTTGATGTGCTCCATCTCAGACCCTGCATCCGTGCAATCAGTCTTCAAAAATTACGAAGTCATCTTTTGTGACTTCCTAGTGTTTCATTGCTCCATTCATTTGGCTGAGGAGTGACTCCCGGTTACAGAGTGTGTGTCCCTGAAGGCTGCGGATGTCACTTCAGCAGCTGTGGTCCCTTCTCCACTGACCACATCCTTTAGTTACTTTTAAATGAAGATTTCTGCCAGCTGCTCTTAAAGCAGCTGGAATGTGTTGCCTTCCATTGCCTTTGATGTTCAGTAGCAGAGTGCTGCCAGGATCACAGCAGTGCTGGTGGCTTTCAGTCAGGTCCAGTCTACGCTGAGACACAGCAGCCGCCAGCCCAGCCATCTGCTGCGGAGGCTTTGCAGGAAATCCCACAGTCACAAATGAGCAGTAGCAAGGGTGCAGAGAGCAGTACTTACAAGAGTAGCACTTCCTACCTTCATCAAGATGCCTCTTCTGCCCATAAACGCCACTCCAATCCAGAGAACTGCCTGTCTTGCTTCATTTAAGCCTCGCTGTGAGATGGTTGCTACTCTGCTTTATGTATGGCATGCTACCCACACCTTGTTCTGAATAGATTAATAGAATTACAGAATTGTTTGGTTGAAAAAGACTTTTGAGATCATTGAGTCCAACTGTACCTGTCCACTACTAAACCAGATCCCTGAGCACCTTGTCTACCCTTCTTTTAGATCCCTCCAGGGATGGTGACTCCACCACCTCCCTGGACAGCCTCTCCCAGAGCCGAAGAAACCTCTTAGTGGAGAAATTTTTCTTGATGTCCAATCTGAACTTCCCTGGTGTGACTTGAGGTCATTTCATCTCTGCCTATCACCTGTTACTTGGGAGAAGAGACCAGCATCCACCTCTCCACAGCCTCTTCTCAGGGAGCTGTTGACAATGATGAGGTCTCCCCTTTGACTCTTTTTCTCCAGGCTAAATAGCCCCAGTTCCCTCAGCCACTCCTCACAAGACTTGTTCTCCAGCTCCATTCCCTTCTCTGGACAAGCTCCTGCCCCTCAATGTCCTTGTAGTAAGGGGCTCGAAACTGAACACAAGATTTGAGGTGCAGCCTTGTCTGTGCTGAGTCCAGAGGGACTTCCCTGGTCCAGGTAGCCACAGTGTTTCTGGGACAAGTCAGGATGCCACTGGCCTTCTTGGCCACCTGGGCCACTGTTGGCTAATGTTCAGCTGCTGTCTACCAACACCCCAAGGTCCTTCTCTGCCAGGCAGCTTTCCAGCCACTCTTCTCCCAGCCTGAGGCGCTGCAAATAGAGGAGTATTGATCTCCTTGTGAGCGTTTCTGTGGTGCTCATCATTTTGAGATGAGTGTTTCAGCAATGCTAATTGACCCTCAGCTTGTCTGTTACGTGACAGGATGGCGGCTGTTCTCATTCTCCAGATGAAGGGCTGAGACTCAGATTAAGCAGAAAAAAAAAGAAAGGCAGCTCATGCCTGTGTGCCTGATCTCCTGTGACACTGCCCGGGCACTCCAGGCTGGGTGAAGGTTCAGCTGCAGCTGGGAGCACATGGGGCTGCTGCCGCTCAGGCCCCGGGGTCTCAGTGTCCCCTTAACTGCACAACAGGATCAGTGGCCCCCAGGGAAAATCCGGGTACAACTCAGCATTTGCTGTGTAGGAGCTCGAACAGAGTGGTGATGATAATCACTGCTCTCTGCATTAACCATGAGAAGGTCCTTGCTTTCCACCATTTACAGCTCCAGTTACCCCCCCATGTCCCACAGCCGAGTCTCCTGCTGAGAGCTGTGGATGTGTTCATAGTGAACAACTTTTTCTCTCCCACTGACAGCAACCACGTTTGTTTCCCAATTTTACTGATTAACATAATTGACTGGAACTCAGAGCAATTATCCTAATCATTAGAACTTGTTGCTAGGCTTCTAAGCAGCAATAGATTCTGTCTGTACTTTTAGAGGTAATGATAATAAAACCTAAAATTTAAAGCCGTGCAGTGGGCCTTGGGTAGTGATGGG
Source organism: Piaya cayana (assembly GCA_013389865.1). Classification (NCBI taxonomy): domain Eukaryota; kingdom Metazoa; phylum Chordata; class Aves; order Cuculiformes; family Coccyzidae; genus Piaya; species Piaya cayana. Next base: position 88,376 of record WAAB01016737.1, on the reverse strand, counting down.
AATGCAAATCTGGTTTCCCAAATCCAAGTTGAGGATTGTCTGTGTCTCGTTTGTCCTTGCTATCATCCAGAATTACTGCAAAGCCAAACAAATTCAGCATCAGTGACTGCCAAAAAGTCATGGAATCATATAATAGAACCACAGAGCTGTTTGGCTCAGAGGGGACCTCAAAGCCCCATCCAACCTGGCCTTGAACCCCTCCAGGGAAGGGTAACCCACCACTTCTCTGTGCAGCCTGGGCCAGGGCCTCCTCACCCTCATGGGGAAAACAGTTCTTCCACATTTCAAAAGCAAGGTAGCTATTATCAGTGTGCCTTTTTTTTTTTCCTCTTCTGGATTTTTACAGACTTTTTATTATGTTCACACTCTAACAGGTAATAAAAATGAGGCTATAAATAAGGTAATCCCTATTAGGAGGAAGTCAGTGCAACCCTCGCAAACAAACTTTATTCAGAACAGCTATTTTTTACCAGCAGTTGCTGTGTTCACCCCTTGTAGATGTCTCAGGGATCTTGTTGAGCAGCACAGACAGGTGCTGAATGTTCTTTATTTAATGTTGCCCCTCGACTATATTACTTGGACAGAGGAGCAGGTTTGCCGATCTCATTCCTGTTGTTGTCTGTGCCCATCGTGAAGCTGCCATGCAGTTTGCTGCAAAGGGCAGGCTGAGCTGGAAAGAACCGGGGGGCTGCAGATGAGGATTAAGATGCTCTGGTGGCAAGAGGGCAGTGGGAAGAGTCTTGCTTGTTATAACTAGCTTTTGCTAAAGGCTGTTTGTTCCTCTGTTTCTTGAGCACTTACTTCAAGATAATTGAGAGCTGTCATCTGAGACAGATCTATTATGCCTGTTTAGATGAAAACCAAACTTATCTTGGATTTTTACAGCTGCTCTTTTTCTTCTAACTAGCAAATCCTAGGTCAGACATCTTTTGATATGAATAAAGGTTAAATAAAGAAGACTTCATTTAGCAACTGCAGTTTGCAGAATTCCTGGCATTAAAAATGGGTAGTTGTTACGCGTGGGGGCTGCTTGCTTGCTTTCCAAAAAAATGGACTGTGCTCTGCATGTGGGTCACAGTAGGAAAGAGGTCAGCTCTACTGGTTGCTTTTAATTGCTGTGGCATGTTATAACGCTCTGCCTTTTCTGTCCTCACAGGGGCATTTTTCAGCTCTGCAGCAATTATGGACAGAAGGGTAAGAATAGTAAAGAAAAAAGTACATGAGGGACTCAGTTGGTCTCCCAGCTCTGGAGCCCAGAGCAGAAGGGGGACATGGACCTGTTGGAGTGGGTGCAGAGGAGGCCATGGAAACAATCAAAGGCCTGGGACACCTCCCACATATAGAGAGGCTGAGAGAGTTTGGGTTGTTCAGGTTGGAGAAGAGAAGGCGCTGAGGGGACCTTATTGTGACAGTTCAGTACTTCAAGGGGAGTAATAAGAAAGATAAGAAAGATAAGAAAGATAAGAAAGAACTTTTTAGCAGGGCCTGTAGTGATAGGACTAGGGGTGATGGTTTTAAACTGAAAGAGGAGAGGTTTACACTAGGTATTAGGAAGAAATTTCCTACACTGAGGGTGGTGAAACACTGGCCCAGGTCACCCAGAGAAGTGGTGGCTGCCTTGTCTCTGGAAACATTCAAGGCCAGGTTGGATGGGGCTCTGAGCAGCCTGGTTTAGTTGAAGGTGTCCCTGCTCACTGCAGGGGTTGGACTGGATAAGCTTCATGGTCTCTTCCAACCCAAACCATTCTGTGACTCCATGCAACCTGTCACTGCTGATATTTTTGAACAAGGATATCTGCTTCTTTACTTGGGAGACCTACAGGTGGGCTATCCGCTAAATGACCGGCATGCAAAGCTGCACACTTGTGGTTTTGGGAAGAGCAATCTATTAAATTCTACCCCCCTCTGCAGCAGGGCCAGAGGAGGCCCTGGACAGCTCTTAGCGCACCCCTCAGTGTGACCTGCAGGTGGGAGCAGAGTGGTGGGTGCAGCACTGCTGAGCTCCTTGCAGGGGCTGGAGTTGGGTCACTTTATGGAATGACCTGAGGGTGGCTTGGGGATCCGATCTTGGTTTCAATTTAGTTTTTCTTAAGAGTTCAGTTGGAAGCAAATATATTTGTCTCTAGGAGAGTGTGTGAATTCTTCCCACCTTTATGGGGTGCTGGTTAGTTCTGTCTGTGTAACCGATGTAAAACCCTTTACTTGGTGGGACCTGTTCGATGTTTCAAAACACATTTCATATGGGAGCCTTGCCATTGCCAAAGGGGCACTGGAGGTGAGTGGGAGCCAGCCCAGTTAGAGCACAAAGCTGATGGTATTCAGACATGAGGCTTTAGGGGGAGAGAAACATTTCCTCGCTGTGACTGCATCCAGCTGGAGGTACCCAGTGGGATTCTGTGTACTGTTCCAGCACATGTAACTTAGTTTCTTAGAGCTCTGCTGTGTATCAATTTCCTTGACATTATACCAAGGAATCCCAGTGCTTTCCCACAGCGTCATACTCTGGTTTGTGTTTAGTTTTCCCATAACGTTGTCTGCCCTTCCATGTGAAGACCAAGAAAGGGGGTGGGAAAAGGTTGGGATTTTCCAGATGGGTTATTAGCGGAGAGCTTAAAATGCTGTAGGAAGTGTTATTCTCTTGAAGCCGCAGGGGAGGGTTCAGCATGAGGTCACTGTGAGCTTTACACAGCCCGTCATGTAAAACTGTGCGACCTGACTGTGTGTGAGCTTTGTCTTGCACGTGGGGCTCCTGGGTGAGCTGCGACTGCTCGCACACCTGGCTGGATTCCCCCTTACTGCTCCATTTATCGATACTCTTCTCTGTTCGGTGTGGTGGTTTTCATGTTAGCACTTAGCAGCACTGCAGTGTGAGGAGGGTCGTTGCTTCGGGTTTGTTTTATGAGAGCAGATTGCACAAGAAGCTTTGCGATATCTTTGCAGAGGACAGTTCATGTTATGATTGGATGAAGAGCTGCCTTGAGGGCTTTTGCTTGCTTTCCAGGCATTTTGCAGCCTCTTTTCTCCATATAATTCAGCCCTAGGCACAGGATGTGAGCAGTTTTTATCTCTCAGCTTGTTAGCTTTGCTTCTTCAGCTTTCAAGCTTTGCTTTTTTTTCCCTGTGACCTGCTGTTCTGTTTGACAGCTTTGGGTCAGCATTTTAAGGCTGGTTCCAGTCACCTGGACTGTAGAAGCGCTTGTAAGGAAATCCCTCTTTGGAGTGTATTTTGATATTGCTCCCAGGCCGGTGCAAGTGCCACTGGTGCTGGTTTAGAGCCCCCAGAGCGAGATGCATGTTGCACCCAAGCTCTGGGTGAGAACAGAGCTACAGGAAGAGAAAGATGTTCTTTTTTCCCCACAGTATTCAAAGTCATGGATTTCATTCTAATAATTCTTTTTCAAAAATAAAAAAAAACCCCAAACAATCAACCCTAGATATATTTAAAGGCTTACAGGGTTTATTTATTTCATTTTCTGTCTGTTTATAAGGACAAAATGGGGAAGGAAAACATGGAAAGAGTGTTAAGAAAGAAAAAGAAGAGCAAATCTTCTCTCCTTTTTCGGCTACCATTATATTTTCAATACATTCAATAAGTTTCTTTTCCTTGGAGGTCATTTTTTCTGAAGCCTAGGAAGAGAAACTTTACCCATAATTTTCATTGCGATTATCTTCCTATGTGGAACCACTATTTGAAATCAATGTGTTTCCATTAACAGTCATGAAAGGCTGAACAGGGCTGGAGGCAAACTTAATTCATGTTGCTTTCTTGTTGTTGTAGGGTGCAATATTTAAGCTATGAGTGCAAGGAGATTGCTGCCATGTTGTGTTCTCTTCATTTTGTCGCTCAGAATAGAACTTACCCTGTGTAACTTCAGCAATCCAAACTTAGGTTTTTAGTCTTGGTTCCAAGCTAGAAACAGTACATGTTTTAAAGCTGATTTATCTGATAAATAGATGTTTGGATGAGTCGAAATCACCCTTAGAAAAAAATTTGAAGGAATAGTTTTGGCTCTTTCCCAAAAATGTATATCTTGCCTAATTTCAGAGACTTTTCTCACATTTAGTAGCTCTTGTGGGTTGTTGTCAAGGATCCCTCTGTAACAGGGCTGATGATGTTCGTTTGCACCTCTGGCTACAGGATGAGAGGAAAAAGAAATACCTTTTCATGGTCCTTTCTTTCTGGTTTTCTGGTCTAGTGAAATTACAGCTGCTGGTTTCGTCAAGTTTTTCATCCACCTAAAGCTCAACACAGGCATTTCTGAGTTAACGGGTTCTTTTCAACTTCTGTTTTAGATAAGTAAAAACCAGAGAATTTCAAATCACGTGCACACACACACAAGATTCAGACAGTCTTTTCTCCTTGTTCTCCCACATACTTTGGAAAACTTCTCCAGCTTTGGAAAAGCTCGGGACAAAAGAATGAAGTGCCAGCTTCTGGCAGTAACTTATTGAAGCTGGCAGTGCTTTGAAAATGGAAAGAGTAAGGCAGAAGGAGGAGGACATGAAAGAAATGGTTTCTGAAGAATTTTTTATTGCACTGAGACAAAAAAGGAGAAAATGCTGGAGGAAACATGCCAAATCTCCAGTTAATTAGTTTTTAAAACACAAGCAGAAATATAGTGACATTTTTCTTTCCTTTTTCTGAAGCGGTTTTGCAAAAAAGTTCATATTGGAAGAAGAATTCAATAAAATAATTTTATCTTTTTTTTTACCTAGTTGTTACTACTGTTGTGTTAACAAGAGAACGTGTCAGCAGTTATATTTGTGTGCTGCTGCAGATAAGATGTATGTATTTTTAACAATTTTGACATGTTCTTCTGCTGCATCCCAAGTTTTGTTACTGAGCATGTTTGTTTTAGAACATGGTGACTTAGCAAAAGAAAGAAGAAACCCATCCTTTTATGCGGCCCAGTGGGGAATGCTGCCATTCTCCATATTATTCCTCTCTTGTGAGTTTTTTGTGCGTTGGAAACCTTGTCAAACACTGTCCTACACTGGAGGGAACTCAACACTTCAACAAAAGTAATTTCTAATTCAGTCTAACGGGCATACATGGCAGAAATAACGTGGATCATTGAGTGGATCCTAATGCTTGCACGGACTCGCCTTCCCTGGAGGTGTTTAAGGTGCGGGTGGATGAGGTCCTGAGGGACATGGGTTAGTGTTTGATAGGAATGGTTGGACTCGATGATCCGATGGGTCTCTTCCATCCTGGTGATTCTATGATTCTGTGGTGGTATCAATCATCCAACTAGTTTGAAGGAAGCTCTGGATACCAACAGCTATATTGGAATTTGTACACCTAGCAATGCAGTTCAAGGGCAAAGTAAATTTTCATTGTGTTTTTAGGGTAGACCTTAGCTTTCCCAAGTCCAAGTTTGGAATTTGCATGCATCATGAGATGAGATGAGATGGATCCCTTGGTCTTAGCACTGTTTTCTCTTGTCCTGTCCAGCTGTCTTTACCCTCTGCTCCACTGTCTTTCCCAAGAGACTGCAAACACTGCAAGAATGTTCTCTGTATTAGGACACCAAAAAAATAAAAAAAATCAAACATTGTTCAGCTTGGAGAAGAGAAGGCTCCAAGACCTTATTGCAACATTTCAGTACCAAAAGGGAGCTTGAAAGAAAGATTGGGAGAAACTTTTTAGCAGGGCCCATAGCAACAGAACAAGGGGTGATGGTTTTGAAATAGAACAGGAGAGGTTTAGACTGGGTATTGGAAAGAAATATTTTACTCTGAGGGTGGTGGAGCAGTGGCCCAGGTTGCCCAGAGAGGCGGTGGCTGCCCCATCCCTGGAAACATCCAAGGCCAGGTTGGATGGGGCTCTGAGCAACCTGTTGTGTCTGAAGATGTCCCTGCTCACTGCAGGGGGTTGGACTGGGTGGCCTTCAGGATCCCTTCCAACCCAAACCATTCGATGATTCTGTGATTTAATTTACAGTAAAAGAAGAGGGTAAAATAGTGCACAAAAATAGACTTTTTTTTGCATAGAGTCACTTCTTCTCTGCCAGTTGAAGTGAGGTCTCCTTGGCTCACATACTGTCCAGCATTTTACCTGTAAGATGTTTCTACGTCTTGCGCCCCCCAGCCAGCAGTAATCTCAGTCTGCCTGTATGTATTATTGTGTCTCTTTTCTGAAGTCCCAGGCTGATCTATATCCAGATTTTTTTTCTTTATGTTTCCAAACACAGAATTCTGCATTTCTCAAATCAGTGATTATATTAATTCAGTAGCTAGAACTAAAGAACAACTATTAGTATTGCAATTGCCATTTTGTTTTAGTTTTGATAGAGGAGAAGAGTGGTAAACAACAGCATCTGTAAAGTTAAATATAGGACAAGTGTTTTCAAGCTAATGAGAGTCTAACTCAACATGCTGATTTTAATGGGCTGTCATGAATAACTAAAAATCGATACATATATCTAGAGGTATATCTCTGTCTAAGTTAAGGTTTTGAAATATAAATTTGTGTGGCTTTTTAAAAAATTAGGAATGAGATGAGCGAGATGCAGTTGTAGTCCAAGAAGACTGCAAGGCGTGAATATGTGCATTGCATCTACTGCATGAATCACTCTGGGAAGTGATGTAATGCTGTTGCTAATCAATTGTATTACTCTCATCTTGTGTTCTCTGAATTTTTTATTACTTCATATTTCTGCATGATCAGAATAAAAATGTATTAATTTAACAGCCAAGAGCAGGGTAGAGGGTAGAGCACACTAGTCTGTAATGATATTCTGCATTTGCGGATTACTATTCAATTGTTTCTCTTCTGAAGAGGACAGAAATATCAGTAATGCGAAGTTTTATTTTCTTTAAATGAGTTCTGTTTAAAATGTGACTCATCACTGAAACGGAAGGAGCTTCTTCAGTTGAGTCCTTTAACAGTGTCACAGGGGAGACAGAACAAGAATACTCCTGGAATTTTGGAAATTGTTGTGGCAGGAGATGTTCTTCTTCCATCCAGCCTGGGAAGGCTTTGAAGCGTGTATCTAAAAGCATTAGAGACCTGTCCTTTCCAGGGAGTATAGATACATAGAATCATAGGATCACCAGGTTGGAAAAGACCTCTTGGACTATCAAGTCCAACCATTCCTATCTGCCGCTAAACCATTTCTCTGAGCACATAGTCTACCTGTCTTTTAAATGCCTCCAGCGATGGTGACTCCACCACCTCCCTGGACAGCCTCTGCCAGGGCCTGATGAACCTTTCCGTGATTTTGTTTTCTCTGATATCCAACCTGAACCATCCCTGGTGGAGCTTGAGGCCATTCCTTCTCATCTCGTCCCCTTGGGAGAAGAGCCCAGTTCCCTGAACACAGGATTCAAGGAGTGGTCTTACCAGTGCCGAGTGAAGAGGGAGAAGAACCTCCCTGACCCTGCTGGTCACACCGTGTCTGATCCAAACCAAGATGCCATTGGCCTTCTTGGCCACCTGGGCCACTGCTGGCTCATGGTCAGTCACTGTCAACCAACACCCCCAGGTCCTTCTCCTCCACGCACTTTCCAGCCAGACTTCTCCCAGTCTGGAGCTGCTCAGGGTTGTTGTGCCCCAAGTGCAGGAGCCGGCATTTGGCTGTGTTAAACCTCATCCCATTGGCCTCAGTCCAGCCGTCCAGCCTGTTCCGATCTCTTTGGAGCCTCCCTACCCTCTAGCAGATCCACACTTCCACCCAGCTTAGTGTCATCTGCAAACTTGCTATCTCAAGCGTTTTTGGGTCAGGGTAGCTAGGACTTGACATGGTTTGTCAGTTCTTTTTATTGAGTAAAGATTCTGTGCCTTCCTGTCTTTTGGGACTATAACCGTGTTTCTACTACACTGATAATTGTAGGGGTTGTGTATGGCAAGTTTTATTCTGTGTCCATCTCTTAGTTGGTGTCGCTCAAGCACCATTTTCCCTGATGCAAGAGCTTCAGTAGTTCTCTGGCTAGCTTGTCTTCAGGCTTAAACAAGGCTGCCCTTGTTAGGGGCTGCTGTGAAAAGATAACTGATGGTCTTTGGCATCATGCTCTGTGGCAGTTCATAAATGTCTGGCAAGGATATCGCAACGTTCATGCTTCTGTCTCAAACTTCAGGAGAAGGGATTAATTCAGTCAAAACCCCTTCCATGTGATCATCCTGGCTGATGGGTAAATTTAAGCTTCTGTACAGTGGAACAACTTATTTGTCAAAGCCATTGGAGTAGCGTGTCAAGAGATCCTAGTTATTTTCTCTGCTAGACTTCATGGTCTTCAAATGATGTTGAGGGAGACCACCTCTATTTCCATCCATAAAACAGAGGCAGTACTCATTTTCTGTCGTTGTCTGTTTGTTTCAAGACAAGGTTTTTAGCACTATGGTTCGTTGGGGTATTCCTGTGCCTACTGCCACATCAGTGGCAGGTTTGTCTTTAATAAATGACAGAGGAAGTGGGTTGGTGCTAGATGCTATTGTAAAAAATGCATAATATTATAGTCAAGGGAGAAATTCCTGTACTTCCACTCTATTGAACACTGAATGTTTGTGTCTCTGATTTTGGTTGTGTGCTGGAAAGCCTTCCTTATAATAAATGCCACAGTACAGACCTAGTGAAGAAGCATTTTTGTCTATGAACAGATTTTGTAAATCTTAATAATACTCTCCTTTGAGGGTTTCTGTCGATACGTATGAAGTAGGAAATGGGTCATTGCATGAGGCTCTCCTTGAGCACCAAAAATAGGTGCTGTCACATTCAGATGTGTTTAAATTCTTTCCAAACACTTTGGGCATCTTAAAGAGAAAATATAAATAAGCATCATGTCATCCACCTGTGTTGTGATCTTGCTTCCCTTTCTAGCCTTTTATTTTTAAAAAATGAGTTATGTACTTGGGCAAATTCCTTCTTCACCCTTCGTGATGAACTGGATGGCTCTTTGTGCTGGTGATTCGCTGCTTCGTTACTGAGCTGGCAGCCTGATCACAGGACAGAGAGCCAGCCGTCTGCTCTTGCAGAGTGGAACCATCAGATGAACAGTGATGTTTAAAATGAGAAATACTACTACAATAGCTTGAGGTTCAGCCGTTGCAGAGAAAAGGGAAATGCTTGATTCCAGTCCGTTTTCTTCCCCTCTGTTGTGTCCCGGTCCCTCACTGACCCACTCACCACTGAGTTGTGCAGCAACCTAATTTTATCTCATATCTTTCATTTCACTCCTTGGCATTATTTAGGATCTCGCTGCAGCTGCATTGTGTGTGCTTAACAAATAAAAGCTTTCAGAGAACATCATTCAATTCCCACCTCCTGCTAAGGGTTTTCGAAGTGTAATACATCACAGAATCAAAATGACTTTCACTAAAAGTTCATGCTGTTTAAATCACACCAAACGTTATATTGAGCTGTAGCATACATAATTCATGTATCATTAACAGCTTCTACGAGGCTTTGGCTGCATGGCATACCAATGAATCAGAATGTGTCGGTATTTTTTGATACCTGCCTTTATTTAAATTGTATTTAGAAGCAACAGCGTGTAATTGTAGTAACTTGGCAAATCAAACAGGCGTGTAATAAATTATGGTCTGTGATTGACATTGTGAAGTAGGTCTCCTTCCTTATATTGAGGAGGCGAGCTATTTTAAACACGAAAGATTCAACAGATTTTTGTGCTACTCTCAGTATTAACCGTAAAAAGCCATTTTCATTGTTTATAATGTGAGAATTCTCCTGCGGTCACTTAATTCATTACATGGCTGATGAATCACCAACATCCTTTAGTTAGACACCTGTCTGGTCAGTTGGAATCTGTTTCGTGGGACGCTGGCTTGGACAAGTGAATGTGGTCAGGAAGGTGGCCATGGGATTACTGGTGTGTTAAGCCTGTTACTTACGTCCCTAAGAGACATTTTGCTTCTGATAATGCTCATGGCTCTACGATTGCCTATGTCTGTCATTCCTACCATTATCCTTCTCCTGTGATATGAGTGTCAAAGGCTTGATCCGGAAGATTTGTTAGTGCCAACTGAAGCTGCCAAAATCCCTGTGTCAGGTTTAGGAGCACGCGGCAGCACCTCACTGAATCAGAACCTTAGCTCAGCCTGCATGTAAGGGTTGTAATTCTCTTTAAACATCTGAAGGCAGTGAAACACCCTGCACTGTTCACTGCAGGAGGATATTAGTCTGATTGCCGTAATGGTGCCACAGACCCCATAAGCAATAGAAATCTCTTGTGATCCGTGGTTGCCAGCTAAAAGAAACTCCCGGCCAAAATCATGGAATACCTTCTTCAAAATCAGTGATCTTGTGAACTTGATGTCTAGGAAAGGGAGGTGCCCAGGGTCTTGTAAAACATGTTTTTGTGAAGCGGAATTACAATGCTGATTATAGCTCCTGACTAATTGACAAACAAGTAGGTTAGAGGTTTTCTACAAGAGGTTTTACATTCAGAAATATTACTGTTCTAATAAGTGTGTTCTGCCCTTAGTCATGGATATACCAATATATTTAAGCAAAACTTCAGGTTCAATATGTTTTAAGTAGATTTGGGCCCTGGGTGCTTGTCTGTATACTAGCATTTAACAATCTTTCATAGTCAATTATTGCTTAGGAAACCGTTTGACTGATGACTAGGAGGCAATTTTTTCCCCAAAATTATGATGTGCATCCACCTTCAGAACCTGCAGGAAACAGCCCTAAATGGATGATTTCTCAGAATTAAGCGATCTACACTTTCAATAAATACTTTTTTTTAACCTATCCTCTACTTGATAGAGTGTTATTATCCTCTTAGGAAGTTGTATTAATAATAAGTTCTTTCATTTTAATTGTTACTGAGAGTTGAAGTGTGATGTTCTCTTTCAAGAAAGTAGCAATGTCACCTTTTCTGCACTTGTTGACTTTTAGTTTGATTTTTTTGGCCATCTTTGAATGGAACGATTAGTAAAGATTCCTTGAAAAAGTGCAGCTTCTAACTATACTGCTTATATCTGAGAGTTCCCTGCTTGTTCTTAGAACTTAGCTTCCAGTGAACTCCAAGTTGCCATTTGATAGATTTGCAGGTCTTCCTGCCTTTCTGCTTTCCTGCTGCAGAGCTGTGAAGCAAGCAGCCTCAGTCTCGACATGAGCCCACTGGTTATCTTGTACAGCAGGTTTGTTGCCTTGATTTTTTAAAACAGACTGGACTGTTCCAGTTGGCAGGAACATACAGTGATCACATCTTGTCCGACTGCCTGACCTGTACAGGGCTGACCAAAAGCAAAGGATGTTGTTAAGGGCGTTGTCCAAATGCCTCTTGAACACTCATGGGTTTGGGGCATCAACCACCTCTCCAGGCAGCCCGTTCCAGTGTTTGACCACCCTCTGCTAAAGAAATGCTTCCTCAGGTCCAGTCCGAACGTTCCCATGTGCAGCTTTGAACCATGTGTCCCATCTCTGGGTCCCAGGGAGAAGAGCTCGGTGCCTTCCTCTGCACTTCTCCTCAGGACACTGTAGAGAGCAGTGAGGTTGCCCCTCAGCCACCTTTTCTTTTCTCCTAGACTTTGTCCAGTCAGTTTGATTACCTCTGATCCAGAATTTGACTGTGAGAATTAGCACGTATCTCACTATAACGCCAGCGAGCAGAGAGCTGCGGGGACTGTGTCATCTCCAGGGGTACCCTGGGCGTCGATGACAGTCACCACCACACAGGTCATGTTTGAGGCCAAGTTGCCCAGAGCTTTTCCTTAGTGGACAAATAGGGCACAGAACAAACGTGCCTAGTGCCTGCAGACCAGTACGTAAATACCTACACGATCATCGGGGCACAGTGTGTGAGGCGACTGTGCAGGAAAACCTCGAATGGTTCTGCTGTTCAACCCCAAAGGGATTTGCTGTTGTGAAATGGCCACATCTAGAAAAAGAATAAAACTGTTAAAACTGTTAGTACCTTGTAATTCGGCAGATGCTTATGGCAGTTTATTTTTCCCTGTGTCTTTCTGCTTTTAAAGAGCAACTGAATGAGCATCGCTTTGTGTCTGGGCAGAGCAAAGCAGCTATATTCTATCCTTTCACTGCAGGCTCTGAGCTCCGGCTTTCCACTGAGCTGTGTTAAATGAGCTAGAGCACTTTGTACTCATTGTACTCACCCAGCAAGAAACACAGGGGAAAAAATAGTAGCTTATTAAAAATTGTTTTAATTCAGCATTAGGACTTGCCAAATACTTTCACCAAGTATCTATTGCATAGCATGAAAAAATGGAGATTGTTCTAGTGGTACAGTTTTATGATAATATCACTATTACCGTGACAAACAGTTGTGTTAGTATTTAATTCATCTTTTAAAAACAAATTTGAGACTTATTTTTTTCTTTTTGATTTACCACTCCTTATAGCAAGGAAAAATAAAGGAGTAAAATAAGGGCTGGTAGATACCAGGAACTGAAGCTGGCAGAAAAGTATGAATCATGCCTAAAAGCAGCATGTTCAGAGTTGTTGGCATTTCTAGCATGACTTTTGTGTTACCCTGCAAATAAACAGCCCTCTTGGGCACTGAACTGTTTATTCGCGTTCCGAGGTTCTGACTTTCCTCTGTATGATTTCAGCTGTATTTAAGTCATGTCTGCTTAAAGCTGCAATGAGGTGTAACTGATCTTGTGGTCTGTAAAAGCAGATCTACCCAACTCCACCTCTGGGCTCCGGAGAGCTAGAGAACATGTCCTCCCTGGGTCGATGTGCTGGCGCAGAGGGCAGCCCCAGTGCCTGCAGACTCAGCAGAACTTGCATCTGAAAATGCTGTTCTCCTCTCCCTGCTCAACTTTGCTTCCTCTCCACCTGTTCGACTCCCAGGTATTTGTGCTGTAAGCAAACAGAAGGAATGGTAATGAGTTCTTTGGTTGGTTACTGCTGAGAGGTGTGATTACCAGTTTGGATGCAAAATCGCAAAATTTAAATGAATCTTTAGCTGTAGGAAAGTACATTGTGTATCTGCATAAGGGCATGTGCAAATGCTCCATAGCTCCTAAAGATATGTCACTGTCAGCCACAAGCTTTACATAGAACCGTAACAATGGTTTGGGTCAGAAGGGACCTTAAAGCCCATCCAGTTCAAACCCACCTGCCACGGACAGGGACACTGGATCAGGTGCCCAAGGCCCATCCAACCTGGCTTGAACCCCTCCAGGGATGGGGCAGCCACAGCTTCCCTGGGCAACCTGGGCCAGAGACTCACCACTCACATTGCGAAGAAATGTCCACTAACTCTTCCCCCTTCCAATTTAAAGACATTAACTTTAATGATAAGCTTTTATGCTCTGACGTTTACTTGTAGGCAGCCTATCCCCAAAGCTCACACTTGATCTCACTGTTTCACTCGGTGTTAGGTGACAATCAAGGAAAGAGAGAGGATACTATAGCGTGGACAGGAATACAAGGCCTCTGTGAGCTGGGCTGGGCTGCTGACGCTGACTGGTTTGAGCCAGTATCCAGGCTTCCCAACATACCCCATAGGGAGAGATGATGGTGTCCCTTTGTTGAAGCATCCTGCTTCACAGTTATGCTCCCTCTGCTCCCGTGCGCCTCTCCTCTGCTGTCAACCCTTGTGCAAAGAAAATGCCTCTCCCTTGACTCTGAGCTGGTGCCATCACATCAATGGTGTGGTGGATGGGGTTTGGAGCTGGTGAGAGCTCTACTGGATTTTCTGCATAGTGGAAGCAGAATCACAGAATTATTTGGGTTGGAAAGGACGGCTTGGATGAGGAACGGCTGAGAGAGCTGG
>WAAB01016737.1:45432-74649 GCA_013389865.1 Piaya cayana | reverse complement strand
TTAGTGTTTGATAGGAACGGTTGGACTCGACGATCTGGTGGGTCTCTTCCAACCTGGTTGTTCTATGATTCTATGACTTTAAAGCCCATCCAGTTCAACCCCACTGCCATGGGCAGGGACACCTCCCACTGGATCAGTATCCCAAGCGCCATCCAACCTGGCCCTGAACCCCTCCAGGGATGGGGCAGCCACAGCTTCCCTGGGCAGCCTGTTGCAGTGCTTCACCACTCTCTTCATGAAGAAATTCCTCCTTACGTCCAGTCTCAGGCTTCCCCTCTGTAGTTTATACCCGTGGTGGTACTTCCCCAAAACACAGGCTGATGAGAGAACATGTGGGGATTCAATGGAGCGGGAGGTTCAATGCGGGCAGCCAAGGAATCCCTTTGGAAGCATAATTCTACCCTGGCACACGGAGCACGGGCATGGTTGCAATCGGAGAAATTCATGAATGTCACCAATACAGTCTGTTCAAGTGAGGGCTATAAAATGAAAGATTTAAAGGAGGCAATCATAATGGTTAACAGCGTTATGAAAAAGCTTAAACATGTTCATAAATTTCAATAACTGCTGCGCAATACACTGGATTCATCTAGGAGAGATTTAATTTGAAAAATGCTAAAGAGGAGATACAAAGCCTGGAAACACTGACATCTCTCCTGGAGATGGAGTCTTTTCATGAGAAATTTACATTGTACTTCAGCTGGAGTGATATTAAATGCAAGTACAATGTGGTAGAAAGGGAATGGTAAAATAAATTATAGGAAGAGTTTTTAGATTTGCACATTAAGGCAAAAAGCTTTATTTTGTATTCTCACTTCAGATGGTATTTGTATCTAGATCCATAATTGACCATGCATGCTGAATGAAATGAGATAAAAAAAAATTTGGTGTCAATTATATAGATATTTAATAGAAAATAAAAATGACTGAAGCCTTATCACAGAGAAGTATATGCATATATACTCGTGTGCAAGTATCCGGACTATATACATCATTTAAATAGATGCATACTGTTTAGAATACAAGCACTTCAGTTGAATTTTAAATTGTCTGTGTTTAAAATTAATTGCATTCCGAGGCAGAACCTTTCATTGCAGATAGTTTTAGCAAGATGCATCAGTGCACCAGGATTTTTGAAATGGTGAATACCTTCTTTGTGTTGCTAATTGCAGCTGTGCAGTCTGCAAATGAAGGATAGCCGGCGTCTTATTTCCAATTTCAATCATTTCATCCCTGTTGATAAACAGCCCTTATCTTCTTCCCACACACCAGATAGGTTTTACATTATTTTATAAATGAGAGTTTTCCATTGTGCTGCAGTGTATTGTTAACAAGCTTGAGCTTTATTAAGTAGAAATAGAAACATAGAATTTGGAAACTTTCTCCTTGCCCAAGTATCTTATTTTTAGATGTACTGGTGCTGCTTGTAGTAACGATTACGTTAATGAAAGTTGTGCAGTCTGAAGTGGCAGTACTAGTCACCACCTTGCTCCATCCTGATCCAAGCCCTGCTGTGCTCTTTTCTCAGCCAGAGCACCAGCCTGCTTCCCAGGGGCATCGATACAATCACCACTCCAGCTGCACTGCGCTGCTTCTGAGCTGAGAGGTGCATTTATGGAAGACTGAGCACCAGCTACCCCAGTTAAAGTTGGCTGCTTGGCAGGTACGTTGAGCATCCCAAGCCCTGGTATCCTGATTTCTTGTGTTATGGTCACAGTGAACACTTTGGAGGAACCAGCTTGATCTGGGTCACTGCCTCTGATGAGGGCTGGAGCACCTCCCATATGAGGACAGAACTGAGAGAGTTGGGGTTGTTCAGCCTGGAGAAGAGAAGGCTCTCAGGAGACCTTATAGTGACCTTCCAGTACCTGAAGAGCCTACAAGAAAGCTGGGGAGGGACATTTTACAAGAGCATCCTGTGAGAGGACAAGGGGGAGTGGCTTTAAATTTGAGAGGGGAAGATTTAGACTAGACATTAGGAATAAATTCTTTACAGTGAGTGTGGGGAGGCCCTGGCCCAGGTTGCCCAGGGAAGCTGTGGCTGCCCCATCCCTGGAGGGGTTCAAGCCAGGTTGGATGGGCCTTGGGCACCTGATCCAGTGGGATGTGTCCCTGCCCAGGGCAGGGGGGTTTGAACTGGATGGGTTTTTAAGGTCCCTCCAGCCCAAACAAATCTATGATTTTATGTTCTGCTGTATGTACCTGTCCCCCTCCCAGAAGCTGCACAGGCCTATAGATTGGTTGTAGATTTGCCACCTCAAAAGGGGTTTAGGACCTGAATCCATCTTTTGAAGTGGTATTGTAGCTGACTTACAGGATTAGGGGAACATCTATGTAGGCATCCTAGTAAGTAGCGGTAGGTTTGGAACACTGAAGACCTTTCTTTAAAGGAAGAAGTTTGTGGGTTTTGTCTTGTGCCTCCTTGCAGGAGATCAAAGAATCATAGAATGGGTTGGGTTTGAGGGGACTATGAAAATCATCCAGTCCAACCCCAAGTAAAGGTACACAGCTATTTCCTGAGTTTGGGCTAGATTTCACTATCCTTGCTGGTTTTATGTCTCTCCCTGACCCTAAGGCAGTATTTATTTAAAAGCAAGACAAAATTATACGCAAAAATAGACGCTTCTAGCAGAGAGTGGAAACCAGAACGGCCAAAGTTACAAGGAGGGACCTACTGGGACCGGCGCAGGGAAGGTGAAGCAATAGCAATTTCCCTTTCTGTGGCCACCAAAAACTACTCTTCAATACCGTAAGTCACGAATTCCCCTCAACAGAAACAGAATGTGTTCTCTGCATAGGATTATTGAAGAAAGGTTAACATGCGATAAGACTATTTGGAAAGAGGAAATACAGCTCCTGGCAGAGGAGTGATTAACCTAGTAAGGAAGTCAACGCCAGTGTTTAATTCTCAAGGTACATTACATTTTTGCCATGACACTTTGTATTGTGAATGGCTTTACTGGTGCAGTTCCATTTGCTTCACAAACCACTCAAAATACAAGGAGATTTCTGGAGAACAAGAATAATGATTTCCAATAAGAGGATGAAATATTTTGGCTGACAAGTTCAGTGGCGTGGCTCTGTGAATCCTCCTACATTCCCTGCAAAATACCACATCAATTGTGTTTGACTTCATGTGAATCTGCATGGAGAGGAGGGGCCCTTATCTCTCTGTATACTTACGTACATTCTATCTGTGTGCATAAATATTCCCAAACACATTTGTGCTGGGGTTTCAGCAAAGCGTATGGAATTTCACATTGATTTGTGAACTCTATAAAACACTAATGGAGCTGCTTCTGCAGCTTTCAGTCAATTGGGAAAGACTTGGTGATGAGGAGCTGCGGGTAAATTCTCCTTTGCCGGTCCCCATAGTGCCTTCCTTGTAACTTTAGACATTCTGGTCTCTGCTGGCCTCAGATTCATTTCTCTCACTTGGGAAGCCACGCAAACTCATTCACGATACAGCTCAGAAATGAGTCCTGTCTCCACTCATCTGACACACTTTTATTTATTTCTAAGCGTAGCGCTCTAGAAGGGAAAACAAGTCACACAGTTCTGCGCATAATGTGTACACCTACAGAGCTGTAAAATGCTTCATCAGGAAGAGATAGGGAACATCGCTCTTTTCTCCTTTTTATTGTGAAATGCGTTGCACTGCTTTCGACAGCCCACACATGCAGATTTGTTGTCTCTGTTCTCTGCTGAAATTGATTCTGCAGTACATATGTTTTCTGTGTGCCTGTGGGTGCATCGGTGGTACCTTACGCTGCTGTTTAGGGCACAGCTTCAGGACACCTTGGTATTCAGAACAATAAGGTCATCTGTTCTGAAGAGCTTTGCATTGCCATGTCCTTTTTACAATCTGTTTTGGTGTGTCATTAGTCCAGTCGCTGCTGGAGCAGTTGTTTTTGTGGTAAAATGATGTTATTTCACAGCACAGTTACCCGATTGTCATTGCTAAAGGATGAAATTAAACAAGCAGAAACCTAGCTGGAATGCAGACAGCGATCAGAACTACTGACCTTGACCTCATTTGTGAGAAGCCATGAGCTCTCTAATGGCAAATTGTGTCTTCCTCACCGAGTACCAAATTGTTTTTAAGGAACCCGGCACCCTCCATATGCAGCAATATGAATCCCTCACATGCTGCACAAACGTATTTGCCCCATAGTGAATGCAGGGTATGTGCCACCGATTGAAATATCTGCTTCTTTGAACATGCAGAAAAAGCTGAAGGAGGCAGTAAGGTGGTTGGTTTGGTTTTAGGGGGAAAGGAGGGCTTGAGGAGCTGAAAATAGAAAACAGACTGAAGCCATGAAGCACTGAACCCATCCCAGCACGGGGCTAGAGTTACTGGGGCCTAAGGGACGACGTGCTTATTGCTTGCTCTCTGAGGACTTGAGGTTTCTAAAGCTGGAGCCAGGTTTTTGTAATTGTTTCACTAACCGCTAGAAGGATTGTTCTCAGCAGGCTTTAACTGAAATATCCACTGTCAAAATAAAGGGTGTTAGACAGGGTGAAATCCAGGCTGCCTTTCTGTGTAGAGACCAGAGTCTGGGATATTTTCATGCTAACCCCTGCAAGCTGGTGGAGAGGAAAGGTAACACAGAGAGAGAGAGGGAAGAGGCAGTCTGACTGTTGGGTACAACTTCTCCCCGAGCTGCACTTCATCATCGTTTTTCTTCCTCTAACCACTTTTATTCATTTCGATCATTTGCTTTCCCCTGGACATGGTCCCTTGTGGGAACCTTTATCAGCTGAGTGAACTGCTGCATGCATGTCACTAATGCATAAATGAGCAGGCTGAGAGCATCTTATTGATCAGCAGATGCCTCATTATCTGTGGTACCCTTGCTGTGGTGCTCTGGGAGATAGGGGGACTTAACACTGTGTGTATATGCACTCTTATTTTCCTTCTTGTCTTTTCTTATCGTATACGCACAAACAATTAGATAAATGTGTCATTACAATTTAATGTTTTTGTATTATCATTTCTTTTCTTCCCAGTAGAATAAAATATTTCAGATTCTCAATCTTACCTTTGAGGCTATCTGAAGGCTTCTGATTTTGCATTGTACTCTTAGCACAAGCAAGTCTGGTGCTGGTAACAATGGGGTTTGTGTGGTCAACCTGGAGAACCTGGCACTGCATTTAACATGCTGAGGGTTTGGAGGCACAGGCCAGAGTCTTCAGAAAACAGCTGGACATTCATTGCTTTGAGGAAAAGATTTTTAGGGATAAAAAAATATCTTTTACATCAGTCTCCTATGTTTATTGCTTTCTAGGAGCTGTTGGAAAAGGATTCCAAAGGTAGTAATTGCATACCTTTCACAAGTATACGTTCATTTGTGGTGATTTGAAGTTTGCTGAGAGGTGAATTTTTTCAATAGGCCTTTTCAGTTTGTATCATTCATGGATTTACACATCACTAAAGCCTGTCTGTCTTGGACTGCATTGTACAAGTAGAAAATAGCAAGTTGACAGTTTGCCTTGTGAACCAGAATTAAAGTTAGCAAAATATACACTCTGAAATGTTATACTTTCCTGTTAAGGCAAGGTATAAAGTGAAAGGTTAGGAGGATATATTCCTAAGTTGTGTTTAAAAAGCATGTTTTCCTAAGACTGCAGTTAGGGACTATAGCAACTTGGAGCAGTCCATTCCTCAAAGGCTCCAGCCAGGATAGACAAGGCAAGTGAGAGGAGTGAGGGCAAACAGCTTAAAAAGCTTTCCTCTGACCACTGTGGGAAAGGGGATGGTGCTCTGGAAGACTGTCCTTGGACTCTGTGTGACCACACAGTTTCAGAAGGCAGAGACATGGGAGGTAGAAAAACCTGTAACACACTGGGGGTCAGATTTATCCCTCTGGGGTCCAATGTCTTGAATGTTGCACAAACCCATCTTCTAATAACTCGATGATGCTTTAGATGACCTATACAGTGGCTCTTGCGCTTGATTTGATAGGTTATCTTGTTATCTTGGAACTAGATGGTCTTTAAGATCCATTCCAACCCAGACTATTCTGTGATTCTGTGATTCTAAATCTCTGCTACAAATCCCTCAGGTTAGATTCATGATTTTTGTAGGTTCTTATGCAGCGTGCTCTGTAGGACATATGTGTGAAACTTTGGTGGCTTCACTTAAAGGTGACTTTTGTCTTTAAGGGACTCAGACAAACGAGCTTTAGAACTGGAAATTAAACCCAGACTGCATAGTCCAGGGTGTTACCAATTAGACTGCTCTTACAAAAATATTTTTCAATTAATGCTGTAATCTTCTTTATCTTTTATTTTAAGTTTTCATTTCCTGTAGAGTTATGTTGCCGCGGAATTTGCCCTGGTTGCTTGTGTAGTTGAGTTCTGGGAGCTGCATCTGTCTGATTTCTGAGCGATAGCGATGATCTTGCTTTTGCAGCTGATGTTTCCATGCATGGGCTGCTAGAGGTAGCCTAGGGGTATTCCTGGCTGAAATTACGCCGCGTGCACAGCATTTGTGCTTTGTTGCTATTTTAATATTTCTTCTGAAATTTTCCGGTACACTGCATGCAAGAGGGAAAGATTTTGGGGATCTACATAGAAATACCTCACAGTTTCAACAGATCTATGCATTGCATGGGGAAACATGGGAGTTTTTAAAATATCATCAGTGTGATAAACTCGGTTTTAAATATATAATCTTCTATTCTATGCTGGGTGTCACAGAAGCTGTAAAAAATACATAATTAGAGAAATGGACGATGCAAAAGGGGATATAACCTGCAACAATGGGGTTAAAACATGCGAGGCAAAGTTATGGGTCAGGATGCAGTAAAGCCCAATTTAATATACCAGATACATTAACCTCCTCTGCCTTTGACTTTCCATACAGGCTAGGTGGTAAATACAAATCCTGATCGTGTCTTGCAGCTCTGTTTACAAGCACCTAATTTGTGAGCCAAACCTTGAATTTATCCCATGCTAGCTCTGTACACTGATGCAGTTAAGGAGGCTTAAGAGTGACTTTCTGCTAGGTAGCTTGTTCCATCCTGAAAAAGGAGCAAGGTAACTAGTGTGTTAGCACCTCCGCATTTCAAACCGATGTTTTTCACAGTTAAATTTAGTAATCTGCCATTGGAACTGGAAGCTGCTGAACAGCCCGTAGCTTTGCGTGAACTTGCCTGTTTTGCCAAGAAGCAGCAGACAAGCCTGGCGTCTGCTCTCTGCTCTCGGGCAACCTGGTGCTCTGGGGTTGTGGAGGAGCAGCTCCCGAGGCTGGATTTGGTCCACGCTGACGTCCCAGCTGGGCAGTCCCGAGCTGATCTGCAGCCTGCTGGTTTTGAGGTGAACTTCTAGAGGAGCAGCAGCCCCTGCTTTCCATCTGGGCCCTTCAAGCCGACTGACTACTGTCCAGAGTGACATTTACAATTACATGTGCTCGTTTACTTGTAGGGTTGGTTCTGCACCATGTGGCTGCGCTATGAAGGATGTGGGCCTGGAAAGAAGCCACACAATTTGGATTCTTAACTTTTTTAATTAAGAACCAACAGCAAAGAAGCCAGGGTCCCAAGTATTTTGTGTTCATGAATTTAGCTGCAAATTAATAGTGACAGTACCGTGTAAAACATCTCTTGGGGATTTCCTTCTCGCTCACCTTTTTCCTTTAGTCTGACAGTGATAACACTTGTAAAACGTTTTGTAATGATGATCTTTCAAACCTCTAGTTAATAACGTCATTGAGAGAAACCATTTGTCAGAGCAGAAAATGTACTGTGTTTCAGGCTTGCAAAGACGCTTCTTGATTTCACCACAGAAGGATGATGGGAAAGGGGGACTTGCAGCCTGATATTCTGCTGTATTCTCAAGGATGTAAGTGTTGTCAAAGAAAAACTAGAAGCTGCTATTGGTTTGATTGGCAATATGGTAATGTTTGAGCAAGAAGGGCAAGATTTATAGAAGCCCAGCTTACACCTTGAGCTTTGGAAATCTCTTCCTCAGCCCATTGTTACTAGTGCTTTCTCAGATGGCCTCTTGACTGATTTGTGGAAACATAGATCTAAAATAAGCAGGAGAAAATCGTGATGTACAAGCAACGAGTGGTTGCATGTGTTTAACAGTAATCACTCTTTTCAAACAATCCTTTCTAGCCCTCTCAGGTGGAGCTTTTGCATTCCTAAATCAGAGTGAACAGGAAAGTAAAAAAATAAAAGGAAGCATTTGCTTAAATACACTGGCAGCTGATCTCTGTTAACTTGTACGTGTTTCCTCATTGGTAAGAGAAGAGTTGATACGTGTTCTTCACTTGTGGATTATCTCCTGCTTCAAAGATGAAATATCCCCTCTACTTTATCTTCACACCCATCACAATCTGTAGATTGTATGTAGATCTCTATTCCATGTGCTGTGTGTGCAGCATAGCTTTGGGTAAAGACTAAATGCAAAAACTTACAGCTAGTGTTTTAATACGCTTGTCAAAGCAGCAGGATGCTCTAATTCAAATAACGAAGTGCAGTGTGGAATGGGACACGTTCCTGTAATGAACAACTTAAAATGCTGATGAGAAGTGCTCGTCTATCACTGTTGCAGCGCCCCAAACAATTGGTTACGAAAACAAGCACTGATTTAGCAGCAGGTGCTTTGCCAGTGACACAACTGGAAAAAACCTTTGTCCATCCCTGGGAACATTCAAGATTGGCTTGGACTGGGCTCTGAGCAACCTGATGGAGTTGAAGATGTCCCTGCTCAGTGCAGGGGGTTGCANAGATTGTATGTAGATCTCCATTCCATGTGCTGTGTGTGCAGCAATAGCTTTGGGTAAAGACTAAATAGGAAAACTTAGAACTAGTGTTTTAATATGCTTGACAAAGCAGCAGGATGCTCTAATTAAAATAACGAAGTGCAGCGTGGAATGGGACACGTTCCCGTAATGAACAGCTTAAAATGCTGATGAGAAGTGCTCGTCTATCACTGTTGCAGCGCCCCAAACAATTGGTTACGAAAACAAGCACTGATTTAGCAGCAGGTGCTTTGCCAGTGACACAACTGGAAAAAACCTTTGTCCATCCCTGGGAACATTCAAGATTGGCTTGGACTGGGCTCTGAGCAACCTGATGGAGTTGAAGATGTCCCTGCTCAGTGCAGGGGGTTGCAGCTTGTAAAGGTCCCTTCCAGCCTAAACCATTCTATGGTTCTGTGACCTTGTGGTTTTACCCTTGACAGCTTCTTAGACGCTGTAACCCTGCCTCATTTCTATGCTTTTCTCTTCTAATTCAGCTCTAAGCTTTTAATACCTTTTACGCAACTACGTGCCTCTCAACAAAGCGAGCTTGCTTCTGCCCTGGAAATCTTTATATGGATCCTCCCCGAGTCAAACTGGGCTTGCAGCTGATCACTAGGTCATCCCGTTAGACTCCTCTGTCAGTTAGACTTCTCTGTCAGTCACAGCCGCAATGAGCGGGCGCCTTAAATGATGAGATACTTTTTGATTTTGAAGGAGAGTATGAGAGACGTCTAGTGACCTTTGATGCACTTGTGGATGTGGAGAGAGCTTCGAGGAGTATTCCTAAATTCCCAGCCCTCTGTGGATATGCTTTAATAGAAGAGTGTGTTCAACTTTAAATTATTGTTAAGCATTCCACTTAGCATAAATGATGATATAATCTATTTTTAAAGATACTGCACCATTCAGCATAGTCATGTTTAACTAATTTTGGAGCTTACGTCAAGTTTTTTAAGGTGTTTGTCTGAGCCCTGGGGAGGTTCTTGTTCTTTTGGTTACACACAGCAGGTTTTCAGACCTTTGTCTAATGCTTGATTCAGTGAGTTTCAGCCTTGTAAACTCTGCTTTTTCGAGGCAATGACTTTGTCTCTACTGCTGGCAGTAGTTTTCATTGAAAATGAGAACCTGTGTGCCGGGACTTCAGGCACATTGTGATTTTTTTTTTTTGGTGGAGAGGTAAGAAGTTGATGTGGGGTTGTCCCTCCTGACTCAGCAGCAAGATGCCCCGCATGGCAGTTCTTCTCTGGAGAGATGAGGTTAAAACTCAGCTCCCTTTTCTCTGCGTCCTTGACGCAGGTGGAGAGGGAAAAGGGAGCTGAGTTTTAACTCGATGCCTCAGAAAGGATGATGCTAGTCATGAAGCAGAGCCCAGCTTGCTTACTTTGGGATGTGAGGAAGATTAGTTATACTACCAAATCCTTTGTTTTGCTCTGCTTGAGAAATGTCAGGATATAAAAGTCGTTTTCTGAGGAGAGAAAGCGGTTCCATTCATGAAATGCGTTAATTTAGTCAAAACCTGCTTGACAGGAAAAACAAAGAGCTTGGTGTGGGTGTCTGGAATCCACACTGGCCCAAAATATCGGGGTTCATAAAATAAGATCTTT
The DNA here is from genome assembly GCA_013389865.1 of Piaya cayana. NCBI lineage: Eukaryota > Metazoa > Chordata > Aves > Cuculiformes > Coccyzidae > Piaya > Piaya cayana. The sequence continues at coordinate 64,290 of WAAB01016737.1, read as the reverse complement.
TCTAATAACCCTTGTCTTCCCTGCTAGTGGAATTGAACACCTGAAGAGTCCCTTGTGTAATATGTTTTATAGACTGTGTGATCTGCCTCTCCTCATCCTTGCTTTAACTACTAATGAGAAGACATGAATCCAGTGAAGTTTTCTACCTTTTTCTGTTCATTTTTTTCTTTGTTACTAGTTAATTACTCTCAGTGTTGTAGCATAACTTCCTCCTGCAATTTCTTGTTATGCTGCCTTTAGCCAAATTAAGCAGCTCTTCAGTACTAGGTATTTTTCTCCCCCAAGCTGATCTGTCTCCCTGTCTTTTTACAATTGCTCTTCTCTCAGAAGACTTTGACCCAGTCTTTGAACGAACTGTTCTCCTCTGAAATCTCTTCATGGATCTAAAACATGTATTTTGAAAATGTAGGCATGAGGAATGGATGCAGTGTTTTGATAGCTGTTCCGGTGCTGCTGTATATGAACCTAAAAATATCTGTCAGTTCCTCCCTGCTGCTGTTTTGTATGCCTGTGATCGCTCTAGTCCTCTAGCAGCGTTTAGGGCTGATAACACGCCACTGCCATTCACTCTTAGGACTGTTTTACTTTTAGAATCAACCTACAGCTCTCTAGTGCATGAACTCCCATCTAAGGATGTCCTGTAGTGTTAAATAGTAGGACTTAAATATAGTTATATGTAGTTTGTATGTGAGCTGCTCCAGCCCCTCGGATCAGCCTCGTAGCCTCCTATGGACTCATTCCAACATCTCCATCTCCTTCTTATGTTGAATTATTTAGTTCTTTGCATTATCCATAATCTATTTAGCGTTGCTATTGTATACGGGTAGTGCAGTCAGAATGTTAAGTGGCATTCAAGTATGTTACCAAGATCTGACATTATAGATTTTTCAGCTAAATTGGTAGGTGTTCATCACGTTACTACTTGGAATATGAATGAAATAGTTATCAAATATTTTCTCTTAAATGTGAAATTAAATGGTAAAACTGTAAGTGACAGCCTTATGCTCCTGCTAAGTATTATTTTGTTTCTGATTTCTTTGACAAGAAAAATTACTAGTGTGTGTGACCTAACCAGAACTCTTGCAAAACTTAACAATGTCTGTTTCAGTTCACTTTAAAGTTCAACATGACTCTTAATTAACTGGTTTTTTTCTGTCCTCAGCAGATAAGGTCATTAAGGTTGATTTTTTTAAGGAGTGGTTGAGAAAATTCACTTCAATATACTTTCTTAGGTAATAATAATAATAACAGCAGCACATTTCTGAGCATTCTGTACCCTTGTAGGCAGCAATTCCTGCAGGCTTAGTGCCTCCTCAAGTGTCAGTCATCTAGATTTCGAGTGCTTTTTGAGATCTGTAACTTGAGTAGTTCTTCTGTGCCACCTTTGAAACATAAATGGAATGATCAAAGGGAGCCAAATGGGAACACGTGATTCACTGTACCAGAAAGACAGGTTTTCAAACCTATTTAACCACAGTGGATACATAACCTGGCATTCAGAAATCCAATAACGTATTAAAAATTCACGTGTTTGAGATCTGCAGTCAGTCTGAAGATCAGTCGTCTCAATTGTCGCTAAAGGCTATTTAGTCAACCTGATGATGTGTTTGGTGTATCTCGAGAGGTGTTACACCCTGCAGATTGCAAACAGAAAGAGTTAAATTTGCAATACCTGATTTACAATTTTTTACAAGAACAGGTTTCTTTGTGCCACTTTCTCTGCCTTGTCATGAGAACAAGACAACATCATTTATATCCCCAGTGTAGTTAGTAGCAAACCCATAAACTTTTAATGTGCTTATAATCATATGCTTTAACCTTTCTAGTGTTGGGTGTTTTTGTTGGTTGGGATTTCACTTTTCATAGAATAATAGAATCATGGAATAGTTTGGGTTGGAAGGGACCTTAAATATGATCTGGTTCCAGGCTCTGCCACGGGCAGAAACACCTCCCACTGGGTCAGGCCGCCCAGGGCCCCATCCAAGGGCAGGTTGGATGGAAGGTGAAAGCCCGACCAACAAAACTACCAAGCATTAAAAAGGTTAAAGGATACAAATCTAAGTGCATTGAAAGTTTATAGTTTTGCTACTGACTGCTTTCCTTCATGGGTTGTTGAGGCAATAAGCAAGGGAGGCCAACTCCCTCCTCTCCACAACCTCCCTTCAGGGAGTTATAGAGAGCAATGAGGTCTCCCCTCAGCCTCCTCTTCTCCAGGATAAACACCCCCAGCTCTCTCAGCCATTCCTCATCAGGCCTGTTCTCCAGCCCCTTCACCAGCTTTGTTGCTCTTCTCTGGACTCGCTCCAGAGGCAGCAGAGATGAATCTGAGCCGTACTGACTGCAAAGTGGGTACTTGGGTTCCTCTGACTGTGAGTCCAGCCATAGAAACAAATCCATGTTTATATACTTGGACTTAAAGACAGTATAAAATGAGACCTCTAGAATTTGCCAGCTGATACAAGAGGTGGCGTGTTTGGTTCACACAGCTTGGAACAAGCTATAAATCAAGGCAGCCAGGTTTTTTATATTTTAATGGGGACAGCTGCGGGAAGCCAGATTGAAGCCCAAAGCTGCAGTAACCAGGACAACACAAAGGTTTTAACAAAATTGAACATCGATAAGGAAGGAAAAAACATGCCCTGCTGCATTATCTTTACATTTTAATAGCTTAAGGACTGGCAGAATGTTTCTTTCTAATTGTTTGATTTGCATGAAACACTTGGCCTTTTCTGATAAGTTACCAGATATCACAAGGGGTTTTATTTGTACTTTTGGAAAAAAAACACTTGATCCACTTCATTGATTTTTAATTTTTTAGAGGCATGGCAACACACAATCATTCCTTTAAAGTCAACAATGTCATTGTCCAAATAGTTGGACCAAAAGAAGAGCTCTTGATTTCTACTGCAGCTTTTGTGGCTTGAATATTTTGACTGCTCCGGTGCCCCTCGGCGTTATGAATTGCAAAGAATTATGAATAAGCAAACTGATCCTTTAAAATGTTTACATTTCTTTTGCATTAATGATGTAGTATCTCAGTTTGGAATGTTTCCTTGTGTTTACGCATGACATGATATTCTGAATGCCACCAACTACAAAATATTTGAAATCTTATAGCTCATGTATCTCGTAGGAAATGGAAGGCCCCCAGCATTAATTCTGCTGGAGTTGTTGATGCTGTTCGTGATCAGGGGACAGAAAAGAGGAGAGAGATATAAAAAGTGTGTCACAGGGGCTCAGAATGAGTTTTAAGACCACAACAGACTGACACAGAAGGCAGCTAACAAAGCATAGAAAGCCCTAAGAGACAAACAATCCCTAATCTTGCAAATGATCCCATTCCCATTGACGCTATTTACCTGCAGCGAGGTATTGATACCTCTTTTGAGAAAGGATATTTAGCTTTCCTTCTTCCTGCGTGTCAGTCTCATCAAAAGAAAGATGGAACTTAACTCTCCTCTGAGATTTCTGTTCACATTTACCTTTTTTTTTTCTTTATCTCTCTGGACTGTCAAACTGAAATATGGAGCAGGAAACTGTGCAAACAAACCCCCTTGTTATTTCTCCAAATCTTTGAGCACTGCCTGCCTCCAAAACTTTTACCATATCGAAAGACGGATGATTTAATATCACAGCAATGCTCTGCTTTCTCTAGGTATATTTTTTATGGAATAAAAGGAATACTACAAAAGTGATTATAAAGTTGCCTGTTGGTAAAGGCAGCCTACGTGTTACTTGAATGGCTCCAGGTAAGCTGACTTACTGATCTGGATCGAATGAAACACTTGTCCAGAGCATGTAAACGCTTTAGAGAACCCAGAATGGATGAAGCATGTGCTGTCATACTCCTGGGTCTTTGGGAGTCATATGTAGATATTCATTCCAATATACATATCAGTTGACTGAGTACAGAGTATTGTAATACAGGTGCACAAGCTAAACGTCTCCTGTTCAAGGAGATCCATCCTTTCTTGTTTTGTCTTAAGGAAAAATAGCAGTGTCCCTGTGCCGTCCCCACTGCCTCACATCTGACCCTCTGTGATACTGGAGTGGCAGGAGCTGCGGTGCTCAACTCTCTGGTGACTTGCACCCCCTCCTCAGCCCATGAGCCTAGAGTTAAATTAGACCCTGAGATGGCTTAGGTTGTGTCAGGCACGCTTTGAATTCTTGCAAGCGCCTTGCGTGTCTGGGCTGAAGTATTTCCCAGAGGGTGAGCGCAACAAACATCAAGCTTGTTTTGATGAAAGCCCCCTGGGAGCTGAGAGTTATGGCCTGGCTGCTGTTGGCAACATGCTGCTGGTGGTGCTAGAGCAGTGCTGGTGAGCACTCAGGCTGCATTTATGATCTGTGTTCACCTGAGTGACTTGATGTTTTCTTCAGGCTGGCTCGGCATGCAGATTGTTTGAATCTGCAGCTTCCATTCAAACCCAGCACAAATAACAAAGAATGCAGAGACTGATGCTGTCTCCATTAATCCGTTCAACTGCTCCAGGCCTTGATCCATTCTCTGTCTCTGGCAACTGCTGGTTGCCAGAATGAGAAAATTTTAGTATCTGGTGTGGTTGGAGAGTCAGATGTACACTTTGTCCTGAGAATCTCTTTTTTACTCCAAGTGGTATAGTATCTAGCATAGTTACCCTCAATTCTTGTTAACCTTGTACTTGTTGTGATCTAGCTCTTTGGAGGCCTAGGAAGGGTCTGTGACTGCCAAATTTTAGAAGAGTGCCCTAATTGCAGTTTTATTTCTGTAAAAAGATTTGAGCCACCTAGCTCTACACCCACTTTTTCTTTGCTTGTGATGTACTAAAGTAAGAAATATTGGAAGCTGCAACATATATGCCAAGTCTGCTGCTGTAATTTGTGTCAGAGGTTCAGTGGGTCTCTGAGAACCTGCATGAAGATATATCTGTCCTGTGGGATCCGATCAGGTCTGAGTGACTCTAAGAAGCTCCAAAGCTCAATTTGGCATTTGGGGTACAAAATACTTGGCTGGTAGACATTTCCTGGACTTGATATGTGATTTTGAGAATTGCATCATAAACAAGGCACAGAACTCTCTGCCTCAGTTTTCTTTTAGACAATCAAGTTCTAAAAATCTGGACTGATGTGCTGTGCTGTCAGCTGCCGTGTGCCAAAGACGATTAGTGGCAAAACTGAGACAAGGTGCATCTGATTTGAAGCCTGTTAAGAAATTTCTTAATACTGATTTTCCATGGTCTTTGTTTGACTCGGGCTCAGTTTTGAGCCAAATATTCTCTTTACTTACAAGGCTGTCCTCATTTGTCTTGACTAATATTTTCACTGTACCTTCAGTTAGCGTGAATGATATATTAAGAGTTGAATGGGAATATTATGAAGTGTGTGGATCAGAAAGGCGAGCACTATTATTAGAAGACTTGCATCTTGAATGTGCAATTTACTGCGATCTCAAATAGTCCATATTCTGTCCAAATGTTGAATTCTTTCTTCATAAATTCCACAGAATATTTGGTAGAACGAGGTAAATATGAAATTACTAATAAACTTAATGTAATATGCATCTTAATCTGAATAATTATGCACAATTTTGTAAAATTTTTTTCATTATTGAATGCAAGCTTACCAGAGGGGCCATACACATATGCAACTCTACTGGATGCACTTGGATTGAAAAGTCTTAACAGATTGTTGAGCCCCATTTTCAGCCTGTGTGTGCTGGCTGGCAGCCTGCGCAGCTACAGTTCTCTCCTGGCAGACAGATGAAAGAGCAGTGCTGAGCCTCTTGCAGTCGGTCTGTCCTCTGTGTATGTGTTTGTCCAGGCCAAGCTGTAAGTGTCGCTCTAGTGTCTTAGTAGAGCTCTGCTGTTCTCTGCTAACAGGAACCTAATCCTCTGTGGCTGCCTGCCAAGTCTGCTAGCACTGCAGCTTGCAAACTTCCCCTGGCTTGGTTTATTTCTCTCTATATTCTCTCTTGTATATTCCTCTCTTGTGAGACCTCATCTAGATTATTGTGTCCAGTTCTGGAATTCTCAGCATAAGAAGGAGATGGAGCTGCTGGAACAGGTCCAGAGGAGGCTACAAGGATGATGTGAGGGCTGGAGCACCTCCCGTATGAGGACAGGCTGAGAGAGTTGGGGTTGTTCAGCCTGGAGAAGGCTCCAAGGAGACCTTAGAGCGACCTTCCAGTACCTGAAGGGGCTACAAGAAAGCTGGGGAAGGACTGTTCGCAAAGGCTTGTGGTGATAGGATGAGGGGCAATGGGGAGAGGGGCAGATTGAGACTGGACATAGGGAGGAATTTCTTCACGATGTGGGTGGGGAGGCCCTGGCCCAGGTTGCCCAGAGCAGTGGTGGCTGCCCCATCCCTGGAGTCTTTCAAAGACAGGTTGGATAGGCCTTGGGCACCTGATCCAGTGGGAGGTGTCCCTGCCCATGGCAGGGGTGGGACTGGATGGGCTTTGAGGTCCCTTCCAACCCAAACCATTCTATGATTCTATACGTTGTCGAGCCTAGAAAGTATGCTGGTGTGGGAACTGAGGTACGGAATTTAAGGGACTCGGCATAATGCAATCACAGTGCAATGGAATCAACTCATTATATCCAGTCCTCATGGGCCCAGGAATGTGAGCTAAGCACAATTGTGATCGGTGCCATAGGTCGCAGGCTCTCTTGGCTGTTGTTAGGCTGCTTCATGCTCACAGGAACAGCAGAGCATGGGGGGAAAAGGAATCTCGAACTGCCCCAGGGGGAAACAGAATCTTAATTCAAGCTCCAGTTTAGGGATTTCTATGGTGACCTTATAGCAAGGTAACTTGCTAAGTTACATGATGGCTCATCACTCTAATAACCCTTACTGCATTTTAAATCATTAGCCAACAGTGAAATCTAGGTCATGTTGAAATCAGCTGCAAAAGCACCAGCAGATTTGATCAGAAATTCACACCTAGTCTGAAGGATTGCCGAGCACTGGAGTTCAAACTGTCATTGCAGACACGTGGGAACTGAGCTGCTTTTATGGCATGTCATGCCTTCAGAGAATAAATGCCAGCTAAGAGGATAAGGGGAAATGTTACATACTTCAAAAAAGCCGTCAAGTTTCAGTATTCTTAGTGGTGCCATTAAGGTTTTACAGGTGTTCACTGTCTAGGATTTGCATCCAGTGCTCACTAAATACATCAAGGCTGGACACAGGACAAGACTCAGCAGTGAAACGGAAGGCACAAAACAAGTCTTAGATGTACATTTGATAAGAGATGTGTCACAATTTACCGATTTCTGAAACAGTGGTCACTGCAGAAAGGGGGTGAAGTGTTGGGCGAGGTGGGGCTGTTTCAGCTGGAGGCTGAGCTTTGCGTATTTTACAAACCGTATCAAGCCTTGTGCAGACTTGATCAAAGTTCAAGTGTTAATTAAGGCAGGATTTTTTCTGGGGGAGCATTTTGTAGACTGTTAGCTGACAGAGAGCCTACCATTTACCAGCTGCCATGATTTGCAGCTAGAAAGGGAAATTGGAACACATGTGGGTCTGCTTCTTTGTCATTTGATGTTTTTAATAATATTATTAATTCACTTTATATTAAACAGTCACTCGAGTTGAGATGAGTGGCTAGACATTAAATTAGCGGACTATTTTTTCTATCCATAAAACCTGTTTAACGCTAAGCACCAAGCCCAAAAGATATTGAAGAACTACAACTCCTTGGTTCTGCCCAATATCACTTTAAAATGAAGTTAATCTAAGTCATGATGTGCATCTATGGATTTTATAAGAGGCCATAAATTTCAGGAAATTAACTTCCTCATAATCATATGTTCAAGCTAGTCTTTTGAACAGGCGTTTTATTTTTAGGTTGATCACTGCTGATTTTTTTTTAAAAGAAATCTGTTCACATTCAGTCTCCTGAAAGGGAGGAGAAAGTTGCTTGTAATTTACTTGGCAGTGTTAGGTTGACTTGGTGATCTCAACTGTCCTTTCCAACCTAAATGATTCTGTTTATCACTCTGGGATTTCTTTCAACCTCTTCTGTCAGGAAATGCTCACTGCTAAAGAAGACGCAGGCATACAGCACTGCGTATCTGCTTTCATGCTAATTAACACATTACTCAGTTACTATGCATATCAAAGCATTTGTCATGGTTTTGTTGGCAAATGTATCCTGAGCCACATCAAAAGAAGTGCAGACAGCAGGTCGAAGGAGGGGATTCTGCACATCTCTTCTTCTCTGGTGAGACCTCACCTGCAATATTGAGTCCAGCCCTGGAGCCCTTGGCACAGGAGGGACAGGGACTTGTTGGAGTGGGTCTAGAGGAGGCCACAAAAATGGTCAAAGGCCTGGAACACCTCCCCAGTGATGAGTGTTTGGGTTGTTCACCTTGGAGAAGACTCCAAGGAGATCTTATTGTGGCCTTTCAGTGTTTACAGGGAGCTCATAAGAAAGATGGGGGAAAACTTTTTATCAGGGCCTGTAGCAACAGGAAAAGGAGTGATGGTTTTAAACTAAAAGAAGAGAGATTTAGACTGGATATTGGGAAGAAATTTTTCCCACTGAGGGTGGTGAAATAGCAGCCCAGGTTTCCCAGAGCGATGGTGGCTGCTCCATCCCTGAGAACATTCAAGGTCTGGTTTGACGGGGCTCTGAGCAACCTGACCGAGTTGCAGGTGTCCTTGCTCAGGGCAGGGGGGTTGGACCCGATGACCTTCATGGTCGCTTCCCACCCAAACCATTCTCTGATTTACAAAATGGAGCGATAAACTTGGGTGTAAGGTGAACCAAACACAGTGCTGTTGATTGCATTAGTGTTATGCAACTTTCTGTTAGTTGAAAGTTTGTCTTAAAAATCATAACGCAATTACATGAGGTCATCCTGCAGATGCTTTTAGAAGGTCTCAGTTTATTTCCTTTGTTGACGTTTCTCCCATCTTTTTGTTTGATGTTCCTGAGTTAACTTCTGGAAGTTGGAACAAGAATAAACTCGCTGTCAAGCCAGTGATGCTATTGATGCTATGAAGTTGTCTGTGGCACTTTTATAAGCATGCGCAATTCTAATTTCCAGTAAGCATCAGATTTGTCACCTCAGTTGTTATCTACATCTCCAGTCAAGAGCACTTCAACAGTAGTTGCTTTCTGCTGATTAATATTTACTTCCATGGTCTTGTCACTTAGTACTTGAAACACAGAAGGCACCAAAACAGAACTCAGTTTCTGTAATCATAGATCATTATGCACCATTTTGAAGTTATTGCAGCAATTTTACAGCAAAAGATTAACACAATTTGCATAGATCAAGCAGTGACCTTACATTTGCCTTTCTGACAGAGTTTTTATGAATTATAAGAATACTCTTCCAAAAGAAGAGGAGCATTGCGTCTTTTCCCTGCAGTATAACTTCCAGTCTTGGAAGTCCAACTCAGGGACTTGAAACAAACATCTCTCGGTCTTTTTGAGAATAGAATCAGTAATTCTAAGCACAGAACTGGAATATTATGGGCTTTAGCAGGAAACGTGGACACAGGGTTGCTCAACACAAAGGGAAAGGCTTACACGGCTCACAGCCCTGTGTGAAGGTTTTTGTTAGCAAATACCTTTATAAGTGACAGGGGACAGGATGAGAGGGAATGACCTCAAGCTTTGCCAGGGGAGGTTCAGGCTGGACATTAGGAAAAGAATTTTCATGGAAAGGGTCATTGGACAGTGGCAGAGGCTGCCCAGGGAGGGGGTTGAGTCCCTGGAGGTGTTTGGGGGGGCAGGTGGGCGAGGTGTTGAGGGACATGGTTTGGTGGCTGGTGGGAGCAGTTGGACTCAGTGATCCGGTGGGTCTCTTCCAACCTGGTTGTTCTATAATTCTATAAATGAAAGCAGAAGTTTTGTAGCCTCATTGCTGGGACACATTCACCTCTTTCACCGTTACCTCCAGTTATTTAGTGAACTGAGATGTCTGTTGTGTGTTTTCTGTCTGAATCTGGGCCTTCTTGCACTAGATCCTCTCACTGCAAGATGAATTTGACCTAGTGTTTCACCGGGTCTCTGTTGAGGGGTTTTCCCCTCCATCTCACCACCAAATAAGCTACTCTTTTGGTAAAACCAGGCTATGACCCCTTTAACCAAGTGTTGGATAAAGACAGGCTGATGTTTTAGTGACTAGCTGAGCACTGCTGCTAGTTCTGCGTTACAAGGTGACATATTCAATGTAAGAAGCTCTTAACTGAGTGAAATATAGCCGTCTGCTGGGTGTAAAGGAAGCATAAGATGATGAGAATCATCTCAGGAAAGACAGCATTCACTCTGAGTTCATCATCTTCTCTATGTTCCAGAGCTAATAAAGAGGGATAGCTGAGACCCACAGACCACTTCCTTCCCTATTGTCCCCCAGAGTCTATCTTGTGGGACTGGAAGAGTGAAAATTAAATTACCTTCTCATGCTTCAGATGAGCTGGATATCAAGGGATGCTTGAATAAAGTTCTAATCAACAGCCAGTTTTCTGTGGCGTAGTCAGAGAGAAGGGGAAAAAACGTGAGCACAAGTTAATTATAAAGTCAGTCTTTGGCACGATAATTGCTGTAAAAGGAAAATCAAAGAATAACCTGCTCCTTTGAGGCGTTAAAAGATGGTGTTGTTAAGGTATGCTAACTCCTGACCTCATTTGCTCTGTGGGCTGTTATGAGCAGGTGGCAGAGAATACGGCTTGTGGTGTCCTGCCAGTGCCAGCAGTCTAGGAGGCTTCTGTCACTCTTTATTTTAACATAAACATTCAACCTTCTCTGTTATCTCTTCTCGATATATCTTTTTCCTTATTGACCTTGCTTTGTCCTTCCTAAATAGAAACCTGTCAGGTGAAAGACCACATCTACATGTTTTTAATGATGTAATAAAGCTTTATATAGTTAAAACTGGAGTGGCCAGAGTGAGACTGAAACATGACCATCTGCTTATGCCCTTGGAAATTTTCTGCTACCAGTAATTACTTGGACATAGGCTAAGTATTAGGTGTCTGAGTTTTTTGGTTACAGGTGCAGTCGAGTGCCTTACTGTCCGTAAAGGACCAACTGTTTCTTACAAACTTATGTTGAAAAAGATTGAGATTTTAGAATCAACTGAAAACTGGGCCCTAGGTATGTTTTGATTTACTCTTTGTAACTTCTGGCTTGAGCTATGGGAAGGGATTGTTTAACATGGTAGAATGTGAAATGAATTGCTCTTAAAAACTGGTCATGTAATTGGAGTCATTTCTGCTGTAGCAGTACAACTTGCAGCCTTTAGAAAAATAATGTGCAGGCAAGTAGGAGCACATGATTCTTCTTAAGAGTCAGTTTAATGAAGCTGAGAGAACTTGCCACATAGACTAATGGTGACTCCTACACATCCTGTGGCTTCGTAAACCTCAGCTGGATTTGTCTGGGTTTCACAGAAGATCCTTCAGAATCTTCAACAGGAGCAACTCAGCAGTCCTGAGGTTCATATTTCAGGCTTCTGAACTGCTTCTCCGTGCAACTGTTTATAAATATATATGGTTGAAAATACAGTGGACCCTTAATTATCCAAAGGGGTTGGTAAGTATCACTTGTGGAGTACTGGGAGTTCATTTCTGCAGTTTGCTTGTTGCTTGTACAAATACAAACTCTTCAGATAAAGATATTGATGTTTCCCTGAGAATGTGTGCATTGACATTAGACAAAGTGTGAGAAAATACATACACTAAAATGAGATAAATGCACAGAAGTAAAAACCTGAAGCACGATTGCAAAAGGAAAGCAGAGACAAAGCGCCCAAGTCAGTGAGGAGAAAACAGGGCGATTCTGCTGCGCTTGGGTCTCAACTGTTCTATATTCCTCAAGACTTCAATGTCCATCGCAAGAAATTCAACAGAAATATTCACCTGAAAGGCAGGCGTAGATTGAGTCACGTGTAACTGGATGAAGATGAAGGACCGTGTTGGAATGTTGTACAGCGTTCTTAGGAGATGGCAGAATCGACAGTCCAGATAGTTTAAATGTATGACAGAGGCTTTCCAGGCTCAAAGTCACTGGACCTTTGCAAGCACATCGCTCTAGTCCATCCAATAAATCAGCAAGCTGGTGACTTCTTGATGCTGTTTCTTGTGATTTTTCTGGCAAGTCCCAGAAAAAGAATTGCCTGGGTGAAATAAATGCTTGTTCTTTCTTGTAGGTGCTGCAGGAGGATGCTCTCCACTTCACTGTGCCAAACCTTGGCAGATCCTTCTGTGTGCTTATTAAGAGACCAAAGCAAAAGAAGGGATTTAAAAATAAACAACACATGCCACGATTTAAATCTTTATTTTATCAAAAGTGGCGTAAGGTGAATGATGGGTCTGGCACTTGTTAGGAACAGGGTTGCAATATTAATCATTTTGAAGCTGACCCACGCTAGGGCGCCAATCAAAGTTAATGAGCTGAGTGTACATTAAAGGGAAGATATAGAACACGTCTGCTTTAATTGCATTTCTTCGCTGCTTTTGACTGCACCTTCAGGTAATGTAGAAATGATGAATGAGGTGCTTAGATTAAAAACCTTGTGGATTGTCATTAGCTGAATTCAGATCAGAAAGATAAGCATTGCTCGTCGTAGAAATGGATTTAAGGCAGATGTGACAGCCCTCACCCAGGCATTTCAATTTACCAACAGAAGAATTTTTTAAATAAGTATTTATTTTAACAGTGTGTATTGTACCTCTTCTCCTCTGGCTCCCAGTCTGAGAGACATTGATCAATGAATCTTTCTTGCTGTATGCTTGGTGACTGAGTTTTAAGTTTTTTTCAGAAAAGTAAGAAATAACACAACCTATTCATTGACATGGAACCAAAAGACAGCAGTGTGTGTTCTGGGTGGGTTTTTTTTCCTGTTTTGGTATTTAAGTTTGTGGGGTTTTTTAGATAGAATTGTGCAGCTATAACGGTGAGTAGCGTTACATGCAAGGAATTTCATTTCATTCTGGGACTGTATTTTTTTTTTATTGAGAGTAGGAATGTGAAGATATTGCTTCTATCTTGGGCTCCTTTCACTGGGGACTCTGCTGCTAGTCACTTGTGTTACACTCAAGCCTGGTGGCTGCTGTTGGGTTGGAGCTCCTGCACCGTTGAGTGCTGCACAGATGGATGTTAAGAAAAGGGATTTACCCTTTGGAATTAGAGTCTAAATGCACGCAACAGCCAAATTACAGGCTGCTTAAATCTTGTAGGTCATTTTAGGTTGTTCATGAGTTCTTGTTTCATGCTGCTGCTCTTCCCATGCAGAAGTGAGTCAGTTTTAGAAGATAAATAGTTGATTTTCCTTTTGTTTGTCTCCTATCCCTTTCCCTCTTCCTTTTCCTGCAGCTATTCAGAGATCTTTAAGTTATTAATGCCTCAGAAAGTGCCCCCCAAGTAGTTACTCCCTATGTCTCTCAATTTGGAGTTAATTTCCTTGGGATTGGTTCCTGTACCTTTAAAGCCAAGGCAAACTTTGTTCAGAGACTTCTGCCTGTGAATTCCATATAAATTACATAGCATAGTCAGAGAACTTTTACTAAGCTTGAGCTGGAGATCTAAATTTGGGAAATAACAGATTTTTAGAGTTTAAGTCATTGTATTTCTTCCTGAGGGCAAATGTTGTATGGATAGCTTCATCCTGTGTCTCCTGCCTTTGCCAGTATGACCATAGGCCATTTTGTGGGGAGATGTCTTGAAAGAAGATGAGTATTACAAGAGTCCCTGCCTGGGAGACACGTAACTGAATAGCTGATGCCCCTTCATGCTGCTTTTTAAGAGATCCGCACTTTAAACATCAGCAGAAAATACTGCAGCGTCCAGGGAAGAGCTGTACCCAGAATTCTCTGATTCCAAAGCAACTGCTGAGGTGCCACTGGGTTGGACAAGGCTTTACAGCACGCAGAGGCCTAATGTGGGAGTGTTAATACAGGAGGGGTAGGATCATAGAATAGTTTGGATTGGAAGGGACCTTAAAGATCATCCAGTCCCACCCCTGCTGTTGGCAGGGACACCTAACACTGGATCAGGTACCCAAGGCCTGTTCACTGGGCAACCTGGGCCAGGGTCTACGCACCCTCATAGGGAAGAAATTCCTCCTTATGTCCAGTCTAAATCTGCCCCTTTCCAGTTTATTCCCATTACCCCTTGTCCTATCACCACAAGCCTTTTTGAACAGTCCCTCCCCAGCTTTCTTGCAACCCCTTCAGCTACTGNGAGTTCATGAGTTTGGTTCAAGTGCAGTTAGGGCATAACCTCACCTCTTTGAAATCACAGGGCTTTTGTGATAAACAAAGGTGTGAGTATGGGTCTACCAGGGAAGGAGTAGATTTCAGTTTAAAAGAAGTAATCGGAAGGGCACTGTTTGGGGCTGGCTTTACTGTTTCTTATGCAGGTGAGAAGACTTGTCGCTTTATCGTTATTTTTACCGAACGACTGTCATGAAGTGAGAGCACATGGAACAGCGAGTTGCCATCAAGTCTAAGAAGTTACCGAGACTTTTATTTCACTTTGTAAAGTCATTGTGTATACAGAGCAGTCAGATGCATGCCTTGGTCAATTTTTAATGGCATGAAAGATTCAAGGGAATTGTACTTAGCGTTTCCAGCATTATAATATGAAGGCACAGGAAGGATCTTGGTGTTTAAACACAGCTGCGTGTAGGCACAGCACCCTTTCCTGCACACCATTAGCTGAGGATTAAAGGAGATGTAAGACTCAGGCAATAATGAGAGATTTCATAGAAGCCTTATGGTTTTCCCGTTCATCTTGTCAGTAAAAATAACCAAGACTTGCTAGGGCTCGCTGGTGGTATCTGTTACCATGGAGACTGGGGTTCAAGTTATTTTTAGGGCACAGAAAAGTGGTGATTGTGGACCCGTATCAAACCTTTCTCCTTTAAGGCGAAACACCGCGTATAGGCACAGTTAAAGATTTCAATTTGCAGAAGTGTCTATGCTATAAGAAGCAGGAATGTTAAGGATCAGACCAAAGGTCACTGGGAGCTCGGTTCTTCCACCGACGGGGAAGCCGAGCAATAAAAAGTCACTCTTGATGAATCGCCTTAGAAGGTTGTAATTACTGACATCGGAGGAAAAGCAGCACTTAACAAAAGCCAAACTTGAAAGAAGTATTGCTCTGCAGATGATATTAAATAACACACGTAATGGACTAAAAGCAGCAGGGGGGCAGAACTATGTCTTAGTGTGGCTCACGGGATTATTGTGCCAGGTTTTAGTGTCTTGGGGCACTTCATAAAAAGAGAGCTCCTTGGACCGGGGTTTTAGCATGAATGTTCATACACAGAGCGTACGGCTCAGCCTCCCCTTGTGCTTTCAGATCAGTGAGCTGGGTGTGAGAGGTGTGTCCCATGCAGATATGATACGATTTTGACTGTTAGAACTTATTGCTGACTGCATTACCTTAGCTGAACCTGCTCTCTCTTGTGGCAATAGATTTTCTTCCTACTTACAGCATCTTGCTGAAGAGATCAAGAATAACGTTGATCTTGTGCACCTTTCAACCTTTCACTTAAAGTGATGGTGTTAAACTATCACGTTCCTATAGGATTTTGTCCCATTGGTTTTAGGTTATACTGGATGTTTTCTAGTTTTAGGCTGGTTGAGAGAAATGTGCATGCATTATAATCTGATCTCTTATTTCTTAGTTTTAAACTGCCTCATCAAAAGTGATCAATGTGTCGTTTTCCCATTTGCAAGCTGATAAATGTAGCAATATATTCTAATGAAACTGTTAATGTAAATTAGGAAGAGTTTCTGAGGCTAATATCCAGTTGATTTTCAGCTAGGAATCAGGAGTGCACTTCTTGGAAATCTATGCAGGGAATGATCAAGAAGAACATCTGTTTTTGAAAATGGCAATTTAAATTTCAAAGAAACTATTTACATTTTAATAGCCCTATTCTCTGAAAGTTCCTGGGGTCCAATACTTCTGATTAGGAAAATGATCTCTGGACCCACATTTTGTAGTTGGTATTCATTATAGTAACAGCCCTAATGAAATTATCTTGTATTAATGTGGATGCATGTAATGTGCAATTACAGAAGAATTCCATTGTCATTTAGCAATGAATTGTCATTACATTCCTTTAAAGGCTGAGATTTCAGAGACAGGCATGGAGAATGGCATCTAAAATAATTCTTGAAAGATGAAATTGAAAAGTGTTTCAGTTGCTTCCTTTAATCAGTGGAAGCTCGCTCTTCGTTTTCAGCCTCTCGGCCAATAGAGCAAAGGCTTGCTAAAGGCTGCCTGATGCAGGGCTAGACTTTCAGGCAGCCTTATTCTATTTAAAGTTAAAATAACCTCTGTGACTTGGTTATTTTAAATACTCATTGTTGTCTATTAACCAGTTTTGTCAATGTGCAAAGAACTTAGTGTTGTTCTTGATCCTTTGGAGGGCTTAGAGATACTGTAAGTTCCATGTGTGTGTCTGTATAGAAAACATCTCCTGATACTTGAGCCTGGTGTTTCCTCTAGGACTGCTGACAACATTACCTGGTGGTGCTGCCAAAGTCTTCCCATGATGAGGCCTTACTGCCCATGATCTGTAACTCTGAACATCAAGAGAGAAACATTTTTAGCCTAAGATAGAATCATAGAATCACCAGGTTGGAAGAGACCCACTGGATCATCGAGTCCAACAAGATGTTTGCTAAAGACTGATACTTGGATTGCTGGGGAAGATAGTTTGGGGATGGGAGTGGTTCATGGCAGGAAAGCTTGGTTGCGGTCAAGAATAAAGGTGGGACATGGTATTTTCAGCTCTGCTAGAGGTGTAGGGACTTTTCCTTACGAGAGGCCTAATGGCCTGACTCTTTGGGGCAGGAAATTGAAATCTCTTAAGGATTAACCACTGGGTCAGGGAGATGCCTTTGGATTTTCTCTTGAAACTGAAATTTAGACTGTCCATTTGGGGATTTTTTTTTTTTAGTCATTGTGCAAAGTGCTGAGTAATGGCGTTTTTTAGCCTCTGTCTATCCCTCTACCCAAAATTGCTGTGCAAATAGGCAGGCAGAGAGAGCGTGACCATCTGTGACTTCTTTCTGATCTTCCCTCCACACCTGCTTTGTGTACTTGCCATGAAGGACTCCCTTCTGCTACCTTGCAGAGATAATCCTAGCCTTTGGTTTCTAACGTGATACTCGCCTTTCTCATCTAATTCAGTTCTCTGGACCCCTCACAACAGGAAGGACACTGAGGCACTGGAGTGCATCCAGAGAAGGGAACAAAGCTAGGGAAGGTTTCTGGTGCACAAAGGTTATGAGAGGCAGCTGCGGGACCTGGGCTTGTTTAGTCTTGAGAAAAGGAGGCTGAGGGGAGACCTCATCACTGTCTACAGCTCTCTGAAAGGAGGTTGTAGTGAGGGGGGTGCTGTTGTCTTCTGTCAAGTAAGAAGTGATAGAACAAAAGGGAATGGCCTCAAGTTGCACCAGGGGAGGTTCAGATTAGATATCAGGAAAAATGTCTGAGGCAGAGGCTGCCCAGGGAGGTAGTGGAGTCCCCATCCCAGGAGGGATTTAACAGACGGGCAGACAAGGTGCTCAGGGATCTGGTTTAGTAGCAGACAGGTGCAATTGGGCTGGATGATCCCAAAGGTCTTTTCCAACCAAAAGATTCTGTAATTCTATGATTTGGAATTCTTGTGGACTTAACATTTGTCACCCTTTCTTTAAGAACTTTTCAAGTGCTCTCATCCAGAGTTTTATGTATCATGACCAGTTTATAACTTAACAAGAAGTTTTCAGAAGTGCTTCAGGAATGCTGGGGCCCTCATCACCAATGACAAACCTTCAGGAGGTTTTCAAAATGTCAGGCTAGATTATTAGGAAATACCAGTGTGTAAAGACAAATTACATTCTTAAGCCAAGGCCAGAACAGAGATCTTGAAACCTTTATAAAGTTCAGTGGGTTAAAGCGTTTATATGTGGGTAGAGTTCAAATTAAGATTGCCAGCTTGGCAGCGAGGCCGTGGCGAGCAGTTGTTTATCACAGCATCACCTAAAGTTTTGTCGACAGATCATCACAGTTGCCATTTTCTATTTAAGAAATTCATGCCTGGAGCGTGTGATGTGAAGTGTATTGGAAGAGATATGTGCAGTGCATCTGTCTCTACTAAGGCAGTTACTAGTTCATGCTGTCAATCTAGTCACTTTAAGGAGCCTTAAAAACCACCAAGGTAGTTTTAGAGCATCGTTGATGCTTGTGAGATCCTCAGATGCTACATTTATGGGATCCAAATGCCTAAGCATTATATTAGGCAGATATAGCCAGCGTTTTATCAAGCAGAGATTCAGAAAGAAGCACAATAAATATTTAATCATTTGTCTTTCTATTTATTCACTATTACAATGCCTAAGAAACTTGAAAGTATTGGATTTATTTCTTTGTTATGCAGTCATTGGCAAATTCCCACTTCACGGGGAAAGAACAGGAGACAAAATATCGCCCATAAAACTTACTTCAGTGTAATAGGGGAACTCCTTCCAACTTCATTGGTCGTTGGATCCCACCCTGGAGGATTTTAGGGGTTGCCTAAAACCACTTGTGTGGTCTGTGCAGAAGGCAGAGGATATCTGGTCCTAATACACCTTAGATCAATGCCTTTTCCTCAACTACTCTGAAAATCCTGTGGACTTAAATCTGGTGGGAGAGGGGCAAACTAACTCAAGAGAACTTCTACTCCAAGTCCTCATTGCCAAATCCTGCTGGGTGCGTCTGTGGGGTGCACTGGGGCTCAATGCAGGAATCATAGAATCACAGAATCACCAGGTTGGAAGAGACCCACCGGATCATCGAGTCCAACCATTCCCATCAAACACTAAACCATGTCCCTCAGCACCTCGTCCACCCGTCCCTTAAACCCCTCCAGGGAAGGTGAA
>WAAB01016737.1:0-43479 GCA_013389865.1 Piaya cayana | reverse complement strand
TGGTCACACCGTTTCTGATCGGGGTTTCTGATTTGGGGTGCTCTCTGCCGCTGTCACCAGAATCCGCGTCCAGAATCACCGTCAGAGCACATCAAGCAGGGAGGTTTTCCTCTAGCCCCTGTCAGCCGAGTTCAGTACTCAGCCCATAAGCACAGCCAAGTTTCAGCAGAAATGCAGTGTGTGCAGATCGAGCCACTGGAGTAACAATTCAGTGTGAATTTACAATTTAATTTGAGAGGAATGTATAAACTCCAAATATATTTTTAAGGGAGGCAGCTGCTTTGCAGATGTGCTTGATTTTTGTTAAGGGGTTCACACTGGTAAATATTAAAGTTTGACTGTATTTGTAAAATTATATTCATTAATGATAAGCTCACACATTCGTTAGTATACTTGGACAGTGTTTGTATACCATGTTCTAATTACGGATGCATTTGAGATGTAATGCAGCTCACTGAGAGCTCTTTTGGAGGGGAGAAATGATGACTGTCATGCTTGAACATGATGCCTTTGGTTGTTTTCTTTGAGGGCTCTAGAAGAAGCAATGCTGGGTCAGTTTTCCATGAAGTCCTAGCTGACCATGACAGCTTTCTGTTTAAATCAGCAGCACAACACACGCGGAGTTAAGACACCAGGTGGAATTTTTCTTTTTGCTTTTTTCTGCCCTTTTGTGCAGAATGAATTGTGATATAAAAAAATTCTACCATTAAATGTGAACAATCAGTTTTATGGTTTCACATTAGTACTAAGTTACTAGTTTAC
This sequence comes from Piaya cayana, assembly GCA_013389865.1. Taxonomy (NCBI): domain Eukaryota; kingdom Metazoa; phylum Chordata; class Aves; order Cuculiformes; family Coccyzidae; genus Piaya; species Piaya cayana. The sequence continues at coordinate 42,717 of WAAB01016737.1, read as the reverse complement.
CACTTCGGTACTGTTGTACCATGTACTTCATTCTGTATTTCTGTATTTTTTGTATTAACACATCGGTATCACTGATGTAGTAAAAATCCCGGCTTTCCAGTCACTCTGCAAATAACAAGAGTTTTTCCTGCACACTTGATTTGACTGAATATTATTGGCATTTATTTTTTTTTTTTACATCTGCAGTGCGTTAGACGCTGACTGTTCAAGAAACATGTTTCTGTTTGAACAGCGCTCTCCAAGTACGGTGCCAGACCTGTCACGAGTTCACTCCTTCATTGTAGTTTCCTATAATTCCCTGTGTGGCAGAATCATAAAGCTGGAAGAAATTTTTTCCATTCCTCTGTAAAATGCCTGTGTTCGAGTAACCTCTCCATGTACTGGGAGGATTAGGGACAGAGAAGCTGAGGCATTTGCTTGAATGCAGGGACTCCACTCCTAAATAGCTCTTAAAATCCTCCATTACTGGAAACCGTACAACCCTTTCAAGCACTCTATTAATGAAATTACGCATTAATTTTGAAAGCTACTACTGACTCATGATAAACTCAGAAGCAAAGTTGTTTCTAAATACCACGTTTCTTCCTTTTGCTAGGTAATAACCGGAACCTGGCCCTGGTCCTGCAGTGATCCCCTTTGATAAAGCTTCACAGTTCCAGGATTTCAGAAGACACAGCTATTCTGATAAAAGGAAGCGATCCTACTTCATTTTAGCACAGGTCGGCACTGTCTGCTGTCTGAATGGTGGTTACTGCCTTCAGGTGAGTTAATGTTCACCTCTTTGCTAAAATAACCTTGTCTAATCTTGGGATCTAATCTTGTCTAATATGCACTGTCTAGTCTTGGGAAACAAACAGAGCCTAAAATTTTATGTATGTGAGAGCAATGCTGCCTCCTAGCTTCACTGTCCCCTTACTTGCAGGTAAAACCTTGATCTTCAGACACCTGAGGAAAACAATTACCTTATTTGGATGTCTTAGAAGTGCATAAATCTGCAATTGCTTATGAAAACCATTGCAAATGAAGCATGGCTTCTCTGGAATTGTATCATTCTCTAGTGCAGTGTCATGGCCCTCCTAGAAGCGCTTCCCTTCTCCCCTTTGGAGCAAAGTAAGGAACAGATTTTCCTTGCTCCCCTATCTGGAATGAATTGTGCCCCCATGTATGTGTTAGTGCTGCTCTACAGGTCAGTCTCAGGATAAGCTCTGTCCTCTCAGCTGTCTGCCCGGAGTGATTTGATGTTGGGAGATCAGAGATGTTGAGGGGTGTGTTTGAGTGCAAGAGCTACCATGCTCGGTTCCATCTACAATGTAAGGGTTAGAGGGTTGGATACAATAGAACGAGAGCTCAGAGTAGTGCAAAGGCCTCATCAGAAACATGAAAGATGTTTAGGAGATGCTACATAAACAGAGACAACTGAAGAAGTGTGGGGATGAAGCTAGGGCAGAGGTCTCTGTTGCCACAAGTCCTGTCGAGGAGGTGAATAGGGAGATCATGTTTCTTACAGCAGAGAAATCAGAAAGCGCCTCTGATGCAAGATGAGCAGGTTTCAAACAAACCAAGAGGACGAATTGCATAGTCAGAGCTGTGGAATTTTGCCAAAGGTTAATGAGGAGTCTGGAAATGGATTTAGGACATTAACTGACAAGTTCAGGGATGAGAGTTCCCATCACTGTCAAGAAGCCTGAGGGTCTGGATATAGCTTCTGGTATTCCCTTGGATGCTGATTGCTGGAGTGTATAGCAGCGAAATAAGCATTCTAGGAAGAGCTTTCCTTAAGGAAAGAGTAAGTAAAAATTTGCTATTAGCCACTGAAAAATAAAGTTTACAAGGTCAGGTACCTCCACAGTTGGACCCCGAGTGTCTGTTCTTGTGTTTGCTGCATCCTTTGTGTTCCTGCAGAGGGCTTGTAGGACAAAGCTTAACTAGCCACAAGTATTTCAATTTGTTTTCTATTCCTGCTAGTCTCACTTAAGATAACGACTGCACACTAACTTAGATTATCCTGTTAAACACAGTTGCTGTGGTTTTAAATATACTCCATGATATTTGCTACTTTATATTGCCTCTTTGCTTAAAAGTTGGAGAATGAGGAACACTATTCTGTTAAATGTGGCTGCTATGCTCTTGTTCTGCACTATTATGCTTTGGAAGGGATCTCTGTGCCTTCCCATGCCACAGTAACGGCTTGCAGCACAGTAGACATGTCCCATTTGTGTCAAAGGGCTGGTTATTCCTGCAGCAGACATGAGAAATTCAAGGATTGCTTGCAAAAATACTGTGTTTTCATCACTTGCATAAACTCTTCTCTCCAGTTCTTACAAGCTTCCTCACCAAAGAACAGGGCTAGAAGCAAGTGGTTGTAGTCCTGCTGCTCGTCACTGGCCTGCTAAACAGGGCTGCTGTGAAGCAGAGGGAATCCTCTTTATTCAGATCATGGAGCCCTGGGATGATCTTTGTGCAGTGGAATAGGGAGTTAGAGGGCGCGTACCTCTAAGAGCTGCATTGCCTCTGCAGTGACCCCTTCTTAGCAATGGAATGGACAGAGGCGTTATTTAGCCCTAGTTTCATTAGTCTGACAAACTCTTCTCTGGAACTGTAACTCTAATTTGTCTGTTAGAAGTAGAACTAAAAGATGAGTCTCAAACATAGGTCTACACCTACTATGATAAAAGTTGGAATTTTTTGCCTTTTGTAGTGGCTCACTGTGGAGCTTGGTCATAAACTTACTCCTTCAGTCTTTGAGAAACGCCACACCTGGCTATGAGATTCACTTCCATCATTGCATCCTTTCTGTAGAAGCAGGTTAACAGCTGTATAGAATCATAGAATCACCAGGTTGGAAGAGACCCATCGTATCACCGAGTCCAACCATTCCTATCAAACACTAAACCATGTCCCTCAGGACCTCATCTACCCGTGCCTTAAACACCTCCAGGGAAGGTGAAAAAATATATGCTGTATAAAGCATTATGTAGGGATTCAGCCACGTGATTTGTGCTAATAACAGCAGGAAATGCACAGCTCCATCTCCACCTGCTCCTTTAAGAACTTGCCTTGTGCTATCTCACGATTATCTTTGGAAAAATAACAATTTAAAGTGTTCAAATTACTTTCTTTAAACTACAGCTGCTTCATCAAGAAAAGGGTAAGCCTGCTCGTTTCATATGCCTCCGCTTGGATGAGCAGTGCCAGGGAAATACCACTTAGAGCAATGCCAGTTTTAAAACTTGCATCCATGCATTAAGTAGATGCTCTTGGCTGAATGTCTTATTATAGTTATTAGCAGGCTGCAGAAAATAGATAATTGGGAAATGAAAATGAAAGATTACTGTGTCTTCTTTGTGTAAGTAAGCAAGCAAAATAGGAACGGCGGCATTACAGATAGTCACAAAACCTCCTGTGGAGAGAAAGAGGAGCAGCTGTGAAAGACCCTCAAACACCTAATGGGTTTTATTGGTTAGGGTCTGTAAAATGTGTGGAAACTTCCTTGGCCAGAACCTGTTGGCTGTGTGCTGTGTACAGAGAAGCTTTAATTGCGGAAAGGGAAAGTGGAAGACATACAGGAGGGAAGAGTGAGGAAGAGCAGGACTGCTCAGGGTAAAGGTTTAAGTGGCTATAGGTCAGACAGAGTATGTCTCACCTAATACTTTGCCACCAGCTGTGGGCACTGGTTGCAGCCTGTAAGATAATGTGAAAACATGCCAGTGTTGCCCTGCTCAGACTTTCACCAAATAGTCTCTCAACCTTCAGCAATTTCAAGTTCAGGGTCTTCTGTTTTGTTTTTTTCAAACCCACATTAGATTGCTTTTCTGTTTATACGCTCCATCAGTTTTGAACCCCTGTTAGCTTTACAGCACTTGCAGTGTCTTGCAGCTGGGAGTTCTGTCCTTGCTGGTGTTCAAGGAGAGAGGTCTGGTTTGTTTGGGTTTGACTTTCTTTGTCTAGTTTAATCAGATTGCTTAAAGATACTAAGAATTGGTAGCGACTTCAAGTCCTTACTCATATACGTAAAGATTGAATTGTTTTCTGCCATGTGTATGACTTCACATTTCATTACATATAATTTAATTTCCTAATTGTTTTCACATTTGTTCAGTCTGGGAAAGCTCTTCTGCAACATTCAGCTTTTATCTTTAATACCCCAGAGAGCTTTGTGTCGTTGCTGGATTTCACCATCATTCAGTTTGTTTTCAAATGACTAATGAGTTTGCTGACTGGTGCGCACCCAAGGCTGCCAGCATGCTGAAGCCGGGAGAGAACAGGAGAGTGGGAAGAACTAGATGCCAAATTGCCATTGCGATCAAGGGTGACTTGGTGGATGCAAAGCAGGGTAGTGAAACAATGCAGAGCCCGGGTACCTCTGACATGCCACCTTGTAGGTGCAGCTGTCATGGCTGGATAGGTATGGCCATGGAATGAGGGACTTGTGGCCCAGCATCTCTCTTCCAAAGCAGCAGCAAATGCCAAGTATATCCCTTGTCTCAAGTACCTTAAGACAGCAGTTCCCAACTGAGAGGCTGCAACCTTAACGAGGTCATGGGTGTTTTGAGGTGTTAATGAGGAGGTTGGAAGACCCTGTTTTGCTTCATTGTGTGCTTTCAAGGTAGGAATTATAACTTTTCTTTTGCTTGGAGTGTTGCCGTTACTCCTGGGTAGGTGCTGGCTATGCTGGGGCAGAACCTCTCCTGTCTTATCTAGAGATAAGAAACCTGCCTGTGCTGGAGGTGGAGGTGGACTCCATCTGAGCCAGCTGTATCGTTATTCTGTCATTCGGAGCTGCTGTTTGATGAGTTCCCACTTCTATGTCCCCCTCCGCTCCGAAACAACCCGATGCAATGTGTGCAGCACGTTAGGGAGCTGGGAGGTGAGCAGGTGTGGGAGCACCGGGCTGGCGAATCTCTGAACAATCTGTGTTCATTTGTCATGTGTGGATGTTGTAGGAAAGGCAAGGACAATGAGATATATTACCAGAAGTAATAGAAACTTCAGACCCACAACCTAAAATTGTTTCTAATGTGCTAGCAGATTAGATACAATCAGAAGTGGAATGCAGCCCTTGTCAGTACATCATTTTGTGAATAAGAAAAAAATCTCACATTCAAATGCTGCTTGTGGATCAACTGTTGCCGTGCTCAGCTAGAGTTCAGAGACAGATAGTTGGACCTCAGGCAATTTATGGTTTGTGTACTTACTGTAGTCTTCAGCTTTAAACGGTGGTGACAGAAGATAGATGTTCTTTCACAACAGCTCTTTTCCCTAAATTCCCTTTCACACAGTTTGACTGAATAAATCAAGATATATTCTCCTCTAACCTTCAAATGCAGGATGCTGTTGCATAAAAGATTCTGCTCTCTGGTCAGAGTAGAAAGTCCTGTTCTTTTCCGTGACCCTTCTGCAGGGGAGTAGCCAATCAATGCTTGTGTCCAGTGCTGTCGGACTTTCATCTACAGTATTTTTCTATTTTCTGTCTCCAAACCGCACCAGGTTGATAGCTTGTGGGACAGGACTGGAATATCACATCAACATGCTTAGATTCTGCTTTTCTTGTAACTGAAACACAACATGCCTACAAAAACCTGAATACAGGTAGCCCTTTGTACCTGGCTCTGTCTTCCTTGCGCAAAACTGGCATTGTTCTTTCTTGATAAAGTGTTGATCGGTATTTTTTCTCAATTTAATTTTAAATTACGAAGTTGCTTGACATGTGCAGCTATAAATACCTTACATCTCTGGGCTTTTGACAAAACATGTCAGAGAAATATGAGTCCCTGCCCCTAAATTTAGCAATAGCGGCTTGTTACTAATTTCAGAGATCGGCAGTGGGTTCTGCAGGGTCTACTGCAGAAACATCTCACAAAATCCTTATGCCTTACATAAATTTGTGAAATCCAGATAAGCAGAAATACACCTTTTGCCTTTGTTATGGTCACAGTTGCGTGTCTCTTCTTGTGACACAGCTATTTGCACACATATTATAATTTTGCATGTATAATAGTGAATGTTGATCGTCTGCATCACAGATTAAAGCCTTTCAACAATGCTAGACAACCTTTATAATCTGAAGCTGCACTCAGTGGTTGTACCAGCATAGTACATAGTTGTCACCTTCTCCAGTAGTGAATTGCTACTGGAAACAGCGTTCTTGCCAGTAGGTAGGGAGCCCTTTCTGGTGGAAGAAGAAAGGAGTCTTTCCGTTCCTTTCCTTGTTCTGTGGCAGAATAAGTCCTTTGCTCCTCACTGGATGGCTCGTGCTAGTTTCCAGTCACAAGAGTGACAGTCTGAATCCTTCCAGGAGAAACTCTGAGAGTTTTCTGCCAGGACAGAAGGTACGTTGTGCTGATAGATTGTCAGGAGGTCCCAGCTGATGAGTGCTTCTCACTGAGCGTGGCCTTTGTCGTTGTAATGCATCACGCGTTTATTTTCAGTGCAACGTGTATCACTCACAACACTTTGAATATTGCAGCTGATTCACTTGAAAACAAGAGTGAAACTTAGATATTCTGTGAGATCAAGAAAAGTATTTCCAAGAAATGTTGCTGTGCTGATACCGCTGGGGCATTATTCAGTAGGAAACTGTTGATGAAGTTAGACAGCAGGGTTTTTTTTTCCTTTTTATATACTGGAGGTGGAATTCCTCTAATTGTCTCTTTCCCCCAGCAACTGACACAGTTTACATTTCTGTCAACTCAGTGGATGGAGAGATGGTAGGAGAAGAGGATTTTGCTTATTCATTACCACTTCTCTGCCTCTTGCTGTAGCAGAACTGTCAGAATACAGTAGCTTTAAGTTGCTTGCTTTGAGTGACAGTTTAACATACCAGGCTGGGCATAAGCTGCTCTAGGTTGTTGCTCTTTGCTGATCTCCTCCTAGAGTGTTTTGACCGTTGTTTTCCCTGGTTTGGCTGTTGTGTTCCCAATCCCTGGAAAAATTCAGGGCTGGGTTGGATGGGGCTCAGAGCAACTCAGTCGAGTTGAAGATGTCCCTGCTCACTTCAGGATGGTTGGACTAGATGACCTGTAACAGGTTCTTTCCAACCCAAACCATTCTATGATTTATTTTTGTTCAGGATGAGAGGGAACGGCCTCAAGCTGCACCCAGGAAGGTTCACACTGGACATTAGGCAAAACTTCTTCACTGAAAGGGTTCCCAAGCGCTGGAACAGGCTGCCCAGGGAGTTGGTTGAATTCCCATCCCTGGAGGGATTTAAGAGGCAGGTAGATGAAGTGCTTAGGGATGTGATGTAGTAGTGGACAGGTACGGTTGGACTCAGTGATCTCAAAGGTCTTTCCCAACCTAATGAGTCTATGATTCTATTTATGAATTATGAAGTTTATGAAACTTCTGTATTTCAGTCTCCTGTGATTCTATGATTCTAAGATCATGCAAAATACAGCCCCATGTAATCCTCCTTCACCTGCACCAGCAGGACCACACTTCTGTTGGGAGACTTGCCATCTGGACACCTATTCTTACTGTACATCTAAACACTTACATGCGTATTTCAAAGTCTTTAAGTAGCTGGACTGATTTTCTTACACACTTCAGGAGAGAAAGTTGTGCCAAAAACTAGAGCTAAATTATTCCCTACCATCACCCATTTATTTCCTCATTTGCTCAGGGTAACAGACTGCAAGAGTTCCCTTCTTTGTAGGGAGAATTAGCCAGTTTGGGAAGATGGAGAATGTTTTTTCAGAATATATCCCTTAAGACAGTAGCAATCTAACAAAGCCGCAAACTGAAATAATGGGAAAGTGCTGTGCTACTGTTTGCAGTGGAGACAGTTTGTCTGTCTGTCATATTTTCTTAACATCAGGTTTTTTTCAGCCATCCTTAATAAGGGTATTATCTAAAGTATGAGCAGAATTGGAGCACAGAATTCCATGCAGTTAAATTCCAATTCAGGATCCCCACAGAATCATTTTAGAAAATCCTTATTCCTTGTTGCAGTATGAGCATGGGGGAGAGGGAAATCAAATTTCCATTGCACTGCTTTTTCTGAGGTAATTAATCAACTTGCTTTCCCCTGAGAACATTAAGCCCGTTAGTCACTAGGCATGGAGAGGCTGTTACAATAATAGGTGTGCGTTCAGGAATTGATCAGCCCCAGTCCTGCTCAGTAACTGTACCTCCAAGAACATCTTAGGGAAGACAGTATTAGGTGTACTTGCAAGAATCAATCTCCTCAGACGGATTACAGCAGTAATGAATAGCTTACCAACAAGGAAAATATGTTTTGATGTTGCATGTGGCTCTAGAATTTACCAGCTTGGGGTTGTCTTATTGTGGGATAGAACCTCATCTGTAGTGTCAGCGGTTGGCTCTGCACTGATGCTCGTGGCAGGTGCTGTTAGCTGGGTTTTTTGATTATTTTTTTTTCTGCATTGTGAAGAGTGTAGCTGAAGAGAGCCTCTTGACGGGAAGAGTGCTGTGCAGTTCTGCTCTTCACCTATTTTAGTTCTTAATTGTGCCCAAATGTTGGAAATACCAAGCTCTCACACATCACTTGTCATCGGCTCTTAAAACACTCAGCCAAGAAGATGAACATCCCATCATTGTGCAGAGACATGAAACTGGTGCTCCAGCAGCTCACTGAAGTTGTGCTAGCAGTACTTGCTGAGCTGAGCGCAGAGCTCTGACTCCATCCTGCTCCGATGGCCTGTGTGATGACTTCAGAGAGAAGTGAGGTTCTGTGGCTGTAACCACAAGTGTGAGAGGGTATCCCTTTGTGCAAATAAGAGACATTATAAAGGCAGTTTATGAGTGACCCCGGTTCTTTGAGGTTTAGAATTGTTCTGTCTGATTCTTATTGGTGTGGGGGATGTGGCCAGCAGACAGCACGACTGAGGGAGTTGATAGCAGGGCGAAGCACCTAAGAGTGGTCAGTCCCAGGGAAACGGCTGTAGCAGAGGCCTGGCTTCAGGCATTGGAATTCTTTCTCTTTCTGGGCTCTGCTTTATTTATCCACAACTTAGTTTCCTGGGCTTTCCTTCTCTCTTATGTGATTTGCCTTGTTACTTTGGGTTACTGGGTACCTATGTTTAAATCCATTAGGATACACTTGGCAAGTGCCACCTTTCCAAAGAAACCACTCCAATTATTCTTTTCCCCAAAGACCATTCGTATGGATTGTGTGCTAACACTCAGCTGAGCTCTGACAGAGACACTTGTCAGAGTATTTCTGCCAAGGCCCTAAAATTGCCAATTTCCTTGCTTTCATCAGCTAGAGCAGATGACTGTTTTCAACATTAAAAGCAGTGTAGGAATAAGCTGGTGCTTTTTCCATCTAGAAGAGCAAATGGATTTCAGATTTCACTCTGCTCCTGGTAACAGTTAAGATAGCCAGCTTGGGGAGTATCCAGGGCGGTTTCTTTTGTACTAACCTGTCAGGCTGTATCCTCAGGACTCTGGTAATAAATTGTCTGAAGCATTATAGAATCCTAGAATCACCAGGTTGGAAGAGACCCACCAGATCATCGAGTCCAACCGTTCCCACCAATTCCTAAACCATGTCCCTCAGTACCTCATCCACCCACACCTTAAACCCCTCCAGGGAAGGTGAATCAACCCCCTCCAGTGCCCGGTGACCCTTTCTGTGAAGAAAGAATGCTAAATTAGAACACTAAATACACACACAGAGTACATAAATGCTTACTGATGGAATTATGGATGAGATTGTGTAAAGTACTTCTGAAAAGCACATGTAGAACCAGCAGGGATGAGGAAAACAGGATGATATGAAACCATTTCTGTTACCCTAATAACGAGCTTGTTCACTGCTTCTTATGTCTTTAGATCGTGTCTTTAGACCAAACTGAGGATCTGGTTTCACCTCCCATAGCCACTGTGACAGCCAGGGGTAAGAAATCAGGAAAGGGGAGGAAGAGAGCAGAATGGCTGAGTCAAGACCTACTGGGCAAGAGAGAAGTGCTCAGGCGGTGGAAGCTGTGGCTGGTGTCTGGACAGAGTGCAGGGACACTGCCTGGTTGCGTAGGGCTGGGATCAGGAAGGCCAGGGCACAGCTGGAGCTCGACTTGGCAAGAAATGCAAAGAATAATAAGAGGGGTTTCTATAGGTGTGTTGACCACAGTAAACACAGCAGGGAAACTGGTAACAACAGACAAGTAGAAAGCTGAGCTACTCAACAACATTTTTGCCTCGATCTCCTGAGGATGGGCCGCAAGGCAGGAGCTAGGGCAGCAAGGTGCCTCCCACTGTAAGAGGTGAGGTTCATGGCCACTGAGGAACTGTCACTTTAAAAAGAAGCTAGAGTGGACATCTTACATGAAATACTTAAGAAAACAGTACTGGCTATCACTGAGATTCAAAAATGAGGAGATAGATGGCAGAATTGTGAGATGAAATCTGTCTTCTTTATCTATCTTTGCGTGTTTAAACTACTGCTCTAGGAAATTCATTTTTCCGTGGAAACTATGCAGTTCCCTACTCAGGAGGCTTCAGGAGCTGTGCACTTAGTTCTTCTAGATCTTGGATACTTTCTTGAATTTGATATAGTGCATTCTCCTGACTGCCCTGTAAGTGTAGCACTAGATATTAGAGTCACCTTTCTGAAATGCAAAGTTTGTTCAACATCTGCTGGAATCATTGGGATTCCTTGCTGGAAATTAATATCTTTTGTAGGTTACCTGAAATAGCTACTTCAATCTACTTAAATAAAATGTTCCTCTGTTCCAAAGATTCTTGCTTTTTCTCAGCCAAATATCTTTATCTTAAATGCTCTATTTCCATAAATCTCCCTGATGTACTTTTGATGATGATAGTGTTGTTCATGTCATGTATTAGTGCTGTAAGAGCTGTGCAGTCCTTTCTCTTTCAGGTCTTCAGTAGCCGAAGCAGGTGTCTGAAAGTCTTATGGATATATTTTTGCTAGAAAGTGTCAAAACATTTGTCTGTGTTGTCCATTTTTCAGTTAAAATTTGAAGTCTTGAATGAATCGTGCACAGCCTGACAGCTCTGACAGTTCATAGATTCATAGAATCATAGAATAACCAGTTTGGAAGAGACCCACCGGATCATTGAGTGCAACCGTTCCTGGTTCATTCACACCATGTAGCCTTGTTCTTTCTCTGGCTTTTCCTTTCACCACCCANATCGAGTCCAACCGTTCCTAGTTCGTTCACGACCGGTAGCCTTGTTCTTTCTCTGGCTTTTCCTTTCACCACACCACCCAAGCACTCCTCCCTTTGGAGATGCCGATGGCCGTCGCTGGAGTTGCTGCTAGTTCTCCGAACTGCATTTAACTGTCAGTCATTTCAGAGGTCTAGCACTAATGCTGCCCCCAATAATTGTATTGTTCTCCTCTTAAATGACTGCAGTAGAACTGCTGTTATCATTAGCAGTCACAGCAAAATGAGAGGTGTGACTGCCTGCTTGCTCCAGGCAACAACTGTTCTTGCTAGGTTCAGAAAAAGGCTCTCCAAATCCAGCAGAAATACACTTGATGCTGATACCAGCTATTTAGCTTCTGTCTGGCAGTCTTTGCCTCCTGCTTTGAAAGGAGTGTCTGCCTTTCACTGCGTGGTTTTAGCACGGTCAACTCAGCCTTTTCCTAGACTGTTTATTTCTAACTCTAAGCAGCTGCCAAAGGGAAGTTCTAGAAGAGTTGATGTGACAAAAATTGAGATGGGAGTAAAGTGCAAACATTGACTTCAGTCATCACTATACCACATATTGGATGATAAATTGGTTTATTGTAGATAAATTGGTGTAACTGTAGACTTTCTATTAGATTTGCAATGTTCTCACCAGAGAAACTTTGCTCTGCTTGCAATTATTTTTTTCTTTAAATATATGTAAACATGTTGGAAACTGCCTCCAGTCAAACTCACTAAATCTTGGGCTGCACCAAACGCTTGCTTTAATCTTTTGATCTTCACTCTTTTTTCCATGGTGATTTTGCTGCGTTACAAGGAACCCTCACCTCTTCGCTACTGCCACAAAGACCTTTTCCATTTTGGTGGTGAAGCTGTGATGCCTCTGTCCACACTTGACCTGGGAAGTTAGCGGTGAGGGAGGACTCAGAACTGGTTTCTGGGATGAAGAAACAGTCGCAGGGAAGGGATTGATGTGTTAAAAGGCCGAGGCTCATCAAGGAAGAGGGGAATTAATTTTTTCTCTGAGCCTTGTGGCAGGCACTGTAGGCTCACATCCTGTCCCTGCTCTGTTACCTGAGTTGCCAGTGCACGGAACACTAAGAAAGAAGATTCAGATTATTAATGCAAAATATGAGTATGCCAAGAGCTATCTGTGTGCAGCAAATGTATGCTTAGAAAGGCTCGTCTGTACAAATAGATGTGGGGTTGTGTCTGATCTGTGAGGATCAAGCAAGTGAGCTGCAAGGAGGTAGTTGTAAATGAAAGAGAGCAGGAGTTAGACATCATCCAGCCTTGCATTTAAGGTCTCCTGCTGGAGCTGCAAGAAAATTCTTGTAGTTTGCACCTGTATTGATGTTGTGTGCCACAAAGAGCAATGTTGTTTTTCTATACTGTGTCAATATATGGCTTTGTTTGATATCATGTTTCATTTCCTTATCAGTGTTAAAGATCAAGCCCTGTCTTATTTTAATTTTACCATTGTTTTTATAACTTCAGTACGTAACTAATTTCTCAGAGAATAAAGCAGTAAGGAAATGTAAGAAAGCATTTTAAACAGTTCTCCTAGTTCAACAAATTTACTTACTTCTAAAGTGCAAATGCAACCAGAATTAACTTCTTCTCTGGTTATATGAACTTTTAATTAACTTAATCAATGAAATCCTTATCCCAAACAATTTATCTCGGGAAGAAAGACAACCCATCAGTTTTATCTTAAGAAACCCCAGAACACCCACAGCTCAATTAAATGAATGCCAGTGTAACTTCAAGACCATTTCTCATGTTAGAGAGTCTATTCTGACTTCTGTCTGATCAGTCTGTTTCCCTGTGGATCTACCAGAGCTCAGACCTGCTCCTACGAAGGCCATTTCACTCGACAGGTCTCCCCTTGAGATATATCTTACAGCGACAACAGTGGCAGGGCTTGGGCTGCCTAATGCTGTCCCCTTCAAAGTGTCCGTCTGCACTGTGTATTTATTCTCCTTGGGTGCAGAAGTTAAGTATCAATCTAGGGAAAAAAAGAATTTGTCTCTGTTTGTTGAAGCTCTGACTTAACAAGAGCTGCTTTCCAGAGTGGAGACATCTTTGACTTGTACACCTTGTACTTGCCCTCACAGTTCACTTGGACAGTCTCTTACATTACTCTGATATTCTCAGTGCTTTCTCATCACTCTCTTTTCTTCTGTCTCCAGGTCTATATGAATTGTTACCCATGTCCTTTCCTGTTGGTGTTATTTTTTGAATACAAATCCAGCCAAGCTCAGCCCAGTTATCAGCAAGTACCAGGTACACAGATCTGAAGGATTCCAGTTTTGATTTTAGCTTCCAGCCAGAAGTCATTGGAAGAGTTTTGGCTGCTGGGCTTTAATAGGTACTTAAAAAAGAAAACGTCTAAAACGAGAGCTACGTGTAGGCGGTTACGCTAACTTGAAAGAACATTCTGTCTCAAAGCTGCTAGAGAATCAGATGTCCTCAAATTGATATTGCGATGACTCAACTGGTCTGGACAGCCTCACCAGTTAGAGGTGGGTGATATAGGATGTGCGCTCCAGCAGAGCTGAGATTTCCTCTGACAGGTTTTTTTTGAGTTGTGTACCATGGTCAGCAAGCACTTGCCTGCCAAGCAGGAAGGACAAGAAGGAATTTGTGCTCCAAGCAGTACGTTGCTTTCTGGCTCCTCTACAGCTCTTCCTACACAAGTCTTCTGGCAAAGTCACAAATCTAGCTGGCAACTGGGAACATTTACAATTAGCTGAGCGCATGATTTATAATAACGATCACCCTCTTTCATGCTGTTTTATGAATGAGTGGCTTTATGGAATTGAATTTGATATTAGGATATGTTCTTCCAATTGACCTTTTCAGCTGTCTCAACATTAGATTGCAAAATCCAGGTGGTGAGCTGAGCAATGTTGTTAAAATAAATACCAGCGTAGAGAAGAAGGCATGATAGGGACAAAGCAGACTGAGAATCTGCTTTACCTTATTTACATCTCTAGTTTTCACAGCTTCTTTAATAGAAAAAAAAAACCTACATCACCCACAACCTGGAGAAAGGGCCACAAACTGTAGCAGATGATTAATATGTTAATATTGGAAGCAGTATAGAATTTGCAATGCAGTTTTGATGTGAACCAGTCTGCAGATGAAAACCAGTCTAAGGGAAGCTTCTGGGTGCCAGGAATGACCATGCGCCTGCAGCTCCGTCTGGGATGTTGTGCCTATCCAAGATAGTGGCTCTGCTTGTCATTTATACCCGTGTTTGCCTGAGCTTTGACTTCCTACAGAAACTTTTCAAGCTTCTACATTCCCTGCTTGCTCGTTCCCTCCAGCTGGTTCCAGTTTTCATTATAAACCTCTAGTTTCAAGGATTTATGTAAGGCCCTGAAAAAGCTTGGCTTAAAAATAGTAATTTGGAAGACATGTATATGTGCACTTAGCTTTCTAAAATCAGTGGTGTGTTTTGCAAGTCCAGGGGATGCAAAAAAGTGTCAGCTTTTCATATGTCTTTTTATTTGATCCCAGTAACTCTGTACTTTTAGAAACGTTTATGTTGAAGATCCACATACTTGAGCATCTTGATGCAGGAAAGCTTACTGTCTTCAGTTCTGTACTCCCTTCCCAGCTGTAAGTGGTACCACGGAGATCTCTGTCCTCTTGCAATGTTTCCTTTCTTGTGATGTGTCTTTCAGCTTTGATCTGTGTCTTCACAGCGTAAGGGTTGGCAGAATAAAAATTGATGGTCATCAAAGGATTAAATCATTGTAGAAAGAAATGCAACATAGAATCATAGAACAACCAGGTTGGAAGAGACCCACCGGATCATCGAGTCCAACCATTCCCATCAAACACTAAACCACATCCCTCAGCATCTTGTCCACCCATGCCTTAAGCCCCTCCAGGGAAGGTGAATCAACCACCTCCCTGGGCAGCCTGTTCCAATGCCCAGTGAACCTTTCTGTGAAAATTTTTTTTCCTAATGCCCAGTCTGGACCTACCCTGGCAGAGCTTGAGGCCATTCCCTCTTGTCTTGTCCCCTGTCCCTTGGGAGAAGAGCCCAGCTCCCTCCTCTCCACAACCTCCCTTCAGGTAGTTGCAGAGAGCAATGAGGTCTCCCCTCAGCCTCCTCTTCTCCAGGCTAAACACCCCCAGCTCTCTCAGCTGTTCCTCATCAGGCCTGTTCTCCAGCCCCTTCCTCAGCTTCATCACTCTTCTCTGGACTCGCTCCAAAGCCTCAACATAATAGCCTGTTGTTTTTTGAAAGTCATGTTAATGGCATGTATTCAAACAAAACTGTGCATTTATATGTTGTAGAACTCTAAGCATGGGCTGCTTATATGGTAAGATCTTGATGCATCTCCTTGAGCCTTTGAGACCTGAAATCAATTTTTCCTTTAAGCTCTGCACAATTGGAAAACCAATAAGGATCACTTAAGAAATACAGAGAGAGCTCTGTGAGTTTTGAAGTGTGAACTTAACTACTTTGGACGCGTTGTCATGTCCTGCGTACTTAAATGTGAAACAATACTGCTCTCTCAGCATCCGTGGTGTTAGAAAATGGGGCGAAGCTTTTCTTTACAGCAGTGGAGCAGAAGAGGCAGCGCTGATATGGAGACCGCTTACTACATCAACTTTTCACTTTCACATGCAGAACTGAATTGATTTTTGATAGGATTGGTTGGACTTGATGATCCGGTGGGTCTCTTCCAACCTGGTGATTCTATGATCCTGTGAATTCTAAGAGTTTTAATTGAATTCTAAGTTTTTTGAGACCTTATGCCAAAACCTGATGCTTGATTTTGCAATAGGAACAGAGAAACTAAGAAGAGAAAAATACTTTCAAAGTAGGTTAAGAACACTGAATACATATTGCCAGTTTCTGTGTCAATGCAGCTCCTTCATATCATTCTCTAGTCTCCATTTCCAGATTTGATTTGATTAATTTATGTCTGTTCTTTAAACCAAACTTCTGTTGCTGAGAAAGTATTAATTTAGAACAGTTTTGTAGTGAAGCTCTTCAAATATTTGGGTTTGGAATTACAAGGTCCTTGTGTATGTTAATTCTTACTTATGTCACTCCAGTAAATACACTGAGCTATGTGTTCAAAGCCCGACACAAGAGAAGTATTTTCAAACGAACTCTTAAGACATAAATTCAATCTCTTTGTTTTGAACAGAAAGGAGAAATTAAAGACCTAATTCAGAGCCTGATTTCAAAAAAATTAAATGGAAGAAGAAAAAAAACCTGGTAGAAATTCAGACTGTAAAAATCTGACTGCATTTAGGGAAAGGTTTGTATGCCTAGGCTGGTTTTGGCTCTGGGTACTGTTAGCTACTAGTGCTTCTTGTGAATTAAATAGTATTTCCCACTCTGAGTGACTTCAGATTTTTCAGCTCATTCAGGGCAGCAGTGATGGATTTGATAGCTGAAAATTTTTGATAGAAATAAAAACAAATCCTAACAGGTTCATTTTTAAAAGTCAAACCTAGAAAACACGAAACTATCGTATTGCTACCGGGAGGATAAATAGCCTTAATGTCTTTTACGGAGCTGGGGAAAAATATCCTCCAAGTTTCTATCATAAATAAAATTACAGTGATTCCTTTGGTACCCTGTTTAATTGGGTTCTAATTATTGCCCACAAATGCAACTACACGTGATACCGCTTTTAAGATGAGATGTTTACGAACTTTGTGTTCTCTCTGCAACATAATTTTAGGCTCTTTAGAGATTTTTATTCCTGTCTGTACACAAATTCTGCAACACTTTCTTAAATGATGTGGTCTTTAAGTCAAGACAACTGATAAAAGCTGCAGGTATATTCTGGGTTCATTACTCCTTTCATGCCTTTTTGCAGGTAGGATATAGGCTGTTTGTTCTGGCTCTGCTACTCTCATCTAAGCTTTTTGTTGTGGCTGTATATGCATCAGCTCAATTAATCCACGTTCTCAGTCCGGTGGTAATTAGCTCTGCAGTGGAAACACACTTTGCAAATAAACAGATTAGATGGATAAATCAACCAAATGGATAATGGTTATTACAAGATTTACATAATGATTGAAATCAAATTATTCTGAATTAAGGATTATGGTCAGCCCTGTGTGAGAGTGTTATTTTAGTATTTCTGCATTCAGTTGGTTAGTAGTTCCAGGTTCTTTGAGTGATGGCCTTGGTCTGCAAAAGTCGCATGAAATTGTCACTCTTCTTACTGTCATCTCACCAGCAAAGAGAAATAAGAAGACACAGACTGCATAAAAAATAACACCGGAGGCCAGTGGTTTCAGGAAGTTGAGCTAGAGATATGGTTGATTACCTTGTTCGACTTGGATTTTGAACGAACTCTGTGTTTAGGGTTGCATTTGGAAAATCATCTGTGTTGCCCATGGGATTAAATTACATTATTTTCAGTGTTTTGTGAACCCTTGTGGATCTCCTTTTCCTGTTCTGTGATAATTCACAAAATGTGGCTGAGTGAGGTGTTGGTAATATCTGTGTCCTCGCATCGAACAGTCATTGAGAGCCGAGGTTGGTGGAACGTTCATCCTTATTCTGGCTATAGTATGCAAGTAAAGGCACTTCAGAACTTAAAGATGCATTTAAATTTAGCATGTCTGTGTTTTATTTCTTTGAATTGGAGCCCAAGTGTATGAATTGTGTATCTGCGTGCTGGTACCAATTAAGCCCTGCTAGACGATGAATGCCTGAGTTTTTTTAAACCTGCAGCGATGCTGGAAATACTGAGCTGCTTCATCTGTAATAATGAAGCAGTTTTTACCATAGGAGAAGCAGATCCGGTTTTTTTCAAGGCAGAAAGCTTGACATTCTGGTGTTAATTCAGGATTTTCAATTCTGTGTTAGGCTGAAAAGTGAGTGTGGTGGTTTATGAGTGTCCTTTTTGCTCAAAATGCATCCTGTGTTTGAGACTGCAGACATAGAATCATAGAATGGGTTGGAAGGGACATTAAAGCCCATCCAGTTCCAGCCTCCCTGTCATGGGCAGGGACACTTCCCACTGGATCAGGTGCCCAAGGCCCATCCAACCTGGCATTGAACCCCTCTGGATGCAGAGCAGAGCAGAGTGGGAGAATCCCCTCACTTGCCCTGCTGGCCACGCTTCGTTTGATGCAGTCCAGGACACTGTTGGCCTTCTGGACTGCAAACACACATTGCGGGCTCATATCAAGCTTCTCTTCAACCAGCACCCCAAGTCCACCTCCACAGGGCTGCTCTGAATCTCGTTGTCCCCCAGCCTGTACTGAAACCACAGGTTGGCCTGACCCAGGCATAGCCAGGGCTGTTCTCCTTCCACTCTCCTTTTTCTCACCTGCTCTGTGTCAGAGGAATGTTTCATCAGACTGTCCTCGCTAGAGAAATTATTGAGTTTGTGGGGGTTTTGTTAAATTGCCGCAATAAATTGAGGGCTGGAACTTTATCCTAATGTCCTGGGTGCAGTGGCTGAACAACTGCAACCCAGACCAGCAGCACATCAGAATCTCAGAAACATTAGGTGTGTGAAAAATAAGAACAAAGAAATCTTCATGGAGATCAAGAAATGGTGCAAGTTGTGATCTGTGCCAGGCTTTTATCAACTGATTATTAATAAAAACCAAACCCCTGAGTCTGCTTTTCAGTAAATCAGCCAGCAGCGGAATGCCACGGGGCTGTAACACCTCCTTCTGCTTCGCCAACCCAAAGCTGAAGCACATTTATTCCATTTGGAGTTGGAAGCGCAGCAAAGCTGTGATGTTCGTATTGTATCTAAAGGGAAGTTTTATGTGCAATACTATATCTGGAATTGTCAAACTCAAATGTAGTAAGTAGACAACCTCCTATAAATAATTCAGGAGGCTGCCAGTGTTCATAGAATTAAAATACATTTTATATCAACTCTTAAACTATCTCGTCAGTATGCACAGCAGAGATTGAAGAATAGAGTGTATCATATATAACAGCTCTTGCACGGGCATGACAAGTTGAAATCATCAGACAGATACTCTTCAAATGCTTTTCTTTCAATAAAGACTCCCCCAACTATATTGACAGCGCTGAGTTTTTGACTTAGTCTTGCTCTTACAACCTCAAGTCTCTGGGTCAACATTTTAAGCAAAATATTTGCATCGTGTCCTATTATAATATAACTACAAATGAAGAAAAATAAAATGAAACATTTACTTTACATTTATTTGTGAGGGGCCTCAGAAAAAGGATTTTATAGTCAGAATTGGACTCAGTGATCCTGGGGATCTTTTCCATCCTAGCGATTCTGTGAATCTGTGAATTCACAAAGTTTCTATTTCAAAATGTTCTCGATCATGCATTTTTTTCACCCTGAAGAAAGGGTAAGAATGGACTTAAATATTATGAATTATTCAGTTCAAAAAGAAGTACTTTGTTCTTTTATACTTTGAGGCAGTACATTTTATTCCCTTCCTAACACCAGCCTTAAATACTGGTTGAGACTCTCTTACTTTGAGATCCCTATCATATGCTGTCAGTAAAAAAAACAAGGTTAGAGTTGTCCGATGATGGGTTAAAGGATGTAGAAGATCAGACTATGGCTACAGTAGAGTTGCCGTTGCTTCCCCTCCCTGAGTTCTTTATGAATTTTTGCCTCTGCGTGGGGTTCTGTGACACTGTACAGATTGTGAGCGGAACGTTTTGTATGGCTTGGTCTCCCCAGTGCTGGATGACCTCATGAAAAGGAACAGGTTCCTGCAGGTGGAGCCCAGTGTCTGCGCAGAGGATGGGGTCTCACCTCAGCAGCGTGCAGTGCTAGGGAACACGGCAGCTTGGGGCACTGGTGCTTTGAAGGGTTAAAATAGAGAGTGCCGTTGTCTTTGTGGACCTATAGTTAAGAGATTATTAAGACCTTCAAAGTCTGCAGTCTGCTAGGACATTTGTACTAGTTTTGAACGTTAGTGACCTCAGAGTTGCATATCTTATGTGCTTGTTACAGTTTAGGAATCGAAGTCAACTCAGAACCTTGCATTAGGAGTTTACTGTTTTCTTAAAATATTTCAATTAAGTTCAAAGTTCGCTGTGATAAGAAGAGGGTCCTTATTCTACATAAAAAAGAACAGCTGCTTCTAAGGAAGCTGGTCCTGGATCTGGCAGTACAGATTCTGCTGCTCCTGCTGGGAGTTTACCTGCATCTCTAATGCATCTTTGACTGTCTCTTCTCTTTTACTGCCCCTCACAAGTGTTCTGGTTCCCATTACCTGACCAGAGCGTGATGCATCCTCTGTGGAGCAGAGAAAGGGTGTCTGACGCTGGGGGGAAGGAAGCTAATGCTCGTATGGGAAGAGTGGAGCAGACTGTGGCTGCTTGCTGTAGAAACAGTGCATGAACCCACAATCTGATCACAAGCCTGAACTACCCAAAACCATAAAATAAAAGCCACAGAGTAGAAAGAGGAGTCACTGAGTCACACAAAAGGTGCAGCGTGCTGTTTGCAAAGAGAGTATGCTCTGCTGATAGAAGTGACAATCACCTAAATGTCACTTTGCTTACCAAACATGAAATTAAATGAACAAAGTTGAATTCTCTCTCTTGCTCCTCTTAACTGGTAGCTCAGTTTGTGGCTATCCTCATTGGTTTTAGTGAGCCTGTTTGCAGGAAAGGAGAAAAAAAATGTCTTGCATCCTTTCTGTCTCTGCAGGATGGCTGTTCTACATCCCCTGAAGACACCAGGGTTCTTCCTCCTCTGATGCATGGAACAGAGACACTGGAATGATGTCCTGCTGAAAGCCGCTGTACACCTGAGCAGCTGCACTAAGCACGTTCCCCTCCCTATGGTGGGATTTAGAAGGTAAGTGGTGATGTTTTGCTTCACTGTTTAGGTGTCTGTTTGTTCTATGATTGGGACAACATTGCGTTGTCCTTTCCCTGGGCTTCTGCAGCAAAGGCAGAGCTGAGTGCAAAGCCCTTACGCCCTGTGTGTTTTGGAAAGATGCAACAAGAGGGCAAAGAAGATGAATCAAAATGTCATTCAGACACCAAGGAAAAGTGAAATGACAAGTAAAGGCAGGTTTTGTTGCTATTAAAGCAATATCCCTGGTATCAACAGGAAATAGCGCTTGCTATTTAACACACCGGCAGATGGTTTCCTTCTGTTGCCCCAAGTTAGTGGATTGAGCCAAACTGTGGTCTTGGCAGAGGGGACAGCGAACCACTGATGATGAAGGCACTGGAATCAAATGGCATTGTGCTCTGCCGTGGAGGCTGTTATTTGAGTTAAGCGCATGAAATGACCTGTCTTCTGTATATGTAAACAGCATATCGGATGTTAATTGGAAAGTACTGGACTAGCAGGCAAACCTGTTTGGAACTGTGCTTTTGATATTTTCTTCTGTTTACTTTCTGAACAAGCTGTGGTAATTTTACAGGCTATTGCATTGCTGGACAGATAAGATATTTTAATCCTCTGCTATAATTCTATACTTAGAGGTTTTTCCTCCAGGTTGGAGAAAAACTTCACCAGTGCTTTCTTTCCTTTTTCCCTTAAGTTACTTTAAAATTTATCCTTTCCAGACAGGTCAGATCTTCAGTAGGTTCAAAATGGCAAAGTTCCATTGAAGCCAGGGTGCTCTATGGTTTTACAGTGATTGAGGGCTTTTATTTCAAGAAACACCTAGTGAATACAGGTAGGGGAAATAGCCAACTGCCTTAACACCAAATTGGGAACCCTAACATCAAACCTCTTTTGGGAAAACCCTGAATGTTGTAAAGAAAATGCTGCTTAGGTAATGGAATGTGAGAAAATGCTGGCTTGAGGAGGGCCAAGCAAAGTTGCTGGCACAAAGAAAACCTCTTAGCTCAAGGTGAAAGTCTCGGCCCATGAATTGCTCGGTACCTTTGCCCCTCGGGGGAAGTAAGCAAAAGCTGCAGGTGTCAGAAAGCATAACGCTCATATTGGTGTTCTGAGCCTGGAAAAGTGGTTCGTGCGTGTGTCTATGCTATCCTGTCTCGTTAAAGCAATCTTTTGTAAAGTAGAATGAAGCAGAAATAGGCGGATTTGTTGTTAGATGATAATCTGACCTGGCATTATCAAAGGAATTCCTGGAAAGTGTTGATGTGATTTCAGCTACGATAGCGTCAGCAGAACTGATGAAAAGAGTCCAGTGCAAAAGAAATCAAATGAGCTGAAAAGCATGACTGTTCGTAGCATTTCTCTGATTTTTCAAGGAGTTAGGAATGAGGCCATTATTAGGGATACAACAGGAAGAAATTTTGCTTATCTCTTCAGTTGATGAGGCCTGGACTGACTACACGTAACAGGCCATATTGTTTGGGAAGGAAGAGTTGCCCCTGCAGCACAGATGTTGTTGGTGTTGCTCCAGCAGGGGAGGGTTTTTTCACTCTATAGTGTGATTCCTGTCATGAGTGAGGTGAAATGTCTTATGGCAGAAATAACCAGGGAGTTCTTTGTGATTCTGGCAAGGAACCAGGAGATGACCGTACAAAAATGATAAATAAGAAAAGATTTTCAAGAAGTGGCAACAGTGTGTTCACAAATAGGGCTTGTGTGCAGCTTGTCCTGTCTTCATAGTGAGCAAAACTTCTTACGCAGTTGGACAAAACTTTGAGGGTTGGTGAGCTTGTATTCTTTTAGTGTGGCAGAGCCCATTTGTTCACGATTTTGCATTTGAATGCAGAAAAATAAGAGTCTGGACTATGAAAAATGAGCATCTGGAACCATGACAAACAGAAGAATCCTACCACAGTCACTGATTCCAGTTTTATTGAACCAAGCAGTGTCTTGTGTCGACTGTGTGGACACTGTCAAGCAGTGTTTTACACTTGAGAGCAGAGATCAACCACCTCTTTTCTAAGTAGGTCTGTTCTGCGACTGCACCTTCCAAATGAAGGGTTACAGGTTTTATCAAGGATGCAATGCAAGCTTTGGTTTCTAGTTAACAGTGGTAGCAAACTCCAGCATAAAATGCACAGAATGACAGTACAAAAAGCATAACAGTGGAGTCACAATTGCATCAGGATTCTGTGACGGGGCTTTAAGATACCTGCACAGTCTTCCTGGAGACAGCGATTGCACAGGAATCACAATGAGGCATTTCAGCCCAGCGTTCTTTGCCAAGTTTCCCTTGGGATGTTCAAGAATGACACCGTGACAAGTTGCTGCCTATCACTTCTGAAATCAGAATCGTTATTTCCATGGCAACAGCAAGTGTATAATGTACCCGAGGCCTTGGGGCACTTTGGCATATCTGCTGGTGATGTAACGTTGCGTCTAGTCACAACGAAATTTCGCTTAGCAGATAAAAAGCAGGAGGTAATTTATGGTCCTGTTTTTTGATCCTTTGATAAATGAACGCCCTTTTCAAGTTGTGTCTGTGTAGTGACTCGGTAACGATCTCGATGCTGGGATGTCTCGTGCTTCTTTGAAGTTTACAGTAAACGCTGCTGCACTGCTTTGTTCTGGTGATCCTTCGCTTCTCCCCTGTGGTGTTGGGGTGCCTGGTAAGCATCCCCCTGGTAGGTGAGGCAGGAGGAACTACCCACAAAAGTTAAATAAATTCTCTTCCCCAGAACTGGCCACTTTTCTCTTCGCAGAGTTTGCTTTCTGTAGGTTTTAACTTCCTCAACAAAACACTCTGACACATGAAACTCTTCCTTTGTGCTTCTGCATTTTGCGCTTTCTGCCACGATCCCTTTGAATGACTGTGATTCTGCATTGCAAAAGGCAGATGAGAAACTCAGGCTCATCCTACAGACAGTTTCTGCCTGGAAGGGATGGTTTCAGTTAGCATTTAAGATAGAAGAACAGTTCAATTTTCTTTCTTTCTTCTAAGGTACAAAAAAAATTGATTTTTTTTTCCCTTTGGTTTAATATTAGCAAAGAAAATTGCCTTCTTAGTTTCTCAACCTAACTTTCTGTGTTATATTTAAACCAGAGGGCTAAGAGGGGGAAAAAATAATCAGTGGAGGTTTCTGCAGTTCCATAAATCATGAGACTGAAACTGGTGTGTTTGAATGAGATCCAAGCAAGCAACAGCTTTCTGGTGATGTGTAATGTGATTATCTGCAAGCTCAGAGCTTAATTCTGTTTCTCCTAAGCATTCATCTGGGCTGGAGACACTTTTGAATTAGTATCTGTGGAGCAGTTCTGGATTTTCTGGTGCTGAAATAATTTTTCCTTCCCACCACAAGAAGTTCACTGAGTGGCAGCTATGATTGCAGCTTAAGCTGCAATTGCGATTCAAGGCAGAATTGCATAGGAGCATAGAATAAAACCTGTGGTCTGCTTGTCCTTTTTCTCAATGTTCCTCAAACTTGTCTATACTGGGTATTGCAGAGGCAGCTGAGAGCATCCTCACATCCCTCAGATGCAAGAAGGAGCTAGGCAGGGAGTTGAGTGATCCAAGTTGTACATTAGAGCTTTTAAATGTACCCAATTTGTGAAGTATTAAATGAGATTTTTAATTTCTTTCTTTTTCCTTTTTGCCTTTCATTTGTGAATGACCCTTATTTCGATAGGAATGGTTGGACTCGATGATCTGGTGGGTCTCTTCCAACCTGGTTGTTCTATGATTCTATGATTATTTCCTTAAATGCTGAGATTTGCATCCTAGCAAAATAAAACCATTGTTTTAAAGGAGGGAAAGGAAGCAGTTAACGAAGCACAACTTTTATTTCTTAGCATGGAGCAATAATTTACAACTCACAGAAAGCTGACAGAATTTGCTGCTCTAATCTCCGTAAGGCAGTATTTCAGTTCTAAATTAAATGCAACTCAAAATGCCACAGTAAAAAGCAAATTACAGGTGCTGCAAATGCCATATTTAACAGCTGTCCACTGCGCCTGTGGCAGAGGGGATTGGATTCTGCTTTGGCAAATTTACCAGGTGTATTGGGTATAGTCTTAAAAACCTCTTTGTGTGTATGAGAGGAGTATGCGCTCTTGAAGGACACACTACTAAATTGTTCATTAGTTTTGGTTGAGGTGGAGAGAGAACAGGCAAGCAGTAAGGTGCTGCTTCAGTCTCTGTGAAGTTCTGTTCTTTCTTTGTGTATATAGGGAAAAAAAATCAGAAGTATATTCTACAAACTTCCACTGCAGACAGGTCTGTGACACCAAATATGTTATCGTGTGGCTGGTTTAGACTTCTGAAACTAGACTTCTGAAACTCGGGTAGAATCAGAGTTCATTCAAGTAGAACACAATCACCTTCTCCGAGTCACTAGGGCAGCCCTGTCAAGAAGCTTGTGGTACATCATTAGATGTAGGTCTTCACAGCAATATTTAGGTTGCGTGTTTAAAAATCGTTGTCTTGGTGCACTTTAAATATCCACTCATGTCTATCAAATGGCTGTTTGAAAGAAACGGGTAGTTTGAGCTCACACTCCTCCCTGCCTGCTTCTGGGTAATATGCAGGTTCAGTAGCGGTGGAGGGATTGGAAGATGTTTTTCCTCTTGGTGCTTTGACAGGGTAGGGATAAAAGCTGTAGAGAGCAAGTGTGTGCAACAAAGTGCTCTGGAGCAGCCAGAAAAGCCCAGGTAAAAAAGATTCTGATCATTCCTACTGGTGACAGGGCTGTGTCTGTCAAAAGCATTTCAAAGAAGCCTGGGTGCTGTGAAGTTGTGGGTAGTGAAGAGTGATTGACGGCAGATTGAGGGGGCAGTAGGGGACTTGGGTTTTGTAATGTACCATTTGACACCAATGCCTGTCTCCTTTTGTCCTCTGAAGAACCCATCAGGGTTACACCTGCAGCGCCTTTTCTCTCCTACGTACCCAACTGTGTCCTTCCAGGGACCAGGGGCCGCTGCCTGTAAAATGCATTTGACGCCTCCCTGTCAAGTCAGAAATTTCTGAGTGGTCACCAGTACAGGGAATATTTCATTTGTTACTCTTAAAATCTCACTGGATTGTGCATTTTTATGATTTGTGCTGTTGAAATAGGAGTTAGGTATCACGTAGGTCCAATTTTGGATTTCAAATCTATTCAATGTATCATCCTTATGGTATTACCTAGGACTTTGGGGTTTCCTGAGCCACAGAATCTTGCTTTGTTCTCTGTATCTGTATTCAGTTCTGGTTTGGGCAGCAGGGAATTNCCTGCAGCGCCTTTTCTCTCCTACATACCCATCTGTGTCCTTCCAGGGACCAAGAACCACTACCTGTAAAATCCATTTGACGCCTCCCTGTCAAGTCAGAAATTTCGGAGTGGTCACCAGTACAGGGAATATTTCATTTGTTACTCTTAAAATCTCACTAGATTGTGCATTTTTATGATTTGTGCTGTTGAAATATTAGTTAAGCATCACATAGGTCTGATTTTGGATTTGAGATCTATTCAATGTACCATCCTTATGGTATTACCTAGGACTTTGGGGATTCCTGAGCCACAGAATCTTGCTTTGTTCTCTGTATCTGTATTCAGTTCTGGTTTGGGCAGCAGGGAATTCTCTTAGTTTTTCCATACCCGGTGCAACTGCAGAGAATAAGCCTGGCAATTCGTGTTACAGCACCACTGTAACTGTTGTACTTGTAGATATTCTGCATTTTAGATTGATTTCTTACTTGTAGTCTTCTAGGAAGCTTCTTCCTTGTACCTTGTATTTTCCAAGCTCTCCATGTTCACTTAAATGGGAGCAGAATTAGATCAACAACTGCCTTTTGGGAGCACGGAGTCAAACCAGTGCTGAGCATGCCGAGGTGCCTGTTTGTGTTCTGGAAGCAACTGAGCATTTTTACTCTCCTACATCAGCTGCAGGGTGAAGAGGTCTGCACAGAAACACTGTTCTTCTAGCAGCTCACTCCCACGTTCTTGCATTGGTCATATAGTCTTGGCAGCGTTGCTTAAACTTGCTCGTGTATTTCTGAAGGTTTCTATCATCCTAAAGATAGCAGTTAGTCAGCACTGGTGGGCTTAGAGTCTGTGCTGTGGAGTTCAGACGCAGTAGAGGTCTGCTAAGATGGCTTTTCCTTTATCATAGAATCATAGAACCACCAGGTTGGAAGAGAACCCACCAGATCATCGGGTCCAACCATTCCCATCAATCACTAACCCATGTCCCTCAGCACCTCATCCACCCATCCATTAAACCCCTCCAGGGAAGGTGACTCAACCCCCTCCCTGGGCAGCCTCTGACACTGCCCAATGACCCTTTCTGTGAGTCTTGAAGTGTATAGAGCACCCAATGCTGGTGAGGTTCCTATGTTCTTTCTGCACTAGAATTTACCAGGTAAGATAGCTTCAGGAGCCCTCATGGCTTCAGGTCTGTCACTGCGATACCTACTGACCAGATACGTTGTTGGTATAAATGACAACGACTTATGGTTGGCTGCTTGTGCTCGCTTAATAACCAGGGGGATTTATTACACCTGTCAGATGTGGTGATGTGGTACCGAGAACATGGATCACAAAATGTTGCCATCAGAACCTCTTGCGGACTGAAGATGACTTTCACATTTCCATAATGTCTGCTATTACTCTTCTCCAGGTGGCACTTCTACTGTTGGCGTCATGGGTTCCCTGTCACAGATTAATGGGGCACCCTGACCTTTCTGGACTCGTAAATGGAAACCTGACTCCTCCATATTTCTTGTGCATAAGACACTGTCGTTAACACCAAGAAGCAGCCACTCTTCATCCCTCTCTGCCTTAAGGACCCGCGTGTCCTGCTGAAATAGCCATTCACTATTCTGAGGATGGGAAATGCGATGATCATAAACCTCATGGTTTATGAGGCTGATAGGGAACCAACACCTACCAGGCTGGTTAAATAGCAGATAGATTTTGCTACGTAATTACTTTGCTGATTTTGTGAAGGGAGTGATTTTTTAAATTAAAATTTACATTCCATTACTTATCATCTTGACTCCATTGCTCCTCAGCCTCTGTGGACATTCTGAGTACAGATAATTTTAATTAAAAAAAGCCAACAAATGCCCAACATTGAAAATATGAAGGAATGATATTGTATTCCTTTTTAAACATCATAATTGCTACGTTAATATTTTGTACTATACTAATGGTTCATGCGAGACTCTTTTAAAAGATTCTTTACAGAGAAAAAGACTTTTCAAGAGTGAAAAATCAGATGCTGCTCTTAAGTCTGATACACAAATTCACCGAGGAAAAAAATCCTATCGACTTCAAGGGCTTTGGATCAGACCTGTACGAATAAATTCAGCAAAGCACGTGAAGTACATGATTAACCTTCAGAATGTTCTGAAATCACTCTCCTCTACAAAGCACGTAAGCACTTGCTTAAATTTGAGTATTTGATTAGCTGTCTGAAGTATTAGCTGAAGAAAGACCGAAGCGTTACCACTTTGAGCTAGTGTTATCTACCTAGCGCTGCCTCCTCAGCGGCATCCACCTGCAGATCTGGTTTGTGCAAAATGCCAAAATGGCAATTTTGATTTTCAGCCTTCACAAGGCTCCTAATGCAGTGATTACTGAATAAAGCACGGCTCACAATGCTTAGTACATTTTAATAAAAGCTAATGGTTTTAAATTTGATGTCTAGCAACTTCCTGTTTATGATGAAAAAAATGAAAAGTAAGCTCGAGTCAAAATACTGACATTGAATTTTTATAGGTAACTTTATCAGAACTCTAAATTTTATTGAAAACCAAGTGCAAGTCACAACACAGAGTCAGAATAAGTTTATTTCTTCGGAAAATTTACACTTGTTGAAACATTTTTCAACTGAAGAAGTGCTTTGCTGGGAAATGTCTACTTGGCTGTAAGGCTGATAGATCACAAAACAGTTTTGAAATGAGAACAGGCGATTAATGTTATCTGAATTCACTGTATTAAATCCAAAACAAAGCCGTTGCATTTAGATTTGCTTGTGGCGTTTGGGCATTCACTTTGTAGAGCTTTAAACATTCCCAGTTAAGAAGTATTTGCAGTGAAGAGGTGGCAAATAGAATTATTTCCTCCCCCTCAGCTTTTNTGTCCTGTCCCCTATCCCTTGGGAGAAGAGCCCAGCTTCCTCCTCTCCACAACCTCCTTTCAGGTAGTTGTAGAGAGCAATGAGGTCTCCCCTCAGCCTCCTCTTCTCTAAATGATCGATATTCATTTAGAGTTCTGGAAATGATTCTTTGACTGTGAAAGCAGCAAAGAACGACAGTTTATGCCTGAAGAGACCTCCCAGGTGAGTGACACAATTTGACCTGAGCCGCATGTACCGAGCAGCTCTGGCTCGATCCAGGATACTTCTGATCTCCCCACCCATCATTTACATTCTAGTGAGTTCATCAAGGCAGCACATGAGCCAGTGATGTTTGAGAGGGGCTGAGACACCAGCCCACAGGTTGCTACAGAGCGGTGCCATCTCACCTTTGTGTTTCATTAGTGAACAAACAGGAGGAAAAAGCCTGTGGGTGTATGTGAACTTGTTAAGGAAAAAAAAGTCATTTGGCTTCTAACTCTTCCACCTCCTTGTACCACTTGCAGTTGTATCTACGCGTGCTGCCTCTGCATGACGCTCCCCACTGTTCTACACCAGAGGTCTAGTGGTAGCCAGGCTTGTGCGCTGTGTTGCCTGAGGAGAAGGCAGCCAAGCAGCAGTACATTTGTTCACTGTAGGCATCCTCTCCAGCAGTTTATTTGCATTTGCCTGCTCTAGACGGAATTTGCATCTGTTCCAGAGACACCATGCTGCGTATAAAGTACTCAACAGACAGATGTTTGTAATAATTAGCGGATTTTGACTGCTATCCGTTAGGCACACAGCAGGCGAGGGAGCTGACACTGATGTTCAATAGCCCACTAAGCTCGCTCTAATGGCCCCCGCTGAGGAAACTCGGATAGTCTGTTATCAGGTAAAACAGGACAGCAGGCCTGCAGTCTGTGCCCGCTGTCACACGGGAGGCTGCGTCCCATCATTGCAAAGAACCACTCTCCGCCTGGCTCTGAGCTGCCCCGTGAACCAGCCTCCCTCCTCACTGCTGACATCGGCGCGTGCCAAGTTTATTGCACCTGAGCGATGGGTGGGAAAGCTGCTCCTGAGCGTGGCTCTGGGAGCCCTGAGGGTGCACTGAACGCATCAATGTGCTTGTCCTACTGGAGAGGAGCACATCTGGCCATGAGGCTGGGTGCTGGGTCTCTGTTGTTGGGGTTTGCTGTGAAGCTTGGGACCCAGTGGCATGAAGGGCTTATTGGCCTGACTGCAGGTAGTGTTATAAGTCATTTCTTGTATTTTGCAGCATGTCTTGTACTACAATTGTGCTATTCAGGGATGTGAGGTATTAGGCAGTTAGGCATTTACACTCTAGCAGAAGCAGTTAAAAAAAATCACAGGTACCTAATTTATTCTTCTTCTGGCTCGACCTTCTCCTTTTTCATCCTCTACTTGGTTTATTGGCACGGAGATAACGCTTTTGCTTTTGTTGCCTGCCTCTCTCTTCCCTCCTGCCCTTATTAATCATCTCCTAGCTGTCTAGTGTGCTATTCCACATCAGTATTGCAGGCACAATGCGTTGTTGCCACCCTGGCCACCCAGAAACCCTGTTTTTCCCATGGCATCCAAAAGACAAAGTTTGCTTCCCTCATTTCAGGACAAATTCAACACAGCACGACAATATAAATTGAGTTTCTCCATCTTAGGAAATGGAAAAGCCTCGGTTTTGGACTGTTTGAAATGGGCGTAGCTTGATCTCGCTCGTCGAGATACTGGTTTGCACATAACGAGTCACTGACCTACTCACATACCAGAAAAGGTTTTGTCTGGTACTGCCTGGAAAGCCTCAGCCCCGCAGTGCCAGTGAGGGGTCACCTTTGGTAGGCAACATACACAAGATACGTGTTTTGATAAAAGGCATGAAGAGCTGTAATTGTTTCCCAGCAACTTCTACTCACCCCGTCTTCCTGAAAATCAAGATTGAAGAGTTATATATTAATGCATTTAGTTCTCTGGGAGGGGAGGTCTTTCAGAATCAGCAATGCAGTGGCCCTCAAATCGTTGCATAAATTTGTAGGTATTTCTGCAGCCGACTATTTGTAGGTGAAAAAAACAGAGCAAATCCAATCACCAGAACATTATGATTACTCACCTCCTTTTGCTCTATCTACGGTTGGCATAAGAATTTATCAGCTAGTAAATCATATATTTCTGGGCTCCAAGGCCGTTACAATTAGTCTTAGGGTCTTAATGTTCCAGATGCTCCAGCTGCTTGTGTGTATCCTTAGTNATCAAGATTGAAGAGTTATATATTGATGCATTTTGACTCTCCAGCTGTAGTTCTCTGGGAGGGGAGGTCTTTCAGAATCAGCAATGCAGTGGCCCTCAAATCGTTGCATAAATTTGTAGGTATTTCTGCAGCCGACTATTTGTAGGTGAAAAAAACAGAGCAAATCCAATCACCAGAACATTATGATTACTCACCTCCTTTTGCTCTATCTACGGTTGGCATAAGAATTTATCAGCTAGTAAATCATATATTTCTGGGCTCCAAGGCCGTTACAATTAGTCTTAGGGTCTTAATGTTCCAGATGCTCCAGCTGCTTGTGTGTATCCTTAGTAGATATTACAAGAGCAACTACTGCATTTATATCTGGCCATTTATATCTGAATTTCTAATATCCAGAGGTGTTAAGGTCCTCTCTGTGTCACCTGCTAGAGCAGAATTGTATTTTCCGTGCTTTTAAATGTAAGGAAATTGTCACAGAGGCTCCTTATCAATGATTCAGATTGGCAAATGAGTATCTTTTGGTGCAGAAACTCTGGTGAACCCTTTTGTCTTTCAGACCTGAAATAAAATAAAAGTCTGAGAAGCTGCTGATATTCCTACAGTAATTTCAACTCTTTATCTGTGAGACCAGCCTGGAGGAGAGAGGAGGGGAAAATGGCTTTGTAAAAAGTTTGACAAAACAGATTTAAATATGACTTCTTGTTTGATTGGAAGGTTGTTTTTTTCTTGAAGATTTTTTTTCTGTTGCTTTTAATTATATCTCCTTGAGTCCATTCCCTTGGCAAGCTTTGAAAGAGAAAGAGTGAGGAGAGCTTTCATGCCAAGATGGTTTCTCCAAGTTCTTACTTATCCCTGCTTCATAGTAGCTTTATCAGTAATTGGTTTGGTTGTGTTGGCAGCACTTGATAGCTTTGAGCTGGGTTTGTACAGTCAAACACATTTTCATAATCTACAGAATAGTGTTTTCTTAGATTGTTTGTGGGGTTTTTTTTACAAGATAATTTTTTTTTCCCCAAACCATTGCAGTGTCTGATATTTCCTGTTCCATTGTAATAAAATTTGTGGTGTATCTTAGGTAATGTGTTCAGTTCTGGGCCCCTCAGCACAAGAAGGATGTTGAGGCTCTGGAGCGAGTCCAGAGAAGAGCAACGAAGCTGGTGAAGGGGCTGGAGAACAGGTCTGATGAGGAGTGACTGAGAGAGCTGGGGGTGTTTATCCTGGAGGAGGCTGAGGGGAGACCTCATTGCTCTCTGCAACTACCTGAGAGGAGGTTGTGGAGAGGAGNTGGGTGGATGAGGTGCTGAGGGACATGGTTTAGTGTTTGATAGGAATGGTTGGACTCGATGATCCAGTGGGTCTCTTCCAACCTGATTCTATGATTCTGTGATTCTACAGTGGGGTGGTGACCACAACACACTAATGAAACCTGGGCTTGGCCAGGTGGAAGAGGTCTCTGAAGTGGATTGGGCTTCCTAAAGAACCAGCAGGCACCGTATCTGGTTGCTCCTCTTGGATGTCAGAGCCCATAAATTCTTGTAAAGAGGCTAGAGGTGAATGAGTGAGAAATTCAGATGGATGGGAAGGCTTGGCTCTCAGCTGCTCCCTGCTGTTAGCTCGGGCCATGGGTGTTATCTCCTGCCGAAGCTCTAGCTCAGACTGTCACTTAGATGAGGGGTGGGGGGGGAAACATGCACACCCTGAAAAAAAATCCTTCTAGCTGCCTTACAGTTACAGAACAAAGCCTATTTTTCTTCCTAGTTTTGTCATTCCTCTTTAAATGTGACCATTACTATGAATAATGTAAATGAGCATTTGCCACCTGGGGTAAGGCTAACTAAAATGTTAAATGTGGCTTTAAATGGCCTGTCAAGCGCCACTTTGTCACGTTACACATTGCAGCCGTCACTTGTTTAACTGAAAGGTTGCTCCCCGCTGCTTTGCAGCCACTGGGGTAGCGCAGCCAGAGCTGGATGTGCTGGGAACGTGAGCTGTGTGCCACGCTCAGCAGTGATTAATGGATGTGCTTATAAATAAGTGTGTACGTGTGTAGAGTAATCTTTGAAGAGGATTATAAAGTGCAATGTCAGAGTGAAAAATCTGTCACTGGAACATCTGTGAAGAGGTAGCAACCCCCTTTGGATCCTTTCACTGTCGCTCCTTCATATCATCAGCTTCTGCTGCTTTGTTGCAGTCCATAGGTGCTAATGTGTTTACAGGGAGAGGATGCTCGGTGAAAGAGGCTCTAAAATGGTGTTTAGTGTTTGTGCGGAGAAAAAGATTTATGTCTCTTCAAAGGGAACTGTGAAAACACGTTTGTCAATATGCATGAAGTAAACGAAGAAGCAGATACGTTTAATAGGTTGCATGTAGAGTGAGAATACGGTTCCCCTCTGAGACAGGCTTTATCCAGCCTGTGCCTGTGTATGTGATGCTTTTTTATCCCTGCTGGAAGAGCAGGGCAGTTACCAGTACCTCTACAGACTCTGAGTGCAAGGATGGGATGCTGAGGGGGACTAAATGTGGGGCGAGCTTGCTGTTCTGGAAGCTCTGCCCAGCCCCTTGAGTGTTCTACCTTGTTCCTGCCGTCCCTCCTCCGTTCCCATCATACTGTGACTTTCATACAGGCATACACTGAGGCACAAGAGGATCTAACTGCTTATAAGGAGAAACCTTTCCCCTATGAGGACAGTCAGGCATTGGGAGCTGTTGTCCAGGAGAGGAGTATCTTCTCCATTTTTGGAGGTTCTGAAGCCCAGTTCAGCTAAAGCACTGAGCGACCTCATCTGATCTCACTGCAGACCCTGCTCAGAAGCTTCTTCCAGCCTGGACTACTGTGTGACTGAGTCCTTCCCTGCCTCAGTGGCTGCAAGGACTCTTAGGAGGGGTTGAGCTGGAGATTTCTATTGCACAAAGGGGTGATACACAATCATTCTGGTCACAGGTGTAAGGTTTGACTGTAGGCTAGGAAACACGTGGAAGTGCAAGGTAGTGTAGGATGGGGAATCCCTTTGGAAGGGTGCTGGATTTGGGGTTTCTCCACTGGGAACTGTGTTTACAGCCCAGGGAATCCATCCCTTGTCAGCCAGTCTTGTCTTCATATGAGACCTGAGCAGATCTTGCTGTGTGCGCACTGAGCAAACCTTGCTGCAATGTGCTCCCTGTCCCTCTGGAAATCCGCGCAGCCCATTTGAGGCACAGAAACACCATCACCAGCACGGAGGAGGACAGATCCAGGCCTCCCACCTTCAACCCCACTGCAAAACTCATGAGGTTCACAGAGGAGAGCGTTAACCTGTACCCTGAAGCACTCAGTCAGCGCAGTGGGACCAGGAAGAATCCCTGTCATGGAAAGAAAAGCAAAAAAATAAAAAGGGTTGTTCGTCCTCTCATCCTTGCGAAGTGTCAGGAGGTTAGAAAATAGGGCTGGGAAACCGAGGCTTGCGGTGTCTGCAGCTGCACAGCAACGGCTGCTTATGGGGGAGGTGGTTGAGAACTCATACATGGAGGAATATTTATGTGTTTATGGATGTATGAGCAGAATGACCTTAAGGAGCTGATGCCTGCAGTCACCAGCGCAGCAAGTGCTTGAAACGGGCGCTCAGGGAGTGGATGGAGAGACATGGGGATTGTTTCTTCACTCCTACCTCTCGCTTTTGGCCGCAAGTGGTTGGATTCGATGATCCAATGAGTCTTTTCCAACCTGGTGATTCTGTGAAATGTACCTGTGCAGGCTTTCTGCCAGCTGTGCTGCTGGAGCGTGTTTTTCCTTCTCTCTTGCACATACCCCTCTGGCAGGTACTCTGCTTGTTCACTATGCAATAAGCTTGAGACTTTTAAGACAGCCTGAGTGACTTAGATACCCCACCTAATTGAATTGGATTCCTTTAGGCCTCTCATCTCCATTTAATACAATTGCTTAGCCGATAGATACTTGAATTCCTGGCTGCAGAGCTGCACGCAGGCACTAATGTGTTGTGCAGGACACATTTGCCCCCGGGTGACTTTGGCTGCTGAGGCTCCCATCCTTCTTCTATTTAGAAAGGACTTAATGGGCAAAAGGGAAGGCGGAGCAGTGCTCGATATTACCTTCCCTGTTAGTGAATCATCAAGACCGCAAAAGAAATTGCCGTGAATGCTGGTAAATCAGCATCCTAACAGAAGGAGCAGAAGATGGAGTGCTAGAGAATGGCTGCTGCAGCCCACCCGCTGGCATTAGCGAGTGAGCTGGCCGGCTTCTCAAGCAGCCACCTGTCACTTCAGCGCTCAAAAAGACCGCCTGCTCCTAGTAGACTTCAGTCTGTGTGTGGTGCTTGTGCTGCTGGTGCTCGGATGCTTTTGCGTCTTTTGACTGTTCTCACTGACAGAATAAAAATTAGTAAGTCTGGCACCTGGTGGGGAGACGCTCTTAAAAATGATTGTAAAATAGCTGTTTGCAGTGTAAGTAACTGTGATTGGATCACACTTCTTGTCGGCCAGTTTGAAACCTGAGGATATTCCTGGTGTGGTTTAACATTGCCTGTTTCAAGGCACTGCAGGTGATTTTGAGGGGTAGCGGTACGGAGATGGAAGTAAAATTGCAGAGTAAGGGGTTTGGAACAGTTTTATCTCCTCTGGAGAGCTCCCCAAATTGTTACC
This sequence comes from Piaya cayana, assembly GCA_013389865.1. Lineage (NCBI taxonomy): Eukaryota > Metazoa > Chordata > Aves > Cuculiformes > Coccyzidae > Piaya > Piaya cayana. The sequence continues at coordinate 6,802 of WAAB01016737.1, read as the reverse complement.
ATCAAAAAGAGGGCCACTGCCATTGAGAAAATAGGAGCATGCGCTGTGGGCAAGTAGAAAGGAAAAAAGTTGTACGGTGCCTGACACTTAAAAAATGGAAGAAAGGGCAAGACGTTGGGCTGTAAAGCAGTAACTGGAAATTCAGAGTGAGGAGGAGTGAGAGAAGTTGAAGTCCAAGTCATGAGCAAGGCAAACTGAAGACCTGGTTGAGGAGCACCGCGGTTAAATTAAAACATGAGAAAGGACTGGAAATTGTGCTGTTGTGACTACAGAAACTGGAGCTTTTGAGTGAAATGAGGAAAAGGAGAACCGTGTCCCTTTCATGAGCGGCTCTGTGAGGATCCAGTCCTGACAGCAGACCATTTCAACCAGTAAATGCGTGAGAAGACCCAAGACTTGGTGGATATAGCTGGGCATGTTAAAAATGTTGAAATGAATAATGGCTGACAAATATTTAGCGGTAGGAAAAATGAATATGCAGAAAAATCTTTCTGAAAGTGTGCTTGGACACTTCACTGCTGACTATTTGGAGACCAGAGCTGACCGTTGTTGTCCAAGGTATGAACTGCTCCAAACAACAACTGAGCAGACGAGAGGGTCTGTGTTATGCAGGAGAACGTCTCAGCGACTGCAACAATCCTTCCACACAACTGGTGCCTTCGGGATAGCGTGAAGCCAGGCAGATGCAGTAGTAAAGGAGCTGCTCATCTGAATGAATCCCTTTAACCACTTGAATTATGAGGGTAGGATGCTTCTCAGTGTGATGACACTCAAACTTGGCTCATCCTCATCAGCGTGTCTGATGTGCTATGGGCCTATTAGCAGAATCTCAGGGGATGCTAATCAAGTTGTCTTTTCATCTGCTAGTTAGCGGCGCTTTTAAGGAGGCACTAAGGCAATAGTTAAGCACATCACTCCTCTTCATTTTTTGGGGAGGTGATGGGGGACGCTTCAAGTCAGCAGTTAGTACCCAGCAGTAGATCTGGAAGACAGTTGTCTTCCCTATTCCAGTAAAAGTAATAGTAGAATGCCAGCTCCTATGGGAGCTAGATGAAAGCTAAGCAAGAACTTCATCCTTTTATTAATTCCCAGGAAATTAAATTAACAAAAAAACTGAATCGAACGTCCCCTGAGCAAAGGATTATTCGTTGCTTATTGTCTGGAGAGTGAAAATAGTCCTGCGATTGGTTTTCTCAGCCAATACCAATCTGCTTGTGTTTCTTGGCTCTATAAATCCTTAACATGGTAAGTGTCTAACTCCCAATTTTTACCTGCTGTCACCACCACTATTTTGCAACTTGAGGTTAGTTCTTTGATGAATTATTTCAGTGCAGCACTGGGTTCAGCTCTGGGATGCCTTCTTCACCCTCCATGTGGGGAAGCTATTAACAGGAAAAGCATCTGGAAAATGCTTGACCTTGGTGTTTGCTCATGGAAAGTTTATATATAAAGGGGCTGTGAGGGAAGGAGGAGAATTCCGCTACTGGTGTTGCAAAGTACGGAGCTAGGAAATCATCTGTAGTTTTCATAGGATGACAGTCAGTAGAAATAAAGAATATGGTAAGTAAAACTAGTACTGCGGAATCTCAAACTGCTTAGAGGCGGCTGTGTGCAGTGAAACTAGGAACACCTGCAGGATGTTTGGGTGCACGATAAATGGGCTTGTAATATCCTAACCCTTCCTTCCTTATTACCAAGCTTTCAGAAAGGTACTGCAGCACCATCTGACCCTGACCTGTGCCCCCTCAGCCCTCCCAGTGTATCCAGCAGGCAGTGTCTGTCATATAAATTTGTCAGAATGGATCATTCGATTCGCTCCCCTGGGTCGAAGGCGTCAATTCTGCAAATTCTGTGGGGCTGGACTTAGGACTGTTTTTTGAGCAGTAGGGTGAATCCACTAGAAAAAGCTGAGGATATCCATGACATTTTGCAGCACTAGAGGAACACAGCAAGGCCCTCAGCAGCACAGCCTTGAATGTGCTGATGCTCCATTTTAGGTCCTGCAGCTGTAAATTGCATTATAAGTTGTTATAATTTGATCCTAAGGTCAAACAATAAGGCATCATGAAAATAACCTTGAAGTACTAGGAAGGGTCATTGTGGCTACTTCTCTACATCTCAGACTCTGCTGGGAGAGGCTTTTTCCTGCGTGCTCTAGGATGCTGTGTTGAGTACAGGATACTGTTATATCTGAGATAAGGAGCTCCCCAGCTTTGTGTTTAGTATTTCACAGCCCTCCTTGCTCTCTTCCAGTTTATTTTGCTGTTAACGCAAAGATACATGAACTCAACTAAACCTGGAAAACATGAGATGAAGGCTTTAGGTGCTGTCATACATGGCAGCCACTGTATCTTTGCTCTGTATGTTATTAACGAAGCAGCCCTGTTATCCCATCCCTCCGCTACGAAATGAGAGCTGGGAGGAGGGAAGCTGAGCTGCTGTGCCCAGTGCCACCTGAGATCTAGTGAGAGCTCACACCAGATCAGGCAGTTTGCAAGGTGCGTAGTGCAGTCTGAGAACCATTTAATTTGCCTTTTCAACAAAATACAGGTTGAAAAACTGAAACCCCAGCTTTCCATCAATTTTCTTTATTCACCAACATTTTATAGCTGAAAGTAAAAACATAGGCTGCCCACTCAGAAAAGTCAAACAATACAGAAAGAGAAGACATTCCTTTGCTTCCCAGTGACACGCATCCACATGGAGTGGCTTTAGCACAGGGGTGAGAGGGGAAGAGAGAAAATTATCCCCTAAGTCCACTGCTTCTCGTCAGACAAGCAGGCAGGAAAGTGCTGTGAAGAAGGCAAGCAGGACGTGAGCGTTTGAACTCTTCTACCAGCTCACTCGACCCAGATTAGCTGCAAAGACAGGCACCGATTGCTGCTGCTGCTCCTCCATCTGGGGCAGGTGGAAACCAGGACAGCTGAGGTGCCAGCATCTCCTGGGCAGAAGCACAGGAGCATTTAACTCCTTGCTAAGAGCCTGGGATGGTTTCTTAAGCTTCCCTTTAAGTCTTAACACTGGGTCTGCTCTTTTTGTTTCACTATATTTAGGTTTTCCCCTGTTGAGCTCACGTAACTTTGGTGGGGTTTTCGGATCACACCCTGCTGCCCTCTGAATTTGGATGAAGAGGATTAGTGTCAGTGAAGGTTGGCGTGTGTAACAGGGAGTGAGGGGAACCTCTAAACCTTCTGAACTGCACCATTGTTCCTTAGCAGCATTACATGGTGTAGCCAGCCATTAATCACTCCCGATTCTTAAATTATGAATTGTTAATGAGTGCAGGAGAAACACATTACAAATGAAAAGTGGATTTCATTATTAAAGCCATTTTAACTTCATCTCTGGAGATAAGAAAATCAAGTCTGATTTTCTATAACAGAAAATAATTATGTATGTTAATCATCAACCTGAAGTTGTAAATTTACATACATTGTTTTCACAAAGAGCAAAAAAAAATTCAAGCTTTGCCACGCTCCTCCTGTTGTATTTTAAACACATGTAAAAGCAATGTAAGTGTCATTAGAAACTGATCAGGGATCCAAAATTTGGTGGGGCTGCTGGTCTGAAATAGCAATTCACTTTTCGAGTAGTCTCCATGGTACCAGCGGAGGTTCTTATTTTGGAGTGATAGTACTTGGTATGCATAAAAGTATCAGACTTTGAATACAAATTACCTGATACACTTGAAATAGTTTAGGTCATGCTGTGAGCTCCCTTTGACCATGTATGAGAATAGGTCCCAGCATATTCCGTAGATGCTTTGTACGAGTAATCACCCTGTAGAGGAACAACCAACCGTCTTTCAGATCTTGATTAAACTTGCGTGCGGTCTAGGCTACTTCTTAAAGCATTTAGAATGTTTTCCTTCTTACAGTGGTAAAGGATTTGTTATGATCGCAGCAGTAATTTCAGTGTTTGCAACTGGAGGGAAAACAAGCCAGTGAATCTGCCCTTCCACTGCTCCTTCCCGTAGGCGGAGGTCACGTTCGTCTCAGCAGGCGTCCCTGCACTTCCACTGCCATAAACCAGAGCCCTGGGAAGAGAGAAGATTCAATAGGAAAGGAGGGGCAGCAGCAGTGAATGAGCCTGGGAGTAGGTCTGCAGTAAAAAGAGATTAGACAGACTCGGCTGCTCTAATAAAGAGAACTGGGAGAGAAAAATAAGTGATAGGAAAAGATAAGGGGAGCTCATAACGGACCTGAAGGGTGGAAAGTGAGGGCAGAGCACCCAGTGTTTCTGCAGGTTCAAAAAGAGCCTCGCACAGTCGTCATGGGAGGTTTTAACAACCCTGCTATTGACTAGAATAAGAATTACAGAATGACTGGGGAAGGATGAATGTTTCTGGTGGTTCTTTCAGGGCTGTTTTCTTGCTGCTTTTTCTTAAGAAATCAATAAGATCAGAAGTTGTAGTGGTTGGAAATGAACACTGTGACAAAAGACAGAGCCTTCATCTGAGAGAAAACGGTCATTATACTGTTGGATTTGTTTGAGGTACTTGTGAAGAAAGGTTCAAAGGCAGCAGCACAGAATTATTGGATTTTTAAAAGGCAGATATGAGGGAATGTGAAAAGGCTGGGATGAAAGCGATCAAAAGGACTATTGTCGAAAAATTCCACCTCGTAGCAGTCAGATCTAGGGCCTATAAAGAGGAATCTCTTCATTATAGAAGTCCTTTTACTCTTAATGGTGGCAAAGAAAACTACCTCTGTTGAGCAGGAAAATTAGTGGTTAGTCAGATGACAGGTTAGAAGGACGGAAACTAAGTGAAGAGGGTGAGGGAGGTATTTCACCATAGAACGTCAGGGACAGTGAGAGACCTTGTCCCTTCTCAAGGAACAGCAAATGATTTCAGGCTATATGGTTCCTCCAGCAAATAGAGAAATTTTGGAGGATATACAAGAAAACCATCATCTAATGCTAATCTGCTGCTTTCTGTGCCTCTACTCACTTTGAGGACTTCAACTGCCCTCGCCTGTCCCCATATCCCCACTGAGTGGAGATCTTGTAGTGTGCAAGGTGCAGCCTGGGACCTTACGTCCTTTTCAACAGCTGCTCACCCCAGCCTGCAGTCCTCTACCCACCTTCTCCAGCTGTCTCCCAACACAAACCTCTGGGATCAGCTCTTTTCTCTCTGCAAGGAGAGCAGTGAGGAAGAACACTTTACCTCAGCGAGTGCCGTCTCTAATGAGCTGTGCTCTATCTTGCTTTGCATGGCGGTGCAGGAAGGAAGAAGGATATCACTGAACATTTCTCAGTGCACAAAAGAAATGAGGCAAGATAATGTCGCTGGTATTAAAATAAGTGGTGGCTGAAAAGGCAAAGTGAAAATCACTCCTGCAGATTTGAATTAGTACCGAGTTCCTTTTTATGCAAGATTTCCATCTATAATAAGTTAATAAATGAGAAAGCAGTGTCTAATGTTTTTATAACACGACCAGTGTGTGTTTATAGACCATTATAAGAAGATCAGATAAAGTGCTGTAGATGGTTACGTGCTGAGGTTATGATCAAGCTGTGTGACTCGTAAGAGCTGATCATTTTTTAACCATCTGTCCTTATTCTGAATTCTATACAAGCCTCGCGCAGAACCTTCACGTGAAATAAGGCTGTAAGTTGAGGGAGGTACAGATGTGCTGCTCACTGCTGGTTCTTGTGTGCTGGGCAGAGCTGCTGCTGGAGGCAGACCAGGGATGGGACAGTTTCTGCTTTGTGGTAGCAGCGTGGGGGTCTGGTGTGCTGGCAGGGAATCGTAGAATCGTTTGGTTGGAAAAGACCTTTGAGATCATCAAATCCATCTGTGCTCGTCCACTACTAAACCAGATCCCTGAGCACCTCATCTACCCATCTGTTAAATCCCTCCAGGGATGGGGACTCCACAACCTCCCTGGACAGCCTCTGCCAGAGCCTGGGAACCCTTTTGGTGAAGAAATTTTTCCTGATATCTAATCTGAACCTCCCCTGGTAGAACTTGAGGCCATTTCCTCTGTCCTATCACTTGTTACTTGAAGCTCCAGGCTAAACAACGCAAGGTCCCTCCGTCGCTCCCCATAACCACTGTTCTCCAGCCCCTTCCCCAGCTCCATTCCCTTCTCTGGACACGCTCCAGCCTCTCAAGGTACTTGTTGTAGTGAGGGACCCAAAACTGAACCCAGGATTCAAGGCGTAGACTCACCAATGCTGAGCACAGGGGCAAAATCTCTTCCCTGGACCTGCTGGCCACACCATATCTGCAGTGGTGTCTGCCCCATCCCTGGAGGGGTTCAAGGCCAGGTTGGATGGGGATTGGAGCCCCTGATCCAGTGGGAGGTGTCCCTGCCCATGGCAGGGGTGGGACTGGATGGATTTTAAGGTTCCTTCCAACCCAAACCATGCTATGACTCTTGATTGTATTTTGAGGTGCTTTTGCAGTATGGGACTTTTCTTCCTGTTTGCATCTTCAGTGGTTTTCTTTTAAAAAGTTGTGCCAGTTGTGGACTTTGCCTCTCTGATTGTTCTGAGTTTTTCTTCATCCTCTATCCCAAGAAGTTTGCAGTGAGTCTCTTACAGGGCATGGATTCTCACCTACTGCCTCCTCTCGTCTGCCCTTCTCTGCAGTCCTGACAGCTTTCCACTCGGGGGGTTCAGTGGATTGCACCTTGTGGCTGGTATTGCATGGAAACAAGTCAAGCGCCACTCTTAATTACTGATGCTGTTTCGGAAAGCAACTTAATTGTTAAGCAGATTTGCAGTAGAGAGATCTTTCCAAACTCATGTGGTTTAGACTCAAGTATGAAACAGGTAGCTGACCCTTGGAGGGTTG
>WAAB01016735.1:0-23544 GCA_013389865.1 Piaya cayana | reverse complement strand
TTAATAACAGTTTTTCATTTAAAAATGTGAGTTGTTGGGGGTTTTTTAACTGAAAATAGTGATTTAAAACCAAGACATTTCCCCTTCTTTTATCTGTTAAAAATACGAAGAAACCCCCAAACCAACCCCTACCACCTCAGCCCCCAAAATCCAACCTACTCATTAATGCTTATATGGGAATTTTGGGCTTTTTGTATATAAATACACCATTTTCACTTTAAAAAGACAGCATTTCCCCCTCCACTTGACTTGAGACTCTTTCAGATATTCCCTACAATACAGATCATACAAATATTTAGTAAAGAAACAAAACTTGTTATCTTAGCTGTTGCCCTGTTACTGACATGAGTTCCAAACCCTGCGTGGTGTTCACTAGTCACATCTGTGATGGAGGAAACAATCTCATGGATTAACAAGTGTGCTTAGCCTGTGTTTAACAGAGGGCAGTTCCATTAAACGTTAAAATAAATTGTGTTTGCGAGCCCTTCTTTTTGTCCTCCAGAGTGTTCCAAAACCCTTCATTTTTTTTTTTCATAAGAAGAAAATCCAGATAAATTGTTCTATCATAGAATCACCAGGTTGGACAAGACCCACCAGATCGAGTCCAACCATTCCCACCAATCTCTAAACCATGTCCCTCGGCACCTCGTCCACCCGCACCTTCAACACCTCCAGTGAAGGTGACTCAACATCCTCCCTGGGCAGCCTCTGCCAGTGCCCAGTGACTTTGCATGAAAGTTTTTTTCCTAATGTCCAGCCTGAACCTCCCCTGGTGGAGATTGAGGCCATTCCCTTCTTGTCCTGTCCTGCCACCTGGGAGAAGAGACCAGCACCTTCCTCTCCAACTGCTTCACAATTGCTTCACAGTTACTGCAATTATTATTATTCACAAATGTGAGTAATTGCTTCACAATTGCTTCACAATAAATATGAAGCAATAAATGAAGGAAGCCAAAATGACTGCCAACAGATTGCTGGTCTGGGAGCTCCAAGCAACTATAGACAGCCCCTACTTCGGGGTGGGTTTCATGACTTCGTTTGCAGCCAGGTGTAGTAAAAGCAAGATTTACTGGTTCTGGCCGCCTCCTGGGAGGCTTCACAACCACTACTGCTGGAGTGCCCTCCTCTTTTACCACCCTGGCAGGTCAACTTGTCAAACACTGGGCTCTGCTCAATGCACTGCAGGGTTTCCTCACCCGCCAGTGAACAATCTTGTTTCAGGGGCTGTGCTGGAAGTTGCACATCCTTGGCAAAAGTTACGTGCCTTTCTCCCAGTTCCCGTTTGTGATTGTACCCTACAGGGTTTTTCTTAGGTCGCAGAGGTCCAGGTTACCATACTGGGCTTTTACACGAGATTACAGCGCCAGCGAAATTAAAGCAGACTCTGCCCGACGACCAGGTCTCTCACAGGTCCCGCTGCTCCGCCGTTACTATCGCAGCGCAGAAGTCCCGCGACCCCAATGGTTGCTCGGCCTCGCCCCGAGGGCAGGAGAAGCTCCGTGGTAAGCACACCCCGCCCCGGCCCCGCCCCGCCTCGCCTCGCGGCAGCAATGCGCGCCGGGTCACGTGCGCCTGACGCACGCCGTCCCGCGGCGATGAGGTCAGCGGGTGCGCGTCACGTGACTCCTGCCTACGCGCGGCAGGGCCGGGCGCGGATGGCGGACGCCGAGGCCGAGGCGGCGGCGCGGCCCGAGGGGCAGCGGCTGGTGGCTGCGCTCCGGGCCCGCCTCTGGCAGTTGCAGGCGGAGCTGCGCGAGCAGGAGGTGTCGGAGGCTTCGTCCCGGAGCTACTGCCGGGGCTTCTGCCAGGTAGCGGCCGGGCGGATGTTGCGGGGGGTGGGGGAGCGGGCCAGGCCGTAGCGCGCGCCCGGCGGCGATAGCCGCTCGCCCCGGGGCCCCGCCCGGCCCCGCCGGCTACAGCACTGCGGGAACCGTGCGTCTGACCCGCCGGGCCGGCCCTCGAGAGGCGCTGCGCGGCAGCCCGGGCCGCCCCGCCTCGTCCTGATGCGGCCCGGGTCGGGTTCCTAGAGCTCGTGCTACCGCTCTTTACGTGCTTCGCAGTCAGAGCTGCGGGTTCCCCCCGGGACTAGCGTCTGCCACGCGATGAGCAGTGCGTGCTCGGGCCTGAAGGCCTGCAGTGCTTTCGAACTACTGCGTGAGCTTCTGTGGTCCAGGCATCTTGGCTGAATGTTTGCTTAATGCAGCCCAGGCTGAGTATAAGCAGGTTCCGAATCGACTTGCTAACTTCCAGAAGAAGAGCTAAACTTGGTTTGAGTCCAAGATATGGATATCACTTATTCTTTGTATGATTAGTTAGGTTTTCCTTCCACCTACAGCATTGTTTCCTGTGAGCTCTAAAGCTGAATGTTAGGTTCTGCTGTTAGGCTCCTGGGTTGGAGAGCCATTCCTGTTGAATCTGAAGAGATTGTGGTTTCTACAATGAGAAACAAAACATTCTGCTTTGCAAGCTTGTTTCCCAACCCCTCAGCTGATGCACCCACTGTGCTTGAATGGTGAATGGCAGATGAGACAAAAATTCCTACCAATAGAGCTGGGTAATGTCACCCTCAACAGTCTTCCATTTGGCACCTACAGATTATGTAGTTCACCACACTGTTCTGGGAGGATGTTCAGCTCATTGCTTGCCAAAGCAAAAGGAGTTTGTTAGATTTCAAAACTGTTGCTTCTCAAAGTGCAGGTGCATATGGCATGCACTGCTCTGTGTCCTGTGTTAAGCATACTGCCTAGGGTCTGTGACCTTGGCTTTCCATGGAGTCCAGCACAGCATGTCTGTCTTTCTCCATGTATCAGATTTTGCTAAAGGTGTTTCCAGTGGTGTTTATTGCATCAGGACAGTGAAACAAACAATTGGGAGAGGTTGTCAAGATGATGAATTTATGTAGAGTCCCAGTGGCCCAGATGAGTATGATATAGATAAACCTTTAGAGGTACTTGATCAGTGGAGTTGGGCAGAAGACAGTTCTGATTGTTACCTAAGAAACAAACAAACCCCTCAAACCCTGTCCGAGAAATAATGCAGACCTGTTTAGGTCTTTGTATTGTTATTGAATGGAAGTATCACATTAGAATGCTGATAGAGAGTACAGAGAGAAATAAAAATGGTTCTGTCTGGATTTGCCATCAGTTTGGGATGTTTCTGATTGTTCTGACTGCGCACCAAGAAATAAGGGGGAAAACATGAAATGGTTTGTCTGTCATGCAGCACCTTTGGGGGATACGTGGATTTGTGATGTTGTACAGTCAAAGCACTGTGGTTAGCACTGTGGCAGTTTTACATCCTGGTTTCTTTTTCTGACTTGGGATGTTGCAAAGAGCTTGGGTAGTAAAGCTAAAAAATAACCTAAGGTCTGCCTCTAGGGTAAAGGTTAAGAAGTTCAACTGAATTTTGTCTTAATGGCTGGGAAGGTATGGCTGCTGTCTTAGAATCATAGAATCACCAGGTTGGAAAAGACCCACCGGATCATCAAGTCCAACCATTCCCACCAATCTCTAAACCATGTCCCTCGGCACCTCGTCCACCCGCACCTTAAGCACCTCCAGGGAAGGTGACTCAACTCCCTCCCTGGGCAGCCTCTGCCAATGCCCAGTGACTCTTTGCATGAAAGTTTTTTTCCTAATGTCCAGCCTAAAACTCCCCTGGTGGAGCTTGAGGCCATTTCCTCTTTTCCTGTCCCCTGTCACCTGGAAGAAGAGACCAGCACCCTCCTCTCTACAACCTCCTTTCAGGTAGTTGTATAGAGCAGTGAAGTCTCCCCTCAGCCTCCTCTTCTCCAGGCTAAACACCCCCAGCTCTCTCAGCCATTCCTCACAGGGCATGTTCTCCAGCCCCTTCCCCAGCTTCATTGCTCTTCTCTGAACTCGCTCCAGAGCCTCAACATCATAAGCTTCCTAAGCTATAGCAGACCTTGCATAGAGAAATGTTGAGTTTAACTGGGCTTGAATACAGTCTTGGAAAATAGCTGCAATGAGGGTAGCAGAGATGTTTGAGGGAAGCAGTGGGTTTACCATCCTGCAGGTAGATCCGTGGCAAGGTTCTGAAAGGTGCTCTGGTTTACTGTGAAAGTTACCAGGGCTGGTGGGATGCAACAAACTGTGAACCAGATCACTAGTTTTCTTGTACCCTAGACTGTCTCCATGTTGCAGTTTGTTATATGTAAGGTAGTGCTGCCCTGTGCAGCTTTCCAGTAGCAATTCCTGGGAGTGGTACTGGGTGGCATGTTTTCCTCGAAGATCCCTACTTTTGAGGAGGGTGGTAAAATTGGTGTCCAGATAACACAAGGAACTTGCTCATGAAGCCTAAGTAGTGAGTTGCTGCAGCTTTATATTGTACAAGGGTGAATGCTTTACTGGTTCACCTTAGAAGAAACTTCCCTGTTGGGGAGCACAGTTTGGGCATGCTGGAGGCTACACTATCGCAAATATGAAGAAATATGAAGTAAACTAGAGGTTGTAGGACATCAAAGTATCCCATGTGCTAATGCCAGCTCATCTGGGCTTTCTGAAATTATTAAAGGTGGCACAGTTGAAGCTGTCAGTTGTAGTTGGGTATGTTTAAGAAGAGGTAGAACTTTTTTCCTTGAGCAGAGGCTTAAAGCTATAACAGGTCAGGCAACGCAGCTGTGTTTAAATTGGTTCTGTGGAGGAAGTTAGTGTTGTGAAAGAAATGCAGCTCAGCAGGTATTGCAGTGTTGTGAGCTGTGAACCTGTGCAGGATGAGGACCAGACTGGTTTGTAGATGACACAGCAGACTGAGGTGCATGGCATCTGCTCGTCATGCCCCACTCCCCAATGAGCTGAGCTATTGCAGTTGGTGGTAGGGGGAAAGGAGACAGCATATGTGGGTTTGTTGTTATCAGACTTAGAATGTTTGAAAACTCTTTTCAGGTAATTGGGCTGTAAAGTATTTAAAGACTTACAGAATTGTCACGTGACTGTTAAGCATATATACACTTCTGACAAGTTAAACATGATCTGATTTTATCTGATATACAAACTGCCTGGAGAAGTCTGTAGTGGGCTACTAAAACTTATATTGCCTGTGAAATAACAGCAGGGCTTCCAGAGCCTCTGTACTATAGGTACTGTGTTTGCCTGTTAGTCAGTATGCTGATACTGACAGTGTAACAGCATTCCAAGATGCATCTCTCTGAAGTTCAACCTGTTAATTAGTCTAATGCCTTGAATCTGCCTTACACACCCAAGCCATCATTACTCATCTGTTTGGAGACAAGGTTCTGATAAATGGCTACTCAAGGAATTGCCAGTCTGAGCTGTCAAACTGATGACTTCGTGATGATTGCACTCACAAAGGGGTGCAGTGTCTTCTGGTAAGTTTATTTAATCTTAAGAAATATTCTACCATGATTTATGGTTTACACTGAGCAAATATTTTAAGACACTTAGATGATAAACTAACTTGAGTGCTAAATTTGGCTTTCTTAATAGATTAGTTTTAATGGATGTATTTTAGAAAAGTATAGAGTTGTATGTTTACTCTGTTTTGCAGTCACTGTAAGAAGAGCATTTGCTGCCTAGTTTACTGAAAAGATGACTTGATAGTCAGTAGTTGAGTATCTCTAGGGATTACAACCTTTTAGTGTAGTATAATGCTTCTAAGGCCATAGATAGAGTTATGTTGTCAAATCCTTCATTAATCTGTTACAGGAGCACCTGGACTGATCGGTGCCAGGGCACTGATGGTTCCTACTAGTGGTCTTCGTGTTCAAGGATGATTCCTGTAAACTTACAATCTCCTCCCCACCCCCTTTAACCTCTGTATAACTGTTAATGTTGGGGGGGGTTGGACTGTTTGTAATTCATTCACCCTGGAGTTACATCACTGATACTGAGTTCTGGGAGAAGAATCTATAAAACAGTCTTGATGTTCACTGGTTCTTTTTTTTTTGTTTTTTTTTTTGTAGATTTTAACTCTCACATGTGGTTGTGCCAGTCTGGTGAATATCTGCATTTTCTTTTCACACCTGGGCTGGGATTGTCTGGTTAGAACACTGGCATAACACCAGATCATCAACACAATAGTGTGTGGCTAGCCACTTGTTTCTTGCTGCATTGGAACTTGGGCTTCACATTAGAAGTTTCTGACCATTAAAATGACTGCGTAGTGTAAGCTCAGTATGGGATCTGTTCAGTAGTGTTGTCCTTCCAGTGTTTATGTGTGGAGTGTCAGAATCCCAGCTTGAGGTTCAGTAACTTGAGGCCTGATGTGACCCTTAGGAGAGTTTGGCTTTTAAGGAATTATGGAGGGGGTATTTTGAACTTTTTTGCCGTATGCTCTTGGCCCAGAGCACTCCAAAAAGCACAGTCTTTTTCATGGGTTTTGTGTTCTTTGCACCTGGCCTTAACTAAAACAGTGTTTGGGCTAGGGAAGGTGTAAGGTGAGAGAGGGGTTATAACTGGTGATAACACAAGTGTATCAAGTCAGAGCTGTTGGAAAGCATGCATACAGAGAAGGGACCATTACTTGTGAAGCAAAGGTGTCCTTAGTGCCCTGCTGGCTCTCAGTTTTGCTTGATATCCTGTAGGAGGATCTCATGGTATTGTAGGGAAGTTTTGAAGAGGTTGAGAGGCAGGAGTTTCTGCTGCCATCCCTGTGCTGGTTTTCAAAACTTACTTTGATTTGTCTTAAAACTGGCTAGATTTTACATTGCTTCCTCAGTGCCATGCCTGAATAATGTAGGATTGCTGGGGTTCAGTAGTGAAATCCAGGGGAATTTGCATTTGAAAAATGATGGCATGTTTGTCTGATGTGGAGTTTGTATACTCTTGCAAGGGCTTCTTGTTTGCTGTCATGCCTGTCTCCTGAAAGTACTGCAGCTGAAGTAATGTTTTTACTCTTTACTGGCTTGCCTGGTCTCCTGCGTTCTTGCTAGTAAGAAGGATTGTGGTTTTCTGTGTGTAGTTCTGTCTCCATTGTGGTTGTACAAAAGAAGCTGAGCACAGAACCTTTCAGAACATTTCAGCTTTACAGTTCACACTTCGACCCATCGGATCTGGCTTGCTCCCTAGTAGGCTGACTTTATAATCATCTGATGACTTTATAAACCTGATGACTTTATAAAAATAAATCCCTTTTGAGCAAGAGGGATAACTTTAGTTGAGAAGAAAAGCTGCCATTTTAAAATCCCCTTCAGATTAAAATCTTCCAAATTCCAGAATTCTTCCGCTGTATAAGCTTGGTATTGTATGTTGGTATTGTGTTTTTAGACAAAAGTGCGTTATGAACTTCTAATGATAATTCATTTTCTTTCAGACACTGCTTCAGTATGCTGGCAGTCGGGGTACATCGGAACATATTTTACCTTTTTTGGAAGTGTATCGGATCTCCATCCAGAGCTTTGCTAATGCGCGACCTTACTTGACTACGGAATGTGAAGATGTTCTTTTGGTACTTGGCAGGCTAGTGCTGTAAGTTTTAAGTTGGTACATTGATATTAAAACCCAAACTGTACTCCCTAAATGAAGAGCAACTTGTTGAAATAGTGTAATACTTAACTCATCAACTGTATTTATGATTCATTATCTAGTAAATGTCTTCAGTACTTTTTAAGTCATACCACAAAAATGTACTTGAGCGTTTTAACTACAGTGAACAAATGATAAGGCTTTGTTCTGCATTTGGATAAGTGTGCAGATATTCGGAAGGTTCCATTCTTTCCTAAACAATCTGAAAATTATTATGATTTTCTATAGGAATAGTTTAGTGTGGTCCTCATAGAACAGTAAGTTTAATATTAGGCCTTTGTGCATGAATTAATCAAACTGCACCACTTGCTCTGTAGTCGCTGCTTTCTTGTGTCCTCTTCCCTGTAATGCAGGGTAGTTCTGAACACGACCCTTTCTGGAAAGGATAAGTTTGCCTGTGTTTATGGCAAATGGAGCTGTGCACGTGGGCTGTTGCTGTAGGATAGCTGAAGGCAGAGGAATTCAGCTGGAGCTCTTGACAAGTGTCTGTAGACATGACTTAAAGCACAGGGATTCTTCTAACATGAGAATTATTTTACAGTCAATCAACTGAGGTGGAGTAACTTGTAGTTCCTCAAAGTCTTGTTTTCATTGTGAAGTGACTGTATTTGAAGAGTACAGCCTGAGGGCTTTCACAGGGAGTAGAAACCATTACTGCCTTTGGCTTGAGAAGGATAACTCAATGGTAAGGTTTCATTGGAGGGGGCAGTGTGAAGAGTTTAATGATCTAGAAACTTGAATATAATTATCATCGTAAAATCAAAGTGACTCTGTGACAGTCTCTCCATGGGCCATGTGTTGTACAGTCAGGTGTTCTTTTTGGGAAGGATTTTGCAATGAGCTCCTTGGTCAGATGCTTTTTTAATAATGTACTGGCTTGCAGTATAATCAGCAGCTCGGAGCCAGATACTGCCATATGATGCCTTGACTTTTTTTTTGAGTTATGAGAAATATGTGAACTAGGAGAAATTGTTCTTATTTTTATTTTTAAACTATTCAGAAGAGAAAAGACGTTCAATCAGGAAAAGTCTGTCTTAACTTCTCTGTGTGGAAACTGAACACTTAAACTGCTAAATCATTTGCCTATACATGACACACATTTTGGCAAAATATCTGAATTGCTTTTGCAGACCATCCTTTTATGAAGAGAGTAATCTCTTCTTCATCTTATTGTCATTAATTAGCTTGTGTGTTCTGTAATTTCCTACTCATGCCACCTAACAAGTTTGCCTGTCACTGTCTATGCAGGTCATCCATGCTTGGAGTGCTTTCTGTGTGTTTTGCCACTGTTACACACTTTGGGACAGGGATCCCAATTCTTTGTCAAAATTCCTTACCAAAATTGCTTTTCTCTTGTTGAGAAAATAAAAATATTCTACCTCTAGTTTCTTCTGTCTCTCATGGGGAGGAGTTTGTTTGCTGTTGCTTGTACATTCAGAAAGCTGCGGTAAATGACAGCAGAGAGACTGACTTGCTGGAATCTCCCCTGTTCTTGTGATTGTTTGAGAGGAATCCAAAGAATGGAGAAGACAACAAGTGACAGATGGGGTTTGGCAAATGGCATACCTAACTGGACTCTCCCATGTTTAAGAGTTTCCAAGGGAGGGAGAGAGAAGTTAGAGTGGAAAATTAAAGATAAAAATGAAGCTCTGTGAAAGAGGAAGGCTGTTGTCTGGCTAGGGATATGAAAGCATACTGTTCCCACACAACGCTGATTGGGTTACCCACAGCTGTTGTATGGGCTGTGTATTTTCTGATTTGAACCCTGATAAGAAATGAAAGCAGCAAAACTTCCTGTTTTAAAGCAAAAGTGGTCTACTTATTCTTGAGATCCTCCTTCCCTTTCAACATATCTCCCGGAGAAGGGCAGAAGAGCATCCTCCTCTTGACGCTGTTCTCAGCAGGATGACCCAGTAACAGCAAACCTGAGTGTCCTGTGGCTTTCTCTGCCACCTGGGCAGGTCAGCTATGTGCTCACAGGCAACCTGGTATGACACAGTGTCTGTGCCTCTGTGAGGAACATGATGCTGATGCTATGTAAGAGCTTGTTGGTCTGTTGTCTGACCTTAGGAAGTAAAAGGAAAGCTTGGAGTGGTTGCCTTGGTAGTTCACAGATTCAACAAATGATTCTAGAGGAACAGGAATGATGTTCTTGGCCACAGCCATGAAAGGATGTACCTGCCTTGTTTGAGTAGAATTGGGACTGCTTCTTTTCACAGCCATAAAGTGCATCGTGTTCCCCTCAGTATCACTATACCAAAGGTTTTACCTCTCTGGAGGAACTAATAAAGAATTAGCCATATCAAAGGTGTCTTTCATGAAGATTTGGGTAGCTGGCTTTCCTTGTGAATCTTGGGAAGACGAGACTGTTCATTTCAGCTTCTCTGAGGATACTGTGGGAGGGGGAAGGTGCCACGCGTGTTCCCATCAGTATGAAAATATACTTCCATCTGAAAACGGTTTGTATGGTCCTAAGATTGATAGATTCAAGTTAACAAAATAGAAGGGATAGTAGCTGATATTTGACTGCTTTCTACTTTGTCCTGTTTGCTGTGATGACAGTGCTCTGACGGGGAGTTTTCCATTCCTGCATCTTTGAGAAGGTGTTGATATGCTTTCTTATCCATAAAAAGAGAAGGGGGAGATCTGGGTGTCATCTGGTCTGACTAGCAAAATGGGATTCAACTGATAAGAGCAGTCTGCCTCAGCCTTCCTGTACTCTTATCTCACCTATGGGTTGTTACTCGTCAAACAGTCCTGCTTCCAGGAAAATTGTGCTTGTTTTCTTTAACACCTCTGTGAGGAGGTACATGGAAGAGTTCGCTGCTTTGTCCATCATAAGAAAGCATTTCTCAGCCTAATGAAATTGTTATTTGATTCACTACCTTGTGTTTTCACTGCCATCCATCCTTGAGAGCTGACTCATCTCTTCACAGATGCAGGATAATTCCTAGCAACAGAAGAACTATTCCTGCTGATCATCCCATGTATATTTATTTATCTTTTAAAACCTAAGAAGCTTAGGATAAGTTTTCTAATACAGTCTAAAGAGGAACATTATTTGGAATGCTTTTAAAATTTCCTTTTAAAAAATTTGTCTTACAGTAACAGCAAATGAGTTCCAAAGGGATTGCAGAATGATTGTATGCAAATGATGTGTTGACCTCAAGTTATTCCTTCCAAAGGAAATTGAAATCTAAGAGACCTTTTTCCAAAATATATTTTGAAGCTGAGTGTTTAACATGATTGATTTTTCAATAGTGGAAGCATTAAATCAAGTTTATTTGCAAAAATTGGCATAAATTCAGCTCTCGTCTTCGTAGTCTGTTATCTCGCTCTGTGTGCACAATACTTTGAGAATCTAGTTTCAGATTCTTTTTCCAGTGTCCAAGTAGTGCCTTAAGCATTAAGTAATTTGTTAAGCCTTACTTTGCTATTTTGCTCAAACCTGATATTTTATATAGCCAATATGTTATATATGAAGAAGCAAATTCTACACTGTCTTTCCAGGACTTAAGACAGGACTGGTTGACTTTAGGTCTGAAAATGAGGAGCGCAGCAAAAGGCTGTTCCAAAAGCACATTTACCTGTCATTTACAAATGTTGTATTTTATGGAAAGAGCCTCTGTATCATAGAATCATAGAAGAGTTTGGGTTGGAAGGGATGTCAAAGATCATCTAGTTCCAATCCCCCCTGCCATGGGCAAGGATACCTCCCACTAGACCAGGCTGCCCAAGGCCCAATCCAACCTGGCCTTGAACACCTCCAGGGATGGGGCAGCCACATCTTCCCTTGGCAACCTACTCCAGTGCCTAACCATCCTTATGGTGAAGAGATTCTTCCGTATGTCTAGTCTAAATCTTCCCCTCTCCAGTTTATGGCCACTGCCCCTCGTCCTACCATTACAAGCCTTTGGAAAAAGTCCCTCCTCAGCTTTCTTATAGCCTCCTTAAGATATTGCAAGGTCGCTGTAAGATCTCCTCGAAGCCTTCTCTTGTGCAGGCTGAACAAGCCCAACTCTGTCAGCCTGTCCTCATATGGGAGGTGTTCCAGACCTCAGATCATTTTTGTAGCCCCTCTCTGGACTTGTTCCAACAGTTCCATATCCATCTTATGCTGAGGATTACAGAACTGGACACAATACTCCATGTATGACATGTATAAACTCTGAACACAATGCTAGGGATTCCCTCTCCTCATATGTTAACAAAGCTCAGCTGCTGTGAGGCTTCATAAAGCTGTTTTTCAGTCTGATAGCAGCTGCCTGGGTTTGGACCCCTGGGCTCACGAGTTAACTTGTACTGCCAGACTTCAGTACAAGGAGAAGTGTGGTCTTCACAATACTGAGTCTTCTGGCAGTTGGCAGATCTGCTGATCCTGTTGCCTGCTTTTTCAAGGGTACAGTATTTTCTGCCTGTCTGACAGAAGCGTTTAGAGCTTCTGCAGGTCTAAACCTCTATCTAAAGGTTTAAAGGAAAAGGATTGGGTAGCAAGGACAAACTTCTGAAATGTGAAAAGAATGGCCAGATGTTAATTTAGTGTTTGACCATTTGTTCTTGTTTGTGTAAATGACTGCTGAATTTGGCTAAGAACTGTTTAGGCACAGCATTGCACGGTACCTGTTCAAACTGTTTATCAACAGTCACAAGGAAGAGAGGAAGGGAAGTCATTCTCCTTGGGTACTAAGGAGTTATGAAATACATGTTTGCTTTGTGGTTATCTTACCCCTGAAGCTCAGCTCTTCTGTCTGTATTGAGGCTGAATGTGTTGTCCTGTCATTCTTCTTGATATTTGGAAGGGGAGGTATTGAATTAAAAATAGCGTGAGTTGGAATGATGTAACAGCATAGGCATAGCTGGTAGCAGTTACTCTGCGCTTTTATTACATGTAGATTCTTAGACTGGTTTTCTTTCTTTGTCAACACTGTTTATGAAAACATTTTTGCTGTTTATAAGTCTTGTGAATCTCTAGACTGAGTGTCAGTGTTAACACATTTATTTTGATTAGGTCACACTGTTCTGTGCAGCAGTTCAATTGGGAATTAGGTAATCGATGTGTCTTGTGTAAGGTTAGATGGCTCTCAATCGGCAGCAATCTAGGCAGTAGTCCTGCCACTGCTCTGTCTCCCAGAAAACAGCAATTCTTGTTCTTCAAGACTTTCCTTGAAACAGATGTGCTAAATACACACAGTTGTTTCCTTTTTCGTTTCTGAAAAGGGGAGACATTGACCTGATGGTCTAAAGGAGTGAATATCAAGTTGGTCTTCCCCTTCTTTTTTGGGGTCTGAGCCTGTGTGTGGAATGTATAGCTTTCAAATTTGCTGGATGTTTCAGAGATGTTAAAACTTTCTGAACCCTGCCCACTTCCCTGAATTTTAATTTTGAAACCCTGATACATAGCAGGAGTTCGTATGCCGTTGTGATGAGGCTGACTCAAATTACCGGTACAGCTGAAAATGGGTTGTAACAAACTTTCCTGGGTATAAAATCAAGACCAGGTGACTGGTGTCTGTCCTATTTTTAAGCAGGCACTTAATGAAGAAATAAGGGGATGTTCTCCACTTGTGTTCTGTAGATAAGTGGGCTACACAAATAGAGCAGCACTCTGAGCTAGTGAACTGGTCATAATAAAACATGTTCCTTTTAACTCTGACTTCAGGCTGAGCACATATGATACATGCATTGATGGAAGTGGGGTTTTGGTTTGGTAAGCCCATGGGTTCATTGCAGTTTGCACCATGTGTGTTTGAATGTTTTCTCACACCATCAGAGACTCATAAGGTGTTTCTAGGAATACATTCAGTAGGTCTATTTCTCTGCTGCTGCACTTCTGGACACTGCTTGCTTTTCATTCTTTGATTTTAGGATGCTGTTAAGGATCTGTTCTCCAGGTCCATTTCTGTGCTGATGTGTCATCCATTAAGCTATTCTGCTTTAGTTTTATTTTCTTATATTTGTCAGTGCTGAAACTCTGTTAGGTGACTCTGACTTTCATTCTCAGTCTGGCCAAAGAGACCGTGCTGGGGTTAGATGAGTTTTATTCAGCTGGGTATTGAGATTCTTTGTGAGAGGAAAAAGTTCTGTAATGCAGTATTCCTGAGTGACATGGAACAGATTTATCTTGGATTGTGAGAGTAGCTGTAAAGTTATCCTAGCAAGCTTGTGCATAGTAACAAGGAGCACTCTTTAATTTCTTATCCGAGTGCTGGGTCATATGTGCCACAAATGTTATTTAACGTAACAACAGAATGAGCTCCAATAGCTTGCTTACTTGCCTCTTACTTTTCCAGGAGTTGTTTTGAGCTACTGCTTTCAATTCCTGAAAGTGAATTGCCGTCTGACGTGTGGTTAGGATTCCATCAGTCCATCCAGGTAANCCCCCCCCCCCCCCCCCGTTTACTGCTGTTGTGTTTCTCCTCTTCCCCTGAATTCTGCCTGTCCTGCACTGCTGTTCTCTAGGCAGCAAGAATTTCTGAGCAGTCAAAGACTGATGTTACAACAGTTTTGGCAGCCTGAGGCCCAATAGCAGATTTATAACTACGTCATCACCGGCAGCTGCAGCAAGCGAACTGGAGGAGATTTGATCTGTCAAATGGTTGGGTGAAAGACAGACTGAGTTAGGTGGAGGAAAGCAATGGATCTAAAGTGTTAGCCTTTATGGAGATGAGTGACAAGTCAGTATCTATACCTGATGTGAGAGGGATGAAAACAGTGAGCCAGGTCTTTAGTCCAGGTGCTTCCTAGAAGTGTTTCTTCTGAGATGGTGTTGAACCAGGCTCACATTACTACTATTCCTGCACTCAGATGAAGATGGCTACTGTAGATTGTGTGGAAGGAAGAGATGATTTCAAGGTTTCAGTCTGAAGGTAGTACCTAGCTGTCTACAAGGACTTGTGCTCCTCATGGAGCTGAAAGACAGCGATGGTAGCCTTGCTGTGTTAATACTGTTAGACCTTTCCTGGACCAGGGACTGATCTGTTGCTGTTATTGGCTGTTCTAGCTTTAACTGCAGCTGTTGAATTTGGAAGCTAGTGTCAGTTATAAATTACTGAATCATCAAATTAGTTGGGTTGAAAGGGACCCATTCCAAGCCCGTGCCACTAGCAGGGACAAATTCCACTGGATCAGATTGCTCAAAGCCCCACACAACCTCTTCTTGAACGCTTCCAGGCATGGGGCAACCTGTGCCAGTGCCTACCTACCTTGACAGGAAAAAATTCTTCATAAGATCTTATTGAAATCTTAGCAGGAAGTAGTTGGGAGGACGTGAACTTAGACCTTGCAGCAGTCCTTGTACAGACATTATCATCAGACCTTACACCCTTATGCCCAGGGATTTCTTCAGTCCCTGAGGCTCACTGGCAGCTGAAGATGCCAGGGTAGAGGTTCTGAAAGACCTTCTACTTCTGTTTCACCTGCAGTCAAGGAAATTGCAGGTATAGCAACTCTTCAGCAGACTGCAGGTGAATAAACCTGTCGCTTTATACTCATCTGTTTCTCTCAGTTTAGCTTTGTAGTCCTGCTAAGAGTGGAAGGGACCAAAGTGTTCTGTGACTGGTGACTTCAGGTGTGGACAGACCTCCTGTTCCTGAAATACCATGGAATACTTACTATCATAGCAACCCTAAAAACAGTTGAGTGTGGCATGTACTTGGTGGTAGAAAGAAGTGCAGTAGGTGCGCTTTAAATCCTATGGTCTTAGTGATGTCAAAGATCTGTCCTTTATTTTGAGTGCTGGTGTGTGACTCTGACAGGTCATACTGGCTGTCACGGCGCTCAAACCCAAATTGTAAGGTATCTCAGTTTATTTTGACAATGCCCAGCTATGCCATCTGTTACACGCAGTGTTTAGCTGTTAGCTGTGGTGTGGCAGAGGTGCTGGATCTCCATTCCCAGCCAATTCGTTTGCAGAGATGCTACAAATTAGGGTTGTCAGCCACATTTTCACATTTTTCATAGGGCTGATGGAAGAAACTGGAAGTTACTGTTTCCAAGGTAGCTCTCACATTCACAAATCCAGTCCTCATTGGATAAAGAGGAGTGATTCACAGAATCATAGCATACCAGGTACACGAAGGATCATCTGGTCCAACCTTTCTTGGCAAAAGCATGGTCTAAACTTGATGACTCGGCCCTCTGTGCAGCCAAATCTTAAAACTGCTTAGTGCTGGGGAATCCACCACTTCTCTGGAGAGACTATTCCAATAGGCCAATTTCTGTCATTGTGAAAAATTTTCCTCTTGTGTCCAATAGGATTCTCCCCAGGAGTAACTTGCACCTGTTACCCTTTGTCTTCTCCATGTGACTTATTATAGAGAGTCTCCATCTTCTTTGTAGCCACCCTTTAAATACTGGAACATGGCAGTACTTCTCCCTGAAGCCTTATGAGCACATCATACGCTAAAAGACATCTAATGAGTTTGTAACGGAGGTGGCTTAGACCCAAACAAGATATTTACTCCTATTCAGAGCATGGGAGCATACAGGCTTTTTCCTGTTATAGAAGAGGTAAAAGCAGCTCTAGTAATGACTGGCTTGTAACTGGAGGGTTACAAGAATTCTTGTTGCCAAGGAGAAGAATTTCTGTGATGTAACAAGCATGTGCATTCCTAGGTTTCTGAAGCGATTGAGCTTTGATATGGCTGCTCATACAGAGCAAGTTTTTAGTCCAATGACATTCTTCAGGCTGAATATGGTGGAAGGAAACTATTGAATTCTAGGGGCAGAAGGGTGAACCGGGTTCATATCTCTCATGTCAGCTTTTATAGCTAAGGGACAACTCAAGATGTGCTTCTGCCAGCTGTAGCAGCATACTTGGCTTTTATACTGACTGTTTGAAACTACGATTTCAGAGTTTAGCTCCTCATGGTTCAGATAGTAAGAGATTCAGGCAGAGCTTATTAAACACGGTAGCACTGTGAAACCTTGCCAAAGAGTTTTGTGGGCTTTTACAGAGATGTTTCTAATGAGATTTTGTAGTAGCACTCCTGCATGAAGATGAGAATGTACTTTACCCGGGAATGCAGTAGGAACCCACTCATCATCAGAGCGGGAGAGAGTAACAGAGGAGTGTGCAGTCATACAGACGGCAATACAGAGCTTCAGACAGGAATTACTTATGGGCTCTCATGTAAGAACTGCTAGTTTTAAAGCCTGTGACCACGTTAATGTCCCAATCTCCAGACAAATCCAGCAGCAAAGCACTGTGAAGTTCTGTGTTAACACATGCTCTAGCTTGATGGATTGTAAATATGCTTGTTCCTTTCCTGACAAAAGACAAGAATGTGGCTGGTGAAGAATATTGCTCCAAATGTAACTGATATTTGCAGCACATGTGGGACAGAGGTGTTTTTCAGATCTGCCTCCAGTATTTGTTGCTCTGTAAGAGTCTGCACAGACAGTGAGTGTCAGGGGAAACTTCAAAGAAGTTTTCATTCCAGGAATGGAAAAAGGTGAGGGCTTGCATTTCAAAGCAGCAAGGTGTAGGGATTGTTCTAAAGCTGAAAATGGAGTGTCACTGCTGTATAGCTTGTATAAAAAATGCTATCAAAAACTTTATCTGGTGTCTGAACTTGTTCTTTCTTTTGTCCTAAATACCAGTAGTTATGCCCTTTAGCTCCCCACGAGTTCAGTCTTTCCTTATCTCTAAGCAAAAGCAGACATAGCCTGTGCAAAACAAAAATGAGATGTGAGATTGCAATAGGAGTCTCAGCATGGCAGCAGGCAAAGGGATGTGGACACAGGTGAGGAAGTGGGGTGAAATATGAGTGAAAGAGTTAAGGCAGAATTACAACTGGGCACTTCATGCAGGTAAACTGAATTAATCTGGGGGAGGAACTTGGTGGTGATGTGAGTGGGGATGTATGTGATCTGTCCAGTTGAGGAAGGTGAAACAGTGCATTCAAGGATGGCTTTAGTGGGAGCAGAGATGTGTTGTTACAGGAATTGAATGTGTGGCAGAACAGGATTCCCTTTGAGCCTTATGGAGAGCATGAAGGGTTTCTTTAGAGAAGTTATCTTTTAAGGTTAGGCATAAACCCAGAAACTTTTGTGACACTGTAGTAGTTACTGATCATTTTAAATTGCCAGGACTGAAAAATCCTGGTTTCCTGTGTACAGTGTTCCAAGGACTGCATTTTCTCGTTAACTTTGTCCATATGTTGTTCTTATATTACGCATTCCTGACTTGGTCTAGAATGAAGTGCTTTGTGTCCCTCTCCACGGGACCTTTTTACGATGTTTTCTTAACTAATGTAGTCTGTGTACTTAAACTGTGCATTAGATTTCTTCAAAGGCTTTTCAGATATTGATAGATTTTTGTAAATGTTTTCATTACTGTTAGTCTTCTATTCTTCAGCAGGGCCAGTAATGAATGGTTCAGCTCAGCATCTAGAGTAGAAACGGACTGTGTTATTATCAGTTCATTACTTACGTGAGGTGCGTTGGTGAATTCCATCTTTGGTGTTTCAGTAGGATACCCTGCCTCTCCTACACAGTAATGACTCAGCTTGTGTAGTAGGCCTCTTCTTTCTCACCTTTTGCAGTTTTCAGCCCTTGATACAAAGGTGCAGAAATCAGAACAACGCTTATTGGACCAGGACTTTGGCAAGCTCTGTGCTGCATCCTGAAGCACTCAAAGCAGGGAAGAGTTGTTGTTGGTAAAACATTTTTGACATTGCATGTCTGGAACACAGAATGTTGTAATCTGAGGGACAGCAGTCTATTCAGTAGCAGTACCTCACCCTTGTCCAAGTTGTATGTTTTGTTCTTTTGTCAGCTATGTCTTGTTCCAGCAGAAGCAGCAGGTAAGTGCTCTGTTCTGTCTCTGAGGCAGTGGCTTCTGGCTCCCCAGGACATACCATGTCATTTGGGATTGGTAGCACTACAAGGTAACAAACCTCAGCTCGTACAGTGTGCCAATTACAAAATCTGCTTGTATGGTCTTTGGCACTTGTTCATTGAGGAGTGCTTCCTACGGCCAGGATGGGTCTAACCCTGCTTTGTCAACAGATATGGTGAGTTCTTACAACCAGGACCTGGTGTTTCCCTTTCCTTGCTTTTCAGAACTGCACGGAGCTGAAAATCCTGTTTGTTAGTTCAGTCTTCTTCACTAATAAATAGCTTGGAATTTCTGGAACACGCACCACTATGTGGAATATGTATTGAGAGCTCTCTGTTGGCTTCCTAAAGCCATATGTCTTGCAGTACTGCAGTATGTTTAAATGACTTAAGAGGTGATTCTTTGTCTTGTGTTTGTTAAGCTATTTCTTAACAGTAAGAGCTGGGAATGTCACAGTTAAATGCTTTTATTCAAATGCTCATGGCTTGCAGTACAATTGTTAAATTTTTATTCATTATTAATGCTTTGAAGCTCTCTGTCAGGAACTGGAACCTAAAATCAGGAAAAAAAAAATCTATAAGCTTCAAAGGAAATGCAGGCTGATTACCAAAGGTCTTCTGATAACAAGAACTCCTCTCTCAGCTGTTGTTTTTCTTCAAGAAAGCATTCTGTTTAAAAGATGTGATGTCTTTTCTTCCAAGTCACAACTGTGAGGAACCTGGCACTTCTTGCCTTTATATGATATAGACTGATTGGAAGGGCTTTGCTGGTCTTCCCACCTCTTTCAGAGGCAGAAGCTGTGTGCTGAATGCCGTTGCAGGGTGTTGTAGCCCAGTAAAGCTCATGGAGTTCAGTCTTCCAGGTGAAATTCAAAGCATAGGCTGTTAAATTCTGATTGAGTTTTGCACTTTGTCTTTAATCTGATCTATGATCTACTCTTGAGATTGATATAGGTTAAAGCTGTAGTGTCAGTGTACGGGAGGGGGATGAGCAATGGATGCTCTGGCAACCTTTTGTATTGAAAAGACTTGATGCATGGTGCTGTACAGATGAGAACAGTAGAGGTTGTCAGCATGGGCTTGTATTTTGTGGGCAAGATACAGTATCCATTCTACCTGCACAGCCCTCATTATTTTCTTAATCATCCAGGTCTGAGGATAAAGTGGTAAACATATACTCTCTATATGATCATACCTGCTGCTTACAGGACCTCAGGGCTGTGGTTGTGTACTTAATTGATACAGATTTAGAGCAGTTTGTTACCCACTGACATTATTAAAGCTGTCCTAAGAATGAAGTCTGTCATTCTGCTGCCTGGTTCTCCTGGCATGCCAGCTAAACCATGTGTGAAGTGGGGAATTGATCATGCTTAATTTTTCAGAACAAACCAAGAAACCCTCTACTACTCCCCTGAGGCTCTTTCAGCTGAGTTTGGTTTCCTTATCCATCTTGCACAGGAAGGGAAGACTTGAAAGGAGGAGCAACTGCGTGAGCTTTTCCCTTTATGTTACTTGTCTGTTGACTTGCTCACTAGATGCGAAGAAAGAGGGAGTACAGCAAAGATTAAGGCTGCTCTAAAATACCTCTCTTCACCCTCTCCTTCTAAGATCATATCGACCCCGTGGGGGCCTTTGCTGCACTTGCTTGTCTGTGGCAATGTGTCATACAGGACAGCTGCACCACAGACTGTGTGCTGTAACTCCAGTGAACTCTCAAGAGTACTGAATAGAGGGGAATAAACACTTCACCATCTTCCTGCTAATGCCCTCTTTGAAACTGTTCAGCATAATTTGCCTTGTTTGCAGTGCGGGCTCACTGCTGTCGTGTCTTAAATCACCTACCCTTGAGGCCTGGTGTGCCAAGCTGGAGCCTCATCAGCCAGTCACTGGCCTCTGTGAGTCCTTGGGGTTGGGCTGGGTGCAGCACATTGCATTTGCCTGGGCTGAACTTCTGTGGGTCAGTGATATTCCACAGCCTGTTGGATGTCATTCTGAACAGCAGCCCTGCCCTCAAGTGTCAACTGCTCTCCCAAGATCTGTAGGAGTTGGGCTGGGCAGAGAACGCACATTGTGTCCTATTATTCAGACAATTAGTAAAGACATTAGAAGTATCAACTCAGTGTTGAGCCCTGAGTAATGCTGCTAGGAGATAGATGCCTTTTGGGTTTTGTGCAGTTGGTCACAAAACTTCCAAGCCTGGCTGTTTTGCTGATCATGTGCCTGTATGTGGTTTCCATGAGAATTTACCTTATTGTCTTCTGCTGACTGCCCTGAAGTTCCCCAAATCTCTTCCCTTTGCTTTTGAAAATGAGCATAGTGATTTCTTTGGTCCCCCAGTGCCCATGACCTTTCAGAGTTGGTATTGGTCTTGCAGTGACACCTGTGATCTCCACCTGCACCCTTCACTTTGTCCTATTTGGTCTCATGGATGCTATCATGACTGGCTCAGCACCTCATCTGTTGTACAGCTTCATGGCCTTTTCCTATCCAGCTCTGCCTCAAGTCATGAAGCACACACAAGAGAACCAGGTTGTCAGGCCCAGTCAAGATGGGTTCATGAAAGGCAGGTGCCAAACTAACCTGATTGTCTTCTATGTCAAAGTAACCCACCTACTGGATGAGGGAAAGGCTGTGGGTGTAGTCATCTTGAACTTAAGTAAAGCCTTTGACACAGTTTCTCACAGAAGTCTACTTAGGAAACTGTCAGCCTCTGGCCTGGACAGGCAAATGCTCTCCTGGGTGGAAGACTGGTTGGCTGGCCAGGTCCAGAGAGTGGTGGGAAATGGAGTTAACTCCAGCTGGAGGCCAGTTACAAGTGGGGTTCCCCAGTGGGGCTCGGTGTATTGATGTCCTGGATGAAGGCGTTGAGTGCACCCTTAGCAAGTTTGCAGATGACACTAAGCTGGGCGGAAGTGTCAATCTGCTGGAGAGTCGGGAAGCTCCAAAAGGATCTGAACAGGCTGGACCACTGGACTGAGACCGATGGGATGAGGTTTAACAAGGCCAGATGCTGGGCCCTTCACTTAGGGCACAACCCTGAGTAGCTATAGACTAGGAGAAGTCTGTCTAGAAAGCTACCTGGAGGAGAAAGACCTGGGGGTATTGGTTGACAGTGACTGAGTATGAGNGAGGAGGCTGAGAGGGGACCTCATTGCTCTCTACAACTACCTGAAAGGAGGTTGTAGAGAGGAGGGTACTGGCCCTGCTGCCACAGGGTCCTGTGACAGGGGACAGGACAGAGGGAATGACCTCAAGCTCTGCCAGGGGAGTTTCAGGCTTGACATCAGGAAAAAAAATTTCATGGAAAGGGTCATTGGACATTGGCAGAGGCTGCCCAGGGAGGCAATTGAGTCTCCATCCCTGGAGATATTTAAAAGACAGGTGGATGAGGTGCTCAGTGACATGGTTTAGTGATTGATTGGAAAGGTTGGATCTGATGATCCTCTGTGTCTTTTCCAAGCTAGTGATTCTGTGAAATCACAGGGAACAACAAGGCCAGAGTGCAGACCTGAAGAGCAAAACTTGAGGCAAAATGATTGACTACCTTAGCCTCCTCAGCGTCCTCTTTTAGTTGATTCGCTGTTCTGGTGAGCTGTTCTCATGCTTCCTGTGGCCTTTTGCTTTCAGGCTTATGCTTTCCTTAGCACAAAACCAGAAAACTAGATGGATGTTTCAGCCTGACCCCCAGAGCTTTGCATCCCCTCTGGATATGCAGTGTGGTTGGTGTCTAGGAGTGCAAGCAGCAAGCAGAGACTATCTAAGGCCAAGCCTCAGCACCTTTGCTCTACCATCCCAGATCCAAATTGCTGACAGGCACCAAATCCTGTGAGACGCAGTCTGATCAGCTACTGGAGATGGTGAGTGATTAAATAGGATTGTAACAGTGATAACTGACAACTTGCTTTGTTTCCATCCTCCTTTCCTATCTTACCTGGCACATTAAAGATGAGTTGCAGCTGGAAACCATGTTTGTTTAAAGGTTATTCAGGACATCACATCACTTCAATGTCGTAACCAGTGTAGGAAGATGGTTCACTTTGCTGTGGAGTACAGCAGTACCATTTCTGGAATCAGGAATACTTTTGTGCCATCTTGTCAGCTTACACAGAAATGTACAAAATGTGCTATTTTTCCTTGACTTCTCTGAGCTTCTTGTGACAACCATATATCCTACAGAGACTGAACATCTGCAGTACCACCAGGGCTTTTGCTTATCCTCTTAAATGTCACAATTCCTTATGTGCTAGATGAGCAAGCAGCTGGATGGCTGCTACAATGAGTTTTGTAGGAGTCTGTGCATCTTTCTCTGATCTCAGTTTGTTGGAATATTCACTTGGTACCTGCTGGGAGTGATTTTTTTTTCCTAGACTTGTCTGTTTGCTCATTTTGGTGAAAGAATGCCCCACAGTCATCAGGCTGCACAAACTCCTTGAAGAGACCCGTACGTTTAACTTGATACTCTGGAGACTGACAGACTGTCTGGGTCCATATAAAATGGCCACTGGGCACAGACTTCAGTGCTGAATTAATCCTTGAGTTTATTCATGTAGTATAGAATCATAGAATCACCAGGTTGGAAGAGGCCTCTTGGGTCATCAAGTCCAACCATTCCTGCCTACCACTAAACCATGTCCTTGAGCACTTCATCCACCCGTCTTTTAAATACCTCCAGGGATGGTGACTCAACCACCTCCCAGGGCACCCTGTTCCAGTGAATGGAAAGTTGGAGCAGATACAGGTGGCTGAGGAGGGAGGAGGGAAGAACGCTGGTAGCTGTACTACACTTTCATATGAACATGGTGATAGCATGATTTCAGAGTTATGCAAGAAGAGACCTTTAGATAACATTAGAGACAGCTCTGGATCAATGTAATTGAAACCTTCACTGCAAGAATGTAGTTTTCCCCTCATGAGTTTTTTGCTGGCGATAAAGGTTTGCTTAGTAGATGCTTCACCCAGGAGTTAAATCTTGGCAAGGAGAATCTGGATTTATGGAGTGCAGTTTGATGCAGTATTAGAAAGGAAGTAAATAGTTGCATCAAAACATCAGAGTTCATCTGATATCCAATACTGAATATTGATCTCTGATTCACTAAAGGGCATCTAATCATTAAATGTAGAAGTACTGTTTACTGTGAATGGTTAGTGGGCAAGTCTTGGATATGGTCAGAGCAGATTCACTTGTTTCATAGAGTCATAGAAT
>WAAB01016734.1:22632-45592 GCA_013389865.1 Piaya cayana | reverse complement strand
CAGTCTGTAGCTCTGCATAGGGTTGTTGTGCCTCAAGTGCAGGACCCGACATTTGGCCGTTTTAAACCTCATGCCGTTAGACTCAGCCCAGCTGTCCAGCCTGTTCAGAATGTATTCTCTCCATTCCACAATGCTGTGAAATAATAGAGCAATCACCTTTTAAAAACTAATCACAGTGGTAACAGCTGCCTTTCTTACAATTCTTTGCTACTGTCTTCCAAAGCCAGTTGTGCTCCTTAAAGTAGAACAGATGTACCAGTGTACAGGCAACTTCAAGTTGGGTGAAGGTATTCCCGCTGCAGTCGGGAGTCTGCAGAGAGGTGCTGCTGATCTCTAGTTTGCAATAGCTACGGGC
Source organism: Piaya cayana (assembly GCA_013389865.1). NCBI lineage: Eukaryota > Metazoa > Chordata > Aves > Cuculiformes > Coccyzidae > Piaya > Piaya cayana. Next base: position 45,237 of record WAAB01016734.1, on the reverse strand, counting down.
AGCCCAGGGCAAAGAGAGCTGATCTCACAGTCATCAAGGCTTTCAGTGAACTGGAATACCTATATTGTATCTAACTTCCCTCCTGCCCTGCACATCAGCATTGAAATCTCTATTGTTTAACTTCACTTGTTGCTCTGACTTTCCAGTGTGGATGTTAAACAAATTTAGAATCTTTGGGTTATTTTGTTTGGCTTTCATCCACTCACTAATATTTATTTTGAATCTGGCTCTTTAATACTGGGGGAAAACCAGACACCAGCAAAATCAACAGAGGTGTTAGATTCAGCAAGAGCACCATTTTCCATATTCTCACTATGCTTGCCATCACAGTAAGTCATAGCTCAGTGAATGTGTGGCACAGAATATTTTTCTCAGGAGAGTATGCTCTGTGTTTTGGTGTTAGAAAAGCAGAAGAATAGGAAGATAAACAGAGATGCAGGGTTTAGACAGAAGGGTAGATCTCTGACTTTGGATCAATGACATCTAGAGGAGACTTAATGCAGAAACAGAAGGCTAACTCTGATCAGAAATAAAAGTCTGACAAGTCAAGTCCTGTAACCTGTAAAAAATAATGCTCAAGATTGGCAAGGAAACTGAAAGATGGATCTGAGTGCAGATATTTCTTATTTTTCCTACTGTCTTCCATTTACCCACTGAGTAATTTACCAATAATATAACATGAAAATAAAATAACACAGATAAAATTAACTATATTCATCTGAAAGTACTGCGTAAAGCGAATTGTGAGCACGTTTGAAACAGGCTGTGATGTCAGTGCTTCTTTCCTTAGCTATCACAACAGCCTGAGAAGAGAAAGAACAGAAATAGAGGTCTGACACAGAGGACTGTGCTTCAGATACCAGGGAAGCAGGAAAGCCTGTACCAACAAATTCAACATTAATTAGAGGTTGTGCTGCACAACTTTACACTTACAGTAGTACCCAAATTGCTCTGCTCAAAGCTCTCAAACCAACAGCAGATGGATCTGACATGAAGATTCAAAAGTAACAGCCTGGGTCCAGTCCAGAACTCATTCTCCTACTCCAAAAATAAAATGAAAAAACAAAACCTTACATGACATTTAAAAAATCAGCAGTGATACTGAAGACCTAAATTGAAATTCCTATTTCAAGACAGTTTTATCAGCTCCCAAATAAATTGTTTGTTTATTATGGAAAATGGTATGAAATGGAACTCTTATCCAAGATAATAAAGATGAGATCCAACTACCTAAGGCCAACTTGTGAGCCTAAATGACTGGATAATAAAGTGACAGAGTAAATTTGATGTAAATATATGTAGAATATAACACACAGAGAAAAAACATTTTCACGAAATTTTTGTGAACTCTTAATTGGTGATTACCAGGCAGGAACTTGGAGTGGTCATGAAAATATCAGCTCACAAGGTTTTAAAAAAATCATAAAATGAAATAAATTTCAAATGAACAGACTCACCAAGACAGCACAATGCTGAATAGCATGATTAAAAAAAAAAAAAAAAAAAAGCAACCTCTTTAATCTCAAAATTTATTTCAGAGACATCCATGGAAAACTCTGAAAAACCTTATAGACTGGCTAGAGAGGACAGAGCTGCTGCTTCTCTTTTCCTTACAAAGAAAGCAACAAAATAAGCCCTTGTTGCAACATACCTATGCTCTTTGCAGCTAGTACTGAAATCCCTTAGCTCCTCAGAGTTCGTCCAAGGGTCTTACCTGATTCTCATAAGTACAACTGGATTCAAACTCCCATTCTTGTTTTACTCATTATAAAATAATGCATAATCATTACTTGTTTTGTGCTCCATACTGTGGTATCTACACACTTATCTAAGAATTTTGTTTCTCATTTTATAGGATTAAGTTTTATGAACTGTGGTAAGTTATTACCAATTTTAAGATAAAAGTAGTGCTTCAAATACTTGAAATTAGATCTATCAGAAAAATAATTTATTAGCAAGATAGGATATACTGGGTGGAGTTGCTAAAACACAAAGTAAAAGGAAAAAGTATTATCAACACCAAAAAAAGGAAAAGTGCTACCCCTGAGGAATGATAAAAATGTGTGTGGACGTATGGAATTCTCTATCTACTTAACTCTTGCATAGGTTTCCTTCTCCTCATCAAGTAGTGAAATAAGCTCGATTAAGTTTCTGGCAGAAATGCCTTCACTAAACCAGAAGCTGAACTGAAACCTACTTACTTAAAATATCAAATACTGACACATTTATTGCCAAAAAAGATGAGTTAGTATCCCAAAGAGCTTAAAACCTTGTTGCTGCATTGTTCCCTGTGAAGGCTACTAAAAAGGGCGTCGTTCTTGTCCTTTCCTGCTCTGCTGAAATCATTAAGAGTGCACCTCCTTCCACCCTACTGGCTCTGCTAACTCCCAAAGTAGATTTGGTATGTCCTGGTTGAAGAGTAATCCAGTAGCGCTATATTTCCATAGACAAAAAAAGAATAGAAGCAGAGAGCAACTGAATGGAGCTAGTCTGAGAAGGATTTTGAAGGAGAGCATTCAGTTTCATAGCGAAAAAGATTTTGGTTTTGGAAGGTATTATAGTAATTTAGTCTGACTAAATTTCAGTATATCTATCCAGCACCTCCAGATCCATCTGTAACCTACTGAGAGACTTTGCCTTTTCAGCAGTCTCTGTTGTGGTGATTAATACCATTTCTCTCCTGTGAACCAAGATCTCTTGATCTTAAAAAGCTGCATGCCATCCTTAGATCCCCTGCTGATACTTCACATTGAAAACAGCTGAGTGAACTAAGTGTCATTTTGTGGTAAATCTAATAAATTTTTACCTTTTTTTCCTAATTAGAATTATATATCCATCTCCTTTAAATCAGGTCTAAGTAAAGCTAGCACATTTTAACCTATTGAGAAACTTCAGAAGAAGAACTGCCACTCCACTGAAGTGATAACAATTTTTCAGGATGTTTGGTGAGAGAGAAAAAATTTACATTATTTAAAAAAAACAGGGTTAGTCTATGTATCTAAGTTATAGCCAAGATAATAAATGCTCTAAAAAAAGTTCTTAGGGGATCTTCAGAAAGCAGAATAGACACTATATACCTTGTATTCCTTGAACTTCAGATTTGGTTTTAGAATTTTGTTACATATTTTTTTAAAAATCCTTCTTGCCTTAGTCACACTGTCTACTCTCTGCCCTCAGCTGTTCTCCTGACCCACACATTTCTTGCTAAATCAACATACCTGAAGGTCTCCACAGCACTGTCCCAGGCTTCCTTACACTCTGGTTCATCTGTCTCTGAAGAAAATGTATTTTGCTCTTAATTCTCTACCTTACCAACTCCCAAGAGAAGGAGGAGGTGGATGCTGGTCCAGTGCACTTGCTGAAAAGCAGAAAACCTACCTGCAGTCATCTCCATTTTCAGGGCTTCTTGCTCTAGAAGGTTGAATTGCATCTCAAAAATGTGTGTAACATCTTCACTAAGTTTGTAGCTTTTCACGGAAAGGGTCATTGGGCACTGGCACAGGCTGCCCAGGGAGGTGGTTGATTCGCCTTCCCTGGAGGTGTTTAAGGCACGGGTAGACAAGGTCCTGAGGGACATGGTTTAGTGTTTGCTAGGAAGGATTGGACTCGATGATCCGGTGGGTCTCTTCCAACCTGATGATTCTATGATTCTTTAGAAACTGTTTTGGAGAACCCGAAAAAGAACAGTTCACCTAAGAAGTCAACCCAATTTTACACTGATACCAGTACACGTAGAGACAGAGTTTTGGGCAACCTGTAATTTGACTTACATGATACTGCATCATATATATATATATTAGTTTATAATATTTATATTATTTATTTATGTATGTGTATTAGTTTATACAATATAGTAACCCCACAGAGGAAAGTTGTCAATCCTGTTTAACTAAATAAGATTTTCCTATGCGGGTTAGAAGAACTCCTGGCAACCTGTCAGTATAAACAGATTCATCCGTTTGGTATGACACTTAGGTATTTCACTATCTGTCTTTCATGCCATTATGATAAATTTTGGTTGGGAAAATGAAAACCTGACTTTACAGATGTGTTGAAAATGCTATTCAGTTAAGCGATGCCTGCCTGATATTCTTACAATATAGTACCTTCCCCTGGCTTCCTTTTTTTATCCCCCTCTCTGCTGCACTGTAGCTAAAGCTCCATTAACAGCTCTAAAGAAAACTTTCCAAAGCAGTACCTTCCCCTTGAGCAACTACGATTCTTCCTTACAAATCTCAGTGGCACATCACTCTTGCTAAGCATAACTTCGTGGCTTTTGTGCCCGGAGTTTAAATTTGCTCACACTTCCTTTGTTCAGAAATACGTCTGAATTTGTACAATTTTGTGGGCACATGCAGGGCACCCTAAAACAATTTTCTATATAAAATTTCCCATGTAAACCAAAGTTCCTGATTCCCTTCAAAATTCAGATAGCTGCATTTCAGAGAGCTGAACTCTATTTTTGAAAAACAGTCTTACAAAGCCGTCACTTGACAAATTGCAGCTGTTAACACTAAAACCTTTATTCATGTTGATAAATGCTAAAGTGTTACAGCTAAGAATTAGATAAAGACAGTTTAATGCCAACCTGCAAATATGATTTCTAAAGCAGAAGAAAAAACTAGAAAGAAAGACATTTTAATGGCTTTCTTATTTTATGTTATAATCTGAAGAAATCATCATTACTATCAGGAGTATCTTTATAAATGCACTAAATTATGGCAGAAATCAATCACTAAGTATTTGTGGGGTTTGGTTTTTTTATTATTGTGGCAAATTATTTTAGACTCTGGCAGGACATAAGGCTGTTAAGAACAACGGGCTGTGTATTTACACATTTATTTACATTATGGAGGTATGCAGGTTTGTTAAACCTGTTTCATGGTGTATTAACCTGGCTTATAACTGCCACACTAAGCACAAACTGTGGTTTAAATTCTGACTAAAGTTTTGTACCCTCTGCGGAGGGTCTGGTCTCATGGGGTAGGGAGCCCTCTCCGGATCTCCTACTGCCTCCCCTCTTGGTTGACCTCAGGAAATATGTTTTGCTCCTTGTGCCTCAGTTCCTACCCCATCTCCTTCTTGCAAAATATTTGGAATAGGATCCTATTCACTGATTACTTCATGAGGACATTGTGTATTTATTTTTGCCTTCAGAAATCCCAAAGTATGTGTTTATTTCCTAAGAATAATCTTCTTGACAGCAATGAAGAGGAAGGAATACTAGATCAGCAGCGCTGGGAAGCTGTCTGTCAGGAGTTATCAATGAAAATATTTATATATTTCTAAAGACACGCTTCTACTTTTAAGTAGCTTTTTAAAAGTCTCTTTCTCTGTTTGACATTTATGCTTTGTTAATGATTTAACAAAGATTTCAGTGCTGTGGTGGCAACACTGCCCTGTGAATACATCATGAGATGCAGACCGCAGAGGAGGCTGTGGTCTATTGGTATCAAGTTGGCTCTCCAACTGAGAAACTTTTCTTTACTAGACCGTCATCCCCTACATCCACATCCTCTCCAAAAGAATGCAGACATACTCAGGGAAAAGAAAATAAATACTAGAATCAGTGAATCCTGGAGCCAGTCCTTTTAACTCAGGAGTAAGACCTTTTTACAAGCTTTCTTTCCCTACCCGCTAATTAAAGACTTTTCTTGTTTTCAACTTAATCTATTTTATATTCTTTTCAGTCTCCAGTTTAGATAACTCACAATTTAAGTGGTCTAGTTGATTAATGGTAATTCTTACTGTAACTTATGATTGCTTTACAATTTTCAACACACCTTCTCTTCCTATTTTGATGAATTCATGTCTCTATCAGCCATAAGGTATTGGCAAGATTGTCATTCTAACACCCACACTGAGGGCTGTCTGTGCATCCTTTCCTAAGCAAGTCACTGGAGAACATCTATAATGAGTTCTTAAAGCAGGGATCAAAACCTAAGCTTTTTCCAGTCCAGATGAGCAAGTCCCTCTGGTCTAACGGCCCTCACCTGATAAGGTTCGAGTTTCTACAGAAAGGGGAAAAACCACTCTTGCCTAGCACAGTGTATCACTAAGCACGGGAAAAGGTTCCTCCACATTTAGAAGGCACGCATAGCGCCAGACATTTTATAAAAAGGTCAATACCACACGCTCTTTCCTGAAGAGAAGCTGCCATGATGTGTTTTGCCCAAGACTCAGCAGCACAGATGCATTCCAGCTGATTTCAAAGCACTCTGCCTGCAGGCATCCCTCGCATCACAAGGCAGCAGCAGAGCTCTGTGTGGATGACACAGCTGACTCTGTAGATGCCATAAAAATTCAGTTTCTTGGGACTCACAAAACACACAGATTCATGGACATGTGCAGGAGAACAGCTTGGATGACCAAGGGAATTTTATCAGCTAAGGAAAAGTTTTGGGGATCAGTCTTACAGCTCTACAAATCTGCCTCGCTTGAGGCACTTCTGTGAAACCAGGCCCACCAGGAACGTCTGTTTACGATGATCTTACTCAAAGTTCATAACCTATCTGAAAACTGAAATCTTTAGCCATTTGCAACCTATCAAGCTCTGTTTGTATCCTCAAAAGTCCTAACACCTTCTGCAAAGGAGTGAACTATCCTCAAATTATTGGCTTCCCAGTGCTCTAACGGAGCCAGTCAGCTGATGAAAACAACAGGCTGAGCTCCCAAGGACATCATTTCAAAACTCTGAGATATGATTAAAAACTTACAAATGATGCATAACCCCTGCTGCGAACCAGATTGACTGGCATCTCCTCTTTCCAAAAGACCCAGGCTCTATCTGGCACGCAAGACATTCTAACTTAGGCCAAGTGTAACACTTTCAAATGGTGTTAGAGCTCAAATAGTCAGTGTTCAAAATAGGTTACTCACAGATATGTATAGAGAGAGTGCCAGAGGGAGAAAGAAATGGCTCATAAAGCAGGCTCAAAGAACTTATTTTGCTGCTTTAGATGATTTATTTAATGTAACATACTTTGAGTACTTTTCCCCAAGAAAATGTAAGAACTTTCAAAGAGGTTTGAAGAAATCCCCCCGGAGTACTCCTTTTAACCTGCTGGCATCCACAGCATGATTCCCAGTATAATGTCAGTCAGCAGCAGGACTGGCTGTGCCAATCCCTCCAAGCACGCCCTCTTACAGAGTAGGGCCCTCTTCCCCATATGTCCTAGTCCTTTCCAGACATTTTCCCAGGCAGAGCAATTCCTCAGCTGGAAAGCTTTCCCTGCTTCTCTGCCAAAATGCAAAACTACCAGGACAGTCAGGGTGGCGATCAGTTTTCTTGCTCCCCAACTAGTACCACAGTCCATGGTTTGTACCATAAATTTTAAAAAAAAAGAATAATCTTCAGATTTATAACAAGGTTCCCTTCTCCTTGACCATTCCTTTACCCCAGTGCACTGGAAAAAGTTCCTTGTCACACACTGGAAGCTAAAAATAGTTTCATCTAAGGTTCCCCCGCCTCCCCTCCTCCATGTTAGCTCATGGGATTTAAATGTGTACAATAAGGCAAATGACATATTAGGATATATTCAGCTTTTGGCAGGTTACCTAACCAGATTAGGAGATTTTTCAGCACAGTTTATGTCCCGTCAGATCTTTTCCATGATAATCATTGAGTATTTCTGTAATAATAATCATTCACTGGTTAAGATCTTGGCTTCCAAATGTCTTTCTCTTTTTACCTAAAATGTACTCCTTCAAATTAAATTAAATAAGATGAGCAGATGTCTCTCAGCTCATCTAAAAATGCCTGAGTGACAGTAGCAAGCAGCAGTGGTCTTCTTGGAAACCATGCTAAAACTGAATCATGGCTCTAACTCTTGAATTATTTTATTTAGAGGCTTTATGAGCATTCTAACAAAGTTGCTAAATAATCACATCTTTTTCACTTGGTGCCTTTGCAATTTTTTCCCCCCCTTTTGGCTTCATTTTAAACACAGAGATAGTTACCATTAACTATATTTCTTACTTTAAAAGTAATATTAAAAAGGTAAGAAATCTTTCTGTAAGATGAGTCCAGTACACGGTGTCTTGCAGAAAATAGCCTTGCATCTGTTTTCTTCAACACCTCATGTTCTTCACCTGAGGTTTCTGGCTATAGCTAGTTCAACCACAGTACAATCCAGATATACTCTTTCACTAAATAACTTACAGTCTTTTGATTGCCAACGCCAGATACAGTTTAAATTATAAAGCAGATTTCATCATTACCTGGTATTTTAGACATGTTCAGTAGAGGTGTATATCCTGGTTTCCTCATCAGTCATAGAAAAGCAGAAAAAGAGTAAGAGGTTAACACTAACAGCCAATAGATTCTCCACCTAGAAGAGGTAAAAAAGAAAATATTATCATCAGAAACACTTGCACTGGAGCAGCTTCTGTTCAGATCCTGATAGATAATTATAGTACAGGTGTATCATATATCTCTTAGTATCTGCTTTCAAAATAATTGTGTTTAACAGAACAACTGGCAGTGATTACCTTTTGTTTCCCTCCATGCTTACAAACACAACACTGCCATGCACTCCACATGATACAGAAACACACCCCTTGACTCAGCATCAATGAGGACAGACCTTAGCAGTAGCTCTGTTCACAGACTCCAAAAGGATTCCTCAAATCCAAGTGAGTCATACAACTCTGAAAGAAGTTTGATCTTGCCAAATATTTAATAAGAACAGAAAAACCACATGGCAATACTAATTATTGTCCTGGAGTAATGAGGAGTCTTCGCTGAAAGGGAAGCAGGCACTCCTCTCTCTTTCCTTTGCCTTGCTGGAGCTCCTCAGCTCAGACTACAGCTGGGGTGCTTTTTCAGCCAGAAGCAGAGACTGAAAACAAATATCAGCTGCTCAGAATTTTTCTGGTAAGATATACTTCTTAAACATAACTTTGAGTTGTGAACTTCAAAAACTTGAGCTGAAGGGAATGAGAAGACAGAAAAGAACACCTAGACTTCTTCTGATAAGCAAAAGTCATTATACAGAACAACTGTCCATTATTAACTGGTTAATTTCATGGCTGTTTGTGAACGTAGACCTCTGGTTCACATCAGTATTCACGATCTACTTTTAAAGGATTTGTGGAAGGCAAATAAAAAAAGCAAGAAAATGGTCTCTGGCTTAAATTGTCCACACCAGCAATGGGAAATATTTCTATCTCTATGCTCCTATTTAATTTCTAAGCTTCCTTACCATTTTGGTCAGGTAAAAAAATCCTTTCCAACTCATTCTGAATTAATTCTATTTCCCAATTCTTCCTGCAAGTAAATAAATCCTCTCTACCATGGAGGTTAAATTGGTGGGGCCAAGGCACATCAACTATTCTAAATCTCACTAAAGACCTTCTCCAAGCCAGGTGCCTTTTAGAGCAACTGAGAGGGAAGTTGATAGAGAGGATCAGTCTGGATGATGTTTAACAGGTGCCTGTTGACCTCTCTTAAATTACATTGCAAGAAGGTATTTCACAATGACCTAGCTGCCCAAGGGAATGTCACTGGTGAGGACAATTGTGGACATACTGACTTCTTGCTGTTGAAGCCACCTCCCTGAAATGTAGAGAGTTTTGCTGGCACAATTTTGCCCAGGGAAGTTGTGGAAGTTCCCCTCCCTGGAAGCATTCAAGATCAGTCTGGATGGGGCTTTGAGCAGCCTGGTCTGGTGGGAGGTGTCCCTGCCCATGCCAGGAGGGTTGGAACTGGATGATCTTTAAGGTCCCTTCCAACTCAAACCATTCTATGATTCTATGATAATTTATGAACCACTTCAGACACAGCTGTCCAAGTCTTTTCAAAACCTAGTCTGGCAAGTATAAGAGCTGTTTTAACAGTGCGCTGCTAGAACCACCTCAATTGTTATCAATCTATCCAACTGTCTTTCATGGAAGCTGAGGGTGGAAAAGAGATTGCAGGTATTTATTTTAGATCTTTGCCTATGCAAGACTGCTCCACACTGAGTTCCCAGAGGTTCCTCCAGTTTTTAATGACTTGAGTAGAGGAGCTCCCACCATTTTCCTCTCAAGACTATTTTCTATCATAAAGGATTTCAGTGTAAAGAAACAATTCCTTGCACTCAGCCTAAAATATTCCCTTGCTGAATTTTCCATTCATTTCTATTAAGTATACATTACACAGAAAAAGCCAGATTGTTCCTAGTTACATCATACAATCCTTTAAAAGTTAGTCACATTACCTTGGTGTAATGCTGAAAATAATTCCTCCTCACACTTTGCTCTTCAGAAAAAGTTGATGGAGGTAGCAGCTTTATTTTCATGACACGCACTGAAAGAATAAAGGGTATAAACTGGCAGGAACCTCACATGAAATGAAAGCCTGCAATTCTGCCCTTTTTGAAAGCTGTGAAAAGTAGTACACAGTCGATTGGGATTTTATCAAAAGGTGCTGGGGATTGTATCTCCAGCAGACATTTATCAGAATCATTTATCAGATGTTTATCAAAATTATCAGAATCATGCCATTTATCAGTAAACAATTTGCAGACCAAGTGCAGCTTCTTTGCACATTTTCCCCATCATAAGAAGTCCATTCCTATGTAGAGTTGCTACATCTTGGTTCTTCAATTCTATTAAAAGGTATCACAAACAATAACAGTGACAATAAATCATAATTAAGTTGTAGAGCCCTTGGAACCTGAGAATAGTATTTATTCAGGGAGTGTTCTATATTTACACATTCTTAAGTTATGAGCAGTCACCTCTAACGTTAAGAAACTGCTACAACTCCATGCAACATGTGGTCTGGGGATTCATAAATACATAATCCTACATCATCAGTTACAAAATGGTTTTATTAATCTTTTTTCCCCATAAACCCCTTAAAAATAATCTTTTTTAAGAAAAGATTGTTCCTTTAAAAAGTCAAAGGTTCCCTCCAAATTAGGAATTAGCAATGTAATTTGCCTTTAAGTTTTAACCTTAATAGCTTTGATTATTGATCAGATTGCTTAATTTCAACTTCATAAAAAATTGTACCATAGGTAGTACCAAAAAGAGGGTAGTAAAAACTACTTCAGAGTTTGCATATTTACATGTGAAATAAAAGCTGAATTTGAGCCTTTGTAGATATTAAAAACAGATGATTTTTTTCTGACTTTCACTGACTAGTCCTTCAATTAGTTTGGTCTTTAGTTCTGCCAAAATTACTTGTGACATTTTATTCATTGGCACATAACAACAGGTCATTTTCAATAACCCATGGTTAGCCCCACGCAAAGAGATTAAGCAAATTCTCTTATTTCCCATGGGAAATGTTAAAGTCGGGGAAAAAGCTGTCAAGAGAAGGGTTAAAATTCCTCCATCAGAGCCTCTCCAGTGATTACAAATGCAAAGCAAAAGAAATCAATGTTAGTTACATCAGCCCCTTAGGAGCGGGAGAAGAAAATCACAAAATTAAGAAATACCTATCTTTCTCCTCTTTTAAAGCACATGACTGAAGTACTTTATTATCATCTTTTACTCACAGCTCCTGTGAGGATGGAATTCTGCAGACACCTCAAACTCAGAGCATCTAATATGAGCAACCCTAAGTGCAGACCTCCTGCCATGTCTCTGATCTTCCTGAAAAACCTTATGGCTAAAGAGCTAGTAATAATGACAGAAGCCCACAGAGGTCTCAGCAATCACTAAATCCAGCAAGGAGATTCACTGACCTTGCTCTCTTGGTCTCTCACTAATCACTTTCACTGCTGTGACCAAGGTCCACACCAAGATCATCTCTCACTGTCAAGGGTGCCACTAATTAAGGCTTTGGGATTCACAATGGATTAGAAACCTGGGCAATTTACAGACCAAGAAGGTGAGAGAGCACTTGGTAATGCAGAGCAATTCCCAGCCCACCTCAGATTGCACCCTTCTTAGCGGGCAGTTCATCCATTTAGACTCCAGGTTACACCAGTGCATTAAGTACAAAGCGCATCTGCAACAGAGCCACAACAAAAGTTGGGACACTTTAGATATGAGGAATCCCATTTACACAGCTCTGTAAGTCTCCAGATCACCTAAAGAGAAGCAAACCAGCAGTCTGACAAAAACCATCCTGCCTGAGCTACTGCATTTTTTGTTTGCAGTGCCATGAAAATTATACCTGCCCAAATCAGTAAGGTGTTCCTTGTTTATTTCTTTACCTAAAACACTTTCCCTTATGAACCTAGGTTGTCCTTATGACCTGCAAAGTGTGGTAGTTCTGCAAAACCAGCATTTCAACGGTGTCTTTGTGAAAATCTAAGTATGGCTCATTGAATCTAGCCAGCAGTTCCTCTGTTTATTTATTTAACTTTGCAAATGCAACCTAGCCTCTCAGGGCTTACCTGCAGCTAGGGGTTGGGATTTTTGTTCTTCATTGTGTTGGATTTTTATTTTTCTTTTCTAGTTTGGAAAAAAAGACCTCAAGTAAAATTAATCCCTCAGCAATACCAATGCAATTCAATCTACAGTTGATATTTAGATGTCACTGGAACCAGAAACTATGATAATATCATAACTGTCATAACAGTTAACTTATTCAAACTCATTTCTCTGGGAATAAGAGTGGAATCTGAAAATCTGAGTAATGAAATCCTTTAGAAAATTCTCTGTTATTCTTGCAAAACTGAATTGATTTGCTTACAGATAAGGGACAAGGTACTTTAAAAAAAAAAACAAAAAAAAAACACCTGGCCTGAAACAGTAAAAAGGGCAGAGATACCAAAATATCTAAAACAGAAATCTGGTATAAAATTACTTGTTCATTAACTCCACAAAGGTTTAGCAATCCTGTTTGAGGAAAAAGAAAACAAGCAAAACATTTTTAAAGATAAATATCTGAGATCAATAGACAGACAGTTGAAGGCATTATCTGGAAGGAATTGTCCAGCACTTCACACATAATTTGAGAAGATTAAAAGAAATCTGAAACATAACTATGAAACAACATTATGTACTTCTGCCACTGCTGTTGTATGAAAGAAGATAAAACATTGCTAGAATGATTCTCCATGTACTAAGTACCATGACAGGTATATTTGAGAGATGGAGTTTTATCAGGAAACCCATGAGTCTTCCAAGTTCCTCCCATATAATCTGTACCCTATGTAATCAGATACTGTAGAAGAACTTGGACTAGTTAACTGGTACATAAATTCTATCTTACAATGCTCAAGTACGTGGTGGTAAAGTTTTGGTCTCTTTTTCTCCTCACGTTTAGTAAGAAAACCATTAGGAGCGTGTTTTGTAAACCTAACTTATTTATTATTTTTGTAACTATAACATGGGAGACAAGATTACATCTATAAAGGAGGAGGGCCTGACACAAAATCTGGGTCTATTCCCAGCAATTGATGCTTCCATTCATGTTGAAAGCTTCTGGCAAGAGATTCTAAAATTTTGCTGTAAAGTAAAAGAGTTCTTACTGCAGGTTATGAGGGAAAACTAAATGGTTGAAGACTTACTCACTCACCAGCTTGCAGGATTGCTGGCCAGGTATGTGGGTAAGCAGCACTTGGAGCCCTGCTCAAGCCTTGTGCACATCAGAGTTGCAGACCCCTAGCAAGCCCAGTTATTGAAAGTCTTTTCAGTTCCAGCTCTGGCTGCTGATAGAACTGAAACATTTTCCCTAGTCTTCCAAGAACATTACATGAGATATGAAGAATGGTCATTGCGGATCATTTCAGAGAGCAAGACTCTTTAAGCAGGCTTTCTCAAACTGGTAACTGCCCCAGCCCCATAAAACTGACATTAAAAATGTCAGCTTTGGAAACCTAAAACCTCCATTTGTGTCACAAATTATAGGTTATGGAGCACTTGTGATTTCAAGTCTGCGGTTCCCATATAGAGGCAAGAATATCAGCAGTTTTAAAAAAAATCATTTCACAAAGTCATAAGATTTTTAACCCATATATGCAACTGTAAGTACAGTCAACCTTCCATTTTCAGCTAAAGGTCATCAGTTTACATTGTTCTGATTCGGTTCCTATTGGGACAGATATTATCAACTGGCACTAACACTAGACTTCAAAGCCTAAGGAAATCCCAAATTCATTTCAATCATGAGAAAGAAAACAATAGTCTGGTTTGTTTTGTCATTTATACAGGTCTTCCTCAGAGCCGCCTTTTACTATTCACTGCTTCAGTTGAGTTCCAGATCCATCTTTATGCACTGGCAAATGACCCACCCCTGCATGTTTTTTATGAGATATAGTGATTTCTCAGATTATTCCCTCCGAACTTGCATAATTCAATTATGACTTGCACCTTCAGTTTGGATTCTAAATTTGAATACCCTTTCACACTCCAAGTCTTTAGAATAATGAATAGTATTAATTACTCACTGTACCTGTGTTTCTTCTCTAAAATTGCACAGGGTTGGTGTTCAGATCAACATTTCTAACTGCTGCTTTTGTGAACCCAGTAGAAACTGCAGTAGCTGTATGGAGGACTAAAGATGATTGTATCCACCTCGTCTTCTTTCTGATCTCCCACCTTGCATAACTTGACTGCAGTGAAACGTGCTCAGCTGAAAGCTTGTGGGTGGCAATTCACTTACATAGCCTGTGAAAGAAAACATAAATTTTCCATTAAACTTGGTGAGGACTTCCCCGGTATCTCTATCACTCCAAAGTTCCAGGAGGGCAGTTGTGCACTCAAGGGCTTTAAGGAATTCTGAGAAGAGGTCACCCAGCCAGCAGAGCTGAACAGTGCTCAGGCTATATCAGAGCTTTTACAGATATAAGATATAACATTGCAACGTATGTGCCAGGAACAAGTGGAATGATAACAAAAATGAAGGGCAAAAAGTGATGGGGTAAGAAAGTAATTTTACAGAAATAAAGCCCTGACAGTAGTTCAAGTTAAGCCATAGCCTCCTCCAGGTTCCTACACATCTGAACGCTGAAAGCATATTTGTCTTTGGCATCTGGCAATGTCATTTAATATGTTCTTATGGCCCTGCATGCAGTTAAGCATGCACTGTATATTATTTTATGATGTTTGAATTGGAATCACACTTTCTGGGTACAAGTATTCATGTTTTTGCAGATTCTTGTGTAAAGCTGGGAGAACCTGTTTCCAATTTTGTGACCGTTTATCGCTAATCCAAAATGACTGCAGCATTACCTACAGACAGGAAGCTGGATGAGAACTTGTGTGCTTTGGATGCATCAGGCTCTTCCCAGGAAACTCTGTTAAACTAGTTTTATGCTTACATGAGAGGAAGACAGAAATTACTAATGGACGTGGCTGTGCCTAATCTATATATAGTTTAGTAAAATAAAGGTAAAATTGAGGCAGGTCTTACAGCAGGTTTTCATCCATTTGAGCTCAAATAATCATTTCAGCATTCCATTCAGGCTTCTGCTTTCTTAAAATTCAAACTGCATAAAAGTGTCCTGCAGTCACTAGTTCCAGCTTTCAGGAATTTTACAGGTTTTGGTCTGTAGGCCTAACAGTTAAGTTTTCCTGAAACAACCAAAACCTTGACTGCAAAACATTTCTTCTATATAATTCCCACTATCATCTTGCGAGATATTATGTTAAACTGCAGTCAAATTACATGTCAAAGGAAACACATTGCAGAATATTCCCTTGGGGAGCAAAAAACAATGCTGACGAGAGGATGGATTAAGCTGTTCTCCAGAACAACCAGGAACTGCCTAAGAAATATGTACTTCAGATTTTATGAACTTCTAAAATTTTAGAGGTTCATTTTGGCCAGCAGCCGATTTAGAACAGTTCTAATAATTCTTGTGAGAAAAGGCCTTCTCCTGAGATTTATAGCAGTCCAGGATTTTGATGGACACAAAGAACTGCACGATTTCTTTCTTAATAATTCTGGATTTTTATGTTTAATCATCATAATCAAACATTAAAGGTGCGCATACTTTTCTCCCCTTAGAAAGTTAACAATTTCATTGGAACTTTGCTGAAAAGTATTAGTATCTAGTTTGCTTGAAAAGGATTTCATCTGATTGCTTTGTTTATTATTCTGTTCAAATACATTGTTCATTATGTTATTCAAGGAACTTAGGCAAGGTTTTAAAGGAATCAATTACTGGTCACAGAAAACTGCCTCCAGGTTTAACTTCTAATTAATCAAACCTATACTTAGTTAATGGTAAGGAAAAAAAAAAAGCATGCAATCCTCTTTCTATAAGTTGTGTATTCATTTGATACCTTTTAATGATAGGCAACAACTACATGACTCATCCAGAACTACAGGGGAAAAAAATGAAATTATTAATCTAGAGACCACTGTTTATAACAGTGAGAAAACAGAAGAGAGAACAATGACTCTGAATGAAAATATATTTTCAGAAAACTTTTACAACTATTTGATCTGGTAATGTCACATATTTTTTTTGGTCTTTTATTGTCCTTCGCAAGCTTTACTTAAGAATAAGTGTATTACCAATCTCAGTTGACTAAGTCCAAATGCCAATGTCTAAATCACTCCTTTCCAAAAAAAATTCTGTACTTGAATTCTGTTACCTGAGAAGATGCTATACCTACATTTAGTCCTTGCTCTTGGAAAAGAGTTAGAGAAAACCTTCTTCATGGATACCACTTTCAGAGCTTCTGCACATGATGGAGACCTCTGGAGATAGGGTTTCCTAATACTTGCTTAGTCTATAGATATATAGAGATTTAATTTGGCTTTTTTTCCCATTAATAAAAACAAATTACTGTTATTGTACTAACATAATTATGAATTACACTACACTTTGGTGTTTCTTTGAATGATTTACATTTTTCTATATTACTTGATAAATGTCTTCAGGGTTTTCCCCCATAATTTTATTATTTGATTTTATATATTTAGTTACAGTAGATTATGACTTCCATTGCTAAATTTTCAACTGTCAAACCATTTTATGGAATGGAAAATTTAAAACATCAACAAAAAATATGTCAAAGCATGTTCACAATCAAATTTAAAAATAATTAAATTTGTAGGAAACAAAGAACAAAGCCATGTTTGTCCCTGGCCACTAAAGCTCTATAGTGTGAAGCCCACCAGAGCACAACAGCTGTGAAGCCACAGACACTATTCAGTATCCCGAGGGGAAAATAACCTGCCTAACACAGCTCTAGTAACTCCCAGTATACATTCAATACAAATTCCCCTCTCCTCAAATATAGCCTGTGACTCACTCTCATGTTTTTCAGAGAGTCTGGGTTATTATATCTAGGAAAACAGCTGAGAATAATGTCTACCTGACCAGAAGGTATATAGAGGAACTAAACATCTCAAAAGGAAAAACTGCTTGTTGCCTTCCCTAATGAAAAACATACTTTAGCATGAAAAGGAAGTACAAAGAAAAGAATTTCAAGAAGAAACGAGGGGGTACAGGACCATGAGAAGGAATGACCTTGACAGGCAAGGAGGCACACGAGGAACCAGAAATCATATGAATGGATCCATCCACGTTGTAGCAAGCCATAAAATGGTCCACAACTTCTGCCTTCCCTTCCTGCAAAATAAGGGAAGCAATTGACGACCACAATTGCCATTGCATACCTCGTGCTATGTAAAGAAGTCACATGCGGGAAGAAATGAAGAGAGCAAATGCTCAGTTCACAGGAAAATATCACAGTTTGAAATACCTTTTGTACTATCAATGACCCAGAAAGCAATTCATGGCTAAAATGCAGGACATAGCATCAAAAGGTGCCTGCTCCATCTCCAACTGTCAAAACTTCTTGGTGAGACTTTAAACAAGCTGCTTAGCTTTCCCGTGTCCTAATATCTGCAAGTTGTTTGCCTGTTCCAAAATAATCTACAGCTTGAAGAGAAATAGGTTCAGTCCCTCCTGTTAAAAGTTTCACATGGAATAATTAAATAGTAACTGGAGCTAACAGTGTGAAATCATCAGTCATCTTCCCAACATGAGGGAAAGGTGAACTACAGCACATCTTTTACTGAACATTTCGAAATCTTGGATGAAGTACTAATTTGCAGGCGTTTTGTACACTTTGGAGTGCTGCACACTACACACAGCATCCATGGAATGGGCCAAAAGCATCACCTGCCTTCTCCCACATCCGAGTGGTGAGGCATCCTCACAGAAGTGTGTCTTTGGCTTGCTTTAGGGAGAGGAAAAGAAAAAGAAATCATCACCCTGGACACCAGACAAAATGATGAGCAACTAGATAATATTATGGCGGTTGCTGTGGCAGCATTGTCTCTACTTAGAGAGCCAGCGCTATTTATGAGGTGAGCTTGGTGTGCACAGATGGATGTGCACCCCACTGGCTCCTCAGGCAGGAGAACACCAACAGTGAGGCATCCGACTTGGTGGGCATATGGGCATTTAATGCTGCCACAGACAAGGTGTCTTCTCTCTGGGCACAGCAATTTGACATTTTTGGGACCCAAGGAACTTTAGCACAGCAAATCAAGGCTACTGGAAACACTAGTGTTAGACAGGAGCCAAGCATGACTTCTGAGGAGTGGAATTTTGGTGTTAGATTCTTACAACATCAATCCCAGTATTTAGGCATTGGTGTGCCAAGGCAGATTTGGCCCAAAATGGCTACTTAACAGAAGTCTTATGGATATTTTTCAATTCTTTTCTTTTCAAACAAAACTATTTCACAAAATCAAACATTTTGTAGAAGCACATCAATTTAACTTAAAGGAGTGTTCCATGTCCAAGACACAAATTCTGTTTGAACCCCAAGATTTCTTACCACTACCCATCTCTCCACTATCCAAAAGGCCAGACTGCAGGAGACTTATCTCAGATAGACAGATTGGAGTCCTGGTTTGACTCAGACTTGAGAGGTCTTGAGCCTTAGTTTCATGTAAAGGAGAACTAATCTTTACCTAAAGATAGAAGGGTCTTGTTCATTATTCTTTTTCTTTCTTAGTTTTTTTCTTAATTTGCTATTTTTATCCAAATACAAAGTAGGAAAACGTCTACATTCTCTTCCCCCTTTTTTTTTCTTTCCTGTTGCAGGCCAGGAAATCTTTTTCCTGTTCAGCTTTAGGCACAGCTTACTCACTCCTGCACTGTTTAGCCATTGTAGGATTTTCTGTACCTCCAGTCATTCTCTCTATTTTTGTTAAACTGCCATCAGGGAATCAGTGCTCCAGGTTCATTTTTGAGCAGCTTCCAAGAATAAAACATGTCCATCAAAGCAAATGTGTTGCTCCCAGTTACTTGTGTCGTATCTCTGAAGGCAGAGCTTGGCTCAAGCATTGCACATCAAGGAGTAGTTAATGCTGAACCATGTTGGCTTCTCGTTTCAGGATACTAACCAGCTTTTCCCACAGCATTCTAGAGTAGTGTTACACACAGCAACCTGTTGTACATTTGAAAAAAAAAAAAGTCACATTGGTTTCTGAATGCTCTGAAATGATATAAGACCAGATTCACCAATAAGTTCCAGCTGCCTTGCATTCTTTTGGCAACACAGAACAGCTGTAAAGTGGGTTTATCTGGGTTTAGCCAAGCCTATAGATACTGCGCATCATCAGAGTACAGAGCAGTCAGTCCACTGCGTTTAGCTGATAGAAAATATTACATTGCTACTATGCAAAGCACAGAAAGATAACATAAAAACATACCTTCAGTGTGCTGTGTGCTATTATTCTAGATTAAATCCTGTCACAGGTTCCACAGAAGGGGAGAGAAAACTCCATTTTCAGCTTATCAATTACATTTATCTGAAATACCCTCTACACATGTGCTTCTTTAAAAATACTCAAGACAACACAAATTTTAAGTGTTCCAAAGGATCAGTTCTTAATGATACTTTGAATGCATTGTTATACCACATATTTGAAATATGAAAATTAGCAAAGTTATCCCATTTGGAATAGAATATTTTATATGGGGGATAAATATTTTAAATATACATGCCATAAATTTTAAGCAAATACATTACAAATATATAGAAAACCTATATTCTTTCCATATGTGTAGAAATTATCCCAGTTACAGGCATTTTACTGTTCACTGCAGACAGTTACACGAAGCAGACTGCATTCATTTTATTTTTCACCTACAAATCTGGAAAATTTTTGCAGATCCCTCACACAGATTTAGCACAATAACTGAACCCTATTACAGACACCATGCAACTACAATATAAAAGGTATCTCTTGAGCTCTATTGACAGATCTGTGTGCTTTAACATGAACTCTTAAGAAACTGGAAAGCGAATGAGTCCTACTTGGATTCAAGTCCTTGGTCCCTAGAGATCCATGTCGTTACATATTTGACTGAATCACATTGCATCTTAAAACTTCTCCTGGTTTCCTTTCGGTATTGGAAATACCTACAACAGAAGCAGAGGGCTATATTCGTGATAAATGACTAACTAACTCAAGGATTACTTGAAAACCCTTCCTACTGTTATCAGAGTAACCTCATTTCACAATCAGTTTGTTATTGTTTCCAACATTTCATGTGTTTCAAGCATAGAACTGTTTCTCATAACTTAGCATTTAGTATTATAGACTTTGCTCAGCTGTAAAACATCTTATTTGCTTAAAAAATAAATTCTCAGATGAAAGCAAATTCATTCATATAGTAAAACCGAACAAAATGTATTCAACTTTGAAGGCAAAGCTCCTAGCCTTTCTACAATAATTCAGACACCTAGAGAACAACTTTTGATCCTACTTGTAAAGAAAACAACTGTCCAGGAGCAAATCCATTTTCAGAACAAGGTGCTGGTTCTTTAAAATACTTTTGACCATGCCATCTCATCCAACTATTGCTATTTTATTTTAACAGTCAGCTATTTTAATAATCCTGTTTTCATGCCATTGCAGAGTAGACCTGCCTTCTTTTGACAAATTCTAAATACCAGGGTGTGCAGAACATGCAGTCATATTACATTTTTTTCCAGATGATAGATTTTACTCTCCACACAAGAAATTTTTAAAATCATATTCACACACAAGGTCACTTAGGAAGCTACTGGCCTGAGCCACTAAGCAGTATCTGCCCCACTGCTATGGAAAAAAAACAGTAAACAAAAATATTCAGTTTACTCCACCAAACTCCACCTCTGCTGCAGTCAATGAACTCTTCAGACAGACTGAGAAACCCTCTCTGAGACTTCAGTCTCTTTCTAGCCGCTTGAACAGCCACTTAATGTGAATCAACTGAAGGTGAAGGAGGGCAGCTTCTGAACAGATAAAACACTGTGTGATTCCATAAACAGTCACAAGGACATCAATGTGGCTTTGGAATCACCAGCTCAAAAGATATCAGAAACTTTAACTGCCTACATGGCAAAATAAGTCATTACCTAATAAATAATGAATTTTGGTGTAATCAGCAGCTTTTAGTCACAATATTTTGCCTCTAGCCCTCAAAAATGCTGTATTCAAGCAGAAATGTTCCACGTGGATATTTTCTCATTCTTCCTCTTTTATTTTTTCAGTAGTATGACAGATTTTTGAAAGTCCTACAGTGTAATCAAATGAAAAAGGAGTTTAAATGTTGACTGCAGCACATGTGCTGGTAAACGCTCTAGCTTAAACTAATCCAGGTAACAACAGCAATGAATACATAACGTTATGTTTTCTGTCCTGTGTCTGTGATCACAGTACATAACAGCAACTGAGGGAGAGTTTGTACTCTGGTTTTGATACATATATATATATAAACTCATGCCTGCGATTCTGTACTCTGGTTTTGATAAATATAAAAACTCATGCCATCTCAGCTTGACTGTTACTTTATCATGCTAAGTAGAATGAGTTAAGACAGGTATGCCAGAACGTGTCAAATACCTCTGCTTTTATACATGGATTTACTCTTAAAATTGAAAGTCACGCTGACGGTGGTGCTGGAAGCCAATTCAGCCCAGTGGGTATGAGAGCCTTTGGAAACATCTCCCAAAATGGGAAAGTTCTGTAAAGTTCATATATCTTTGTATGCTTAAATGACAGGTAAGATACACAAAACCTCATGCATATTTATATACATTTATATAGAGTGTGCATATCTGCAGCTGTGTAGGCATACAGGATCAGTCATTATATATATTTCACACATCTATTTTATTCATACGATTGGATATCACAATCATTAATAGATAAATCAAGTTGCTAAACTTACATTAATCTATATCAGCACTACATAAACTGTCATGGATCACAGAATTAAGGCAATGAATGGATTTATTATTTTTTTAAACTCAAATATTGTTAGGCTAAAAGTTTATTATCTGAGGGACAAATGGTAGCAAAAGCGTTGTCATCTTCAGCAGCTTTACTTAAGAGTATATACTTCTTAAATTTCCCTGAAAACACTGAGACCAATTCCCACACTTCTTCAATTGTCCTCAAAAAATAAGCCCATGTTAGCCACACCTCTGCAGATGCTTCAAGGCAACTCTTGTGGAATAAACCAACTTCCCACATGCTATAAACTTAAACCAAAAATTAATATATATCTGTCCTTCCACTTACACAGAATCACAGAATGACCGGGTTGGAAGAGACCCACTGGATCATCGAGTCCAACCATTCCTATCAAACACTAAACCATGTCCCTCAGGACCCCGTCCACCCGTAACTTAAACACCTCCAGGGAAGGCGAATCAACCACCTCCCTGGGCAGCATATTCCAGTGCCTAATGACCCTT
>WAAB01016734.1:0-22241 GCA_013389865.1 Piaya cayana | reverse complement strand
GCAGGGCCTTCCTACCCTCCAGCAGATCAACACTTCCACCCAGCTTAGTGTCATCTGCAAACTTACTAAGGGTGCACTCAATGCCTTCATCCAGGTCATTGATGAAGACATTGAACAGGGCTGGACCCAGCACTGAGCCCTGGGGGACCCCACTTGTGACTGGCCTCCAGCTGGATTTAACTCCATTTACCACCACTCTCTGGGCCTGGCCAGCCAACCAGTTACCATCTCCCTAGTTTGCAGAGGCTGTCTCAGGAAGATAGTTCACAATGAAATGCCAAGGAAGCTGTATGATGGTATTTGCCTCCTACATCAGAAGAATCTCTAGCTTTTAGACATTGCCATATAAGTGTATTCCCATTGATTCTGAAGAAAACAAGTGCAAGAAAGAACTCATAAAATTTTCTAAAGGGTTAAGCTGACTCTTCTTTCACTGCAAGCAGTAATAAAACTTTCACAAACATTAGGGTCCATAATCCAAGCAATGCTAAACACTTTGGAAATTCTCTCCTGTATTATTAAGCAAGCATTAATTTTGATTTGCTTTTCTGGGAATATTTGTACAAAGTATTTTTGCATACGTGAATGTTTGGGGGAGAGTAAGTGTTCCCCTGAACGTGGCACCTGAACAAATATAAACCTGTAAATATCTAGATTAGTGTGGATCAGCAATAGAACTGCTGCTTTGACCACCCTGTCTGCAAAGCAATATCTTCAAGAAATGTGACCAGAAACAAATTAAACGTAAAGCTTGTAGGTCAGTCAATAAAACTGGCTTATGTCTTTCTCTCTTCCTTAGACAGGAAGGAATCCAGCTATTTTTAAACCTGGTGTTCAGGTACATAGCCAAAAACCAAATGCTATTTCTACTGGAGAAGCTGACAGAGAAATGTTTTATACATTCTTAAGATTTCTGACAGCCTGCTAGTCTCCTTTCTCTTTGTTCTTAGAATGTCACACATGCTCATCCTAGGATAAATTACGTTCTACTGATGTTTTTCAGGTGCTACTTTTTCCAGTTGGGAAAGAGAAATGGAAGTGTGTGGCTTAAGCTGGGTTTGGATTGTGTTTTTTTTTTAATAAATAAATAGTAGCAGTCATAGCAGTAGTAATAATCATGATAATAGACCACTTCATTCTGTATTCATGGAAGACTAACACTTTCTTCAGACCATTTAAAGCAACCTTATAACCCAAGTCTATTCAAATTCTTTCATGTAATAATTTAAAATTATAGATACTATCATTAACATCACAATTTTTGATATAGAACTCAAAAAGGATAAGAAAGATCAATGAATATTTTATTCCAAAGATCTCTTTCAGACTTGTTGTTTCCTTAGGTTTCAAAATTGTTCAGAAAAGACCTTGATTTCACCTAATTACATCTTAATAATGAAGCTGTACGTATGTTATGTATCATTAGAAAAGCTTCTGGACATTCTCAAATATAATTAATTCTCAACTTTTAGATTGTCTGCAATTATTTTCCATACTCTAACAGTTTGCTTTTTTTCTCTTTCCTGATAATCAGTTACAAAGTTTTATAACTAGTCTTTAACATCAAGCTTTCTTCATCACTTCTCTGTTTTTACTTTTCTCCTTTTCTCTTTTATTTTTTAACCTTTAAGGCCTTGAGATTACAGTAACAGCCATTTTTTCCTAAAAAAGATCACATTATTTATTCCATGATGTGTTTCTATTGTAATTCTAAATTATAAATTGAGGTCTAGATGTAGTTATTCCAAGAGTTTCAAATGGCAGACAGCTCCAAACATGGGCAGGTAGCATCTCAAGTTCAGTGTATGTTGCCTACAACAGAAATATCTCATATCCAGTCAGGAACTGTTCCAGATCTAACTGATGCAACTCTTGAACTTCTTCCCACACAGTCAACTTGCCAATTTCAATAAATTAATAAGAAGTTATAGTTGCCAACGAAGGGTTTGAGACATGAAACAATGTAATTCCCCTTTAATCAAGCAGAAAAGGGTTATGCGCACTCTAACATCTCTCTGATGGATATGGCTGTATCAGTGGTAAGAACAGATTGAAATATACAGACCCCTTCCTTTAAAAATGACAAAATTTCTGAAGCCATTTCAACTAAGTCGTTGTGTTCAAAATTCATGATGACAATTCTATGACCAGGTTCTACTAATTGTCAAGGCAAAATCATGAACTGAACTGAATTCTAAGGAACACAAGAAGCAAGAGAAGAAGGCCTCAGTTCTTCATTGCAGATTGATTTTGAAGGTTATATTCTCTCTGTAAATGGAGATGAATATTTAGGTGCTGGGTTATTAATTCATGGGAAAGTATTGTTTAGCTCTGATACAATCAGTCCATGAGGTCCATACTGCGCAGTCATCCTCCTATGCTGCCTCCAGATGAAAACAGGTCCGTCTCCAGTAAGATACTGTACTTACAGCCCAATGATAGTAATTTAATTACTATGAGCATAAGTTTCCCATGGCCCAGTGTGGTGAAAATGCACCTCAACGAAGCAGCAGGCAGGCACTTTGTGTACAACACAGGCTTCGGCCCTGGCAAATCACGGCATCATTAAGGTTGGACTTGACCTCCAATATCATCCAGTTGATCCATCAGCTCAACACCACTGTGCCTACTAAACTATGTCCAAAAGTGCAACTTCTACACCTTTTTTTTAACGTCTCCAGAGATGGTGACTCCAGCACTTCTCTGGGCAGCCTGTGCCAATGCGTCAACATTCTGTCAGTAAAGATTTTTTTTTCTAATGTTCAAACTAAACCTTCCCTGATGCAACTCGAGGCTATTTCCTCTCATCCTATTGCTAGTTGCTTTGGAGAAAAAACCAGCACCACCTCAATACAACCTCCTTTCAAGAAGCTGTAGAGAGCAACTCTTAGCCACCTCTTGTCTAGGCTAATGGCACTAATATGCTGGAGAAGACATGGAGATTTCCCCCTCTACACTTCTCCTTGTGCTAAAAAAAGGTTTGCATAGGAGCCCAGAATGGACCCTTTCTGGACTTGAAGAGGCTGAAGTTACTACGCTGGGGAGAACAGTTAGAGTAAGCTAGAAGGTATGTCACAGGGAGGTCTGCAAGAGAAACAGACATTTATCATCAGGCTGAAGAAATTACTTAGGCGGGTTGGCAGTGAGTGGCTGAGGTGATAGTTCTGAATGAGCTGAAAGTGCAGACTGAAGCCCAAATAGATCATTTAAGATGTTTATAGGAAAAGACTTTACGACCCTGTGCCCTCTAATAAATTTTTCTCATTATAAAAAGGTAATGAAATTATTCAGTTTAATAAAACCTCTGGAATTTTATATAAAACATTATATTAAATAACAAGGAAGGAAATGTTCTGCTCTTTTTTCCCTAAATGGATGTTTCCAGAAAACTACTGGAAGAAATGCACTAAAAACATTTTTCCCTGCTCTTGCGAAAAAAATTAAAACTTCTAATATGAAACATTTTCTACTGTGGGTGCATTGAATAAATATCCAGGAAAGTGCACGTGGAAAAAGGATGAATTGTCCTGGCAGAACAGTCTGGGAAAGCGCATCACAGACTTTTGTGTCATAACTTTAACTGGCCTACAGATGAGCAAAGAAATCTTCAGGCTGCAATGCTATGAAACCTTCATTAAACCGCTAACACTCAAGAACATCTCATTGCAGGCATTTTACAGGGTCAGTAGAAAGAACCAAGCAAAGAAAGAAGGAGGAGATGGGAGACACTAACAGTAGAAAGTGATAAGGTTTGTTTTCCCCAGAAAGGTGGAGTTCCATGTGTTGTGGTAATAATTCTTAGTCATAAAATCTTAAATACAAATAAATAAATAAAGAGAAGTGCTTGTGCCTCCCAAAAGGAATGCAAGAGAAAACAGAAACCCAGAAAGGGGAAGATAAAACAATATGTTTCCCATCCATGTATGGAAAACTTTTACCACAAGGGTGCTAAGCACAAAGTGCCATCAGCATAGAAGCCCAAGCTCTCCAATACTATGTAAAATCAAGATTTACTTAATTTATAAAAACAAGAATGGTAATAGATGATTAGCAGTGATTAACAAGGAGTTAACAGTAACAACTTTCAAGGCAATGTGTCTAATCATTAGTACAAAAGAATAAGTACAGTAATTAAGAAAGATATGTCACCAATTGCCCTATCATAATCCAGGTCCACAGTTGCTGCGGAAGTCCCTTTTGCAGCAAAGATATGGAGAGCCTGTCCCAGAAATTAGGGGTCCTATGCAGTGTGTCTACTTGCAGGTGGGGTCTCCAAAGATCACTGCACAGGGTCCAGCTTTTATATTATTAAATAAACAAATTATATCATTCTAAAAATGCAGAGTTTCTGGCCCCAGCTGCTCATTGTCCCACTCTCCTCGAGCACTGCCAAGGACTCAAGAGAGGAGATAAGGAAGCAGCTGGATATCTCTTACCTTTAAACTAAGGGGTCTGCTGAGGTGCAGCATCCCTGTATAGTACTTCTCTTTTCACAGAGTGCTCATGCTCCTCGGTCAGCCAGGGCATTGGTGGTCTTTTTCTCATCCTGTGTATAATAGAGAAGCTACAATTAAGGTGGCACAGACCAATTCTACTGATAATGTTCACTATGATACATTTTCCCACACTCTCTGCCTTAAGAACAGCACTGCACAATTCTACTGATAACAATGTGAGAAGTTACAGATAAATCAGTACACATACAAATCATCCATGGGTCACCTATATTTCTATAGTTTAGGCATGTCAATCAGGCCCCATCACTTCAGAAACATAAAATGTTCGACTTGCACTGGGATGTTCCAGGATGCAGTCATGAAAAATAAAAGTCCTCTAGGCCAGAGAGAAACCTCATTTTCAGGGCTAAGAAACTTACTGGTCTTATGCCAACATATTCAAAGACCATGTGTTCTCTCATTGTCCTTTTCAACTCAAAAGAAAATGCTTAGTAAATGGTTCTACAATATAGTAAATCCATTCGGGGGCTCCAGCCACCAAAAATCCTATTGGCATCAATTACTTTCCATTCTTGTACTACTGACAGTTTTCCTTACCCTGTTAGCTTTCTTATAGCAAAGGTTGATTCAATAATGATTAGGATTACAGAATCATATGATAATTCAGCTTGAAAGGAAGCCCAGGAGGTCATCTAGTCCAGTGCCCTGATCACAGCAGAGTTGGCTATTTGACAGGACAGGTAGGATCCGCATCCCTGGACCAGGACTGTGTCTTCCAGACATAGAATCTGGAAGAAGCAGATTCTGCATTAGAAAACACTTGACTCTTGTACCTGTTTCTTTAGTAGCAGAGCTGATTGAGGCAGCAGCTGTCTGCTGTTTAGTTGAAAGCGATCCTACACTTACTGTTCAGCTGCAAAACCTGAAGGATTCAGGTCTTTGACTGACTCACTCACTTTTTCATTTTTAAAGTGATATTCTTCCCTCCTTCAAAGTACTTCTCTAAAGTGGTTTTAGCACTGCACATTAACCAGTATGACTTCCTGATGTGTGCTTTCCTTCCTGGATTGTAGCAGCCTTGTCTGTCCTGGGTGGCAAGTGTGTGTGTTTGGGGCTGATTTCAGATCTCTCTCTGCCTATACATAGGGAAAAACAGAGAAGTGGATGAGGATAGCATCACGCTATAGGTACTAAAACATATTAGGTTTGCTACACATTCCATTATAGGGTAGAATTAAAATTATAAACTATGGAATCAAATTCAAGAGAGTCAAATCAAATGGAAAGTAATGCCTACGTAGCCCAATAAGGCATTACTGGATAGAATAGCATAACACCACTGCTCAGGCACAGAGCTCAGAGGAACGGGAAAGCAGAGATAGCTAAAAGAACTTGTAGAGAAAACAATAGAAAAGCAACATTAGGCAGCTAGTAGAGAAGTGAGATAGCTGCACTGTATTTACAGACACAAGTAACATCCATGTAATTTAGACTGTGCCTGATTCAAACCCCATGTTTCTTCTTTCCCACTGCTGTATTGGTTTTGGTTGTTTGTATTTCTTTCTAGTGGCACAGACACATAGTGAAGTAGGAAACAAAACTTGCATCTCTGCATTTTTGACAATAATTTATGCTCTTAGGAACACAGTGGGTTCATAACTTAGGCTGTAACACCTATGAATTCTCTACTCAAGCTCCTCTGAGACTTACATAAGTGCCCAGGTTTTCACCTGTGGCAGATTTGTGTTACATCTCTAGATCACTGTGCAAGCATTTACTACTGATGTAAGGTCTTAATGATTTTTACCACTTTCTAAGTCAAGCAGGACTAATTGAGAGAACAGAACCCTCCAGAATGTGGAAGTTAAAAACTTCAAGATAATATTTTTGTATTGCATTTTTTTCTGAACAAAGGTTTGGCAGGATGATGTCCTTCAAGTAAAGACAAGTGATGAGCTCAACTTTCTACAGTTACAATGGTGTTAATCACATCAGTTCTTTATTCTAATCCAGTAGATAATAAATGGCTATATAAGGTCACCACACAACCTGCAAAGGATGGAATACGCCTTAAGCAAAGTTCCTTAGAAAATCATGTCCCACACCAACATGCCCCATGAATGCTACATCTGAACTTTCTTCTAACAGGCACCTGAACGGATATCAAACCTTTAACATGTCACTCAAGGGCAACATGTAAACATAGTCTGAGAAATGCTACCTTTTTTTATCAAACATATGCTACTGTAATTAAGTCAGATAAATGTACTAAGGAAAAAATAAGGAATAATCCACGTGGTGCTAAAGGTAAGGTGTTAAAAGAGGGGTTGGGTAGTAATCTGGGAAGGCTACTATAGCAGCAATATGTAAAATAGAAGAAATGTCATGCAACTAAATAGGGGAACCCAGAAAAGAATAAAGACTGACAGTTTAGATGTACTGTATTAATCTTTGAAGTCACTAAAACTTTTTAAACTTTTCTTTATGATCTCCACAACTTCACACTTTTCTTCTAAACTAGCACCTTCTGAAAGTGCATCACTTGAACAGTTTTTTAAAAGGTTTGTGATGGTGTTTTTTAGCAGGATAGTCTATATTACATAAAATTCCCTTAATAGCATTAGCCCACAGCTAGAGTAAGTGTAGAAGTGCCATAATTTAAACAAGTTAATGATTTTTCAGAAAATATTCATACGCCTAAATAAAATGTCTCTGAAAGAGGAGAAAGCTGGTTATGTCATCACAGAGAAGACTCAGAGATGCATGGATGATGTGTGTTATGGATGGGAAGAAAACTAGCATTGCTCTGTATGGTGCTGTGTTTAAACTAGGAAGGACGTGTAGTGTCCTGACTCATTTCATGTTACTTGGCTGATGAGGTTTAGTCCTTTTTATTAAGTTATAGCTAAGGACAACTGTGGTCATCATCTCTCTTTGTTCAATGAATGGGGGGAAAAGAAATCCCTTCCTTAACTGAGCCCTTTGAAGTCGGTACTAACAGAATTTTCCACTTCTGCTGTTTGATCTGGACTACAAGGGTTAAGTGAATTCTACTGGAACACCCTGGCTAACTGGAAATTAGATTGGATTTGCCAGAGCTAACAGAAGCAGTTTCACATGTACAGTCATTGGCTATGAATTATTACTATCATTCATCTTCAGATCGAGTTACCTGATTTTCTTTAAATGTGTTTTTCAGTTGCAATTGCCAGTACCTGGGAGTATTTCTTCCAAACTGAGAGCTTGGTCTGCACTTAGTAAACGGTGTCATGGAGCAGCAATAAGATCATGGCAAGTTATCTGTCTTACATTCACTTATTTGGACTAAAGCAAAATCTTGTTTTTTAGAAAGTGTTATTCTAAGTTATATGCCTCCTCATCTGGTAAACCTACCAGAAAAATCTGAATTCCTTTTTTCCCAATAGGATGTCCTGATTTAGGAGCACCACATGAGATGTGAAACTGAAGAGTGCTCTTAATTCNTTGATTCTCTAGAAGGCTTAGAATGTGTTACAGAGAAAAAAATGGCAGGACCTAAAACAAAATACCTGCACTTGTTTTCAAGCTTTTACGTATACTAAAAGGAAGGGGACATTCATGTTTCACACTTCAGAGATTAAAACAGTTAATTTATTTAAAAAGTGGGAAAGGTTGCTGGGATGTATGGAACAAGACAACACAGTTACAGAGAGTTTGACACTTGCAGAAAACAACTCACCTGTATTACTACAGAGCCTATCACAGACTAAAATAACTTGTCCCTTGAGACATTACACCCCACTGACTCTGAAGTGAGCTTAGGCTGACTAACTTAGACTTAGCCATCTAATTTAGGGCAGGTAAATCTCATCTTTCCTAAGATGATCTGTGTATTTAGATGCCCATCTGTTTCCTGCATACATGTAACCACATCACAGTTCTAGGGGCTAGAATACAAATTATTATACTATGACTGCTTTAGTCATAACCTTTATATAATCATTTTCTACACAGACATGATGCACTAGAGCCTTTGATGCCAACAGCCTTTCACGTCCCTCTCTTAATGATAACATACAAACTACCCCGCACAACTTGGGATAGTGTCTCTAGAACATTCAATGTATTCCTCTCACATATGTTAATGTAACCAAGGTGTTTCTACAGTGTCACTACATATCCTTATTATTTCTGGGTTTTATTGTACTGGATATATGCAGAACTACAACAAAGAAATATTTAACAACATTTCAAATGAAGAAGACATTGTTTGGGCCAGATTTTACTCCCTGGATGAATATGATTCTCTGAAATGCATCTTAGGATTCAAATGTGCTCTGTATTTCTTCATTTTTTATTTTTCTTACTGAAAGATATATTTAAGCTCTGAAACTCTGCATACTATTTCCAGCACTAATTTATATTCTCTATCACAGGTGGAATGTTGTGGTTGCTCAGTTTGTTATTAACCCATTTCTTCCTGCCCTCTAATGGCGAGTCAACTGCCTGTCATTTCATTTCTTGGGCTGTTATTCCATTTTCCCCCTTTATTCATATGCCTTTGGACTAGCTGAAGAAAGCTACCTTTAAAGCCACCAGCTTTATCTGGACTGTCTTCTAGGGGAATTTTTTTGTTTTGTTCTGCCTCCAGCAGCAGGCAAACATTTAAAGAGTTCCTATTAGGCATTAGAAAAGAGATTGCAAGTATATAGGTGAGTCCTATAACTTTGAACTCTGCTCATCATTCTTAGTCCAGGCACAATGTAATGGAAATGCATATAACTACTGCAAGACTGCTGAACATTTGATAAGGATTTACATTGAAATTCACCAGCTCATCTTCCTGAGATTTTCTGAAGTTCTCTCACCTTCACTTGCAGCTACACTTCCATAATATTCTACTGTATCTGTTTTCTCACTCCACACATAGAACTACAGCAAGAACTCTTCCTCAACCACACTAGGCTCAAAAATAGACATAATTTGTTTATGCCAAGAACCTGCCTTCCTAAGGTTGCATTTACATTAGTCTTTAAAAGTAACTGATTTACTGCCCTCTTTGGTGAAAAAGTACTTGGACTGGAAGAGATTTTGTGCCTAGCTTCAGTGAGTTTCTGCAAATGTCCAGAACACTTCCTGCTGATTCCTTCTAGCCTGAACTTGCCTGGAAGCTTTAGAAAAATACAGAAATACAAGAAGAGATCTGTCTTTTACTGCCTACCATAGTAACATATTTTTCTAAAATCTACCCTAACACGCATTTCCCCACTCACTTTTTTTTACAGACATGTTTAAAGTTAAACTGCAGGCTTAAAACGTCAAGAGCTTCTTTCATTCATATAGCTGAAAGGAACTAATTTGTCTTTCCAATATGACCTTCTTCCTTAGACAGACCACTGTATATACCTCCAAGTTTTGCGTCAAGATACATGTTCTGTTAGAATTATGACATGTTCTTCTGAAAGAGATCTACTGAAGAAATCACCACAGCTCCATGAATATTCCACTCCAGCTAATTTTTAACATGTTGCTTTACTGTCTGCCTAATGTCCGCACCCACAAAGTGATTATAGTTTCCTTTGAGCACACACAGTATTAAAAGCTCATTAATAACAGAAAAGATTTTACAACAGGCAATTAAGTGATAACCTCACCAATAACTTGAGATTTTAATCAAGAATGTGAGTTACATGCAAGGAGGTGTTAATACATAGAATCATAGACTAACCAGGTTGGAAGAAACCCACTAGATCATCGAGTCCAACCATCCTATCAAACATACGATCTCATTCAAAGAATTCCTACTATTTGCTATTCACTCCCTCTCCTTACAGAGAGGTATGTTTCTTTTTTTTTTTTTAGAATGCATATAGATATATTTCGGTATTAGTTTAAACTCCTTGAGATTCATTGAGATTTGAAATCTATTTTCTTTTGACTTTTGTCTACCCTTGAAAGTTCAGAATGCAGATATTAATACCATATCAATTAAATGCTGAAGGCAGAATATCTTTTCTCATCAAACTTTAAATTCATACATCATATTTTTCTAGCAACACTTGCTGCCTTCGAGCTCCACAATGGCACATGCAGCTGAGAGCTGTGCATACCAGCCTGCTGCCTCTTGCCTGTGGAAGTGCACTTGTCTACCACTAATCTTTCTCAATAAACAATCTCATAAATCCAGCATTCAAAGGGCATTCAAATTACCAAGGACAAAACACTCCTTGGAGAAAATGGATTTATTTCCAGAGACGACCTAAGAGACAAGTGTTCTGAAGACTGCGTTCCTCGGCTTACTCATCTGTCAAACAATGCACTTATCACATCCACAACATAATCCACATGATTATTTACTAAGTATTTAGTTATAGCCCTCTGCCAGGCTGGCATTTAAGGATACCAGTTCTTCACTCTGCCACAGACTTTAACAGTGAATTTAAATAAGTCCTGCCTTTGTGCCTTAGTTCCTCAGCTTTAAAATGGAACTCCTTCTCTTTATCCTCTTCTAATTAGAAAGATGTGTTATTATAAAGCAGTATCTTAGAAATTACAGAGAACTACTTCTACCTTGAAAAAGAAAGATTTGAGTTCTCATTAGTTCAATTCACTATTCTCTCATGATTTTTTAAGACAAGTATTGCAGTGAAACACAAACTTTGAGATAACAAACCAATGAATATTTAAAGGTCATCTCAGCGTAAGAGGCAGCCAAAACTACTGTGTCCCAGCTGATCTCCTGAAGACATTGTGACCACTTAATGCTAACAGAAGCCCTCCTACAAACGTTTTATGGTTTTACATTTCAGGCAGTGTCCCACCCTGCCACTATGTGCATCCCAATTCCCCTGTCTGACCACAGCAGAGGACAAAAGCGGTAATCTCCAAATTTAACCTTACACATTCATGGCTGAGTTCGCCCAATATATTTCAGAAATAAAGCAGAATCTGAAGTTCTCCTCTGGCTCTCCCCACAGACTCAGTCTGTTCATCCTCATGCAACTGTTCACTGTTCTCTGAATGCTGCCAGTCACTGAATTTCTTTAATTAATTTAGACTGTAAATAAGCTGCCTAGAGTGAGATGGGATGCCTGCTTCCTTTCCTAAAGAGCGTAAGAAACTTCCAGCCCAGTACATGAAGTTTCTTATGAAGCTTTGTACATTAGCATTCTAGTGCCATAAGCATTTAGTGTTACAGGCTGTTATATTTAAAACATGTCATTTTAAGACAGTAGCTTCCTGCTGTGAAAACAGGAGTCCTCTGGCTGAATGATTTCAAGCCTACAAGAGAACTGAAGCTTTGGCAATTTCAGGGTCGGAAAAATAGTTTCTCAAGCCTCTTTAACGCTCCATTTTAAGCGGACCTAGGCTTCAATGAGCGTTTTCTTGTGGTGGTGTTTGAGCAATGTTGTTGTTGTTATAGAAACTTGTAGATATTTATTGCTGGTTTTGACATATTTTCAGTTTCCCAGTTACAGCATTGCTTGTTGCAGCTGCATATAGCAGAGTTTGTAAATTCTCAGTTACTAACAGCTCAAAGTATAAGAAAACCCCACTTGTCATAATTTCCTAGTTTTTCCCACAGCTGTTGATGGTATAAGCAAAAAGTGTGAATACCAAAAATCACTTTTAAAGCTTTATGTGCTGAAGTCTGACCAGTTCATAAAGACTTTATGTGCTTTATCATGGAAGTCTTGGAGCACAGCTGTCACCTCCCACTAAAGCAGCAGTCCCTGGAAACCACAGCTGACTTGTGGGAGCCTAGGGAGGCCCTCAGCCACATCTGAAGCCTCCTGGCCAGGTTCCCCAGTTCTCTCAACCTTCCAGCTACCATGGAGTCTCTCACAATCCTTGGGTAATCAGGGTTTTACCACATCATTTCGTTCTTAAACTTTGAACCTTAGCTGGGCAGAGCCAAATGTTTCTCCTATGTATACTCTCCAACATCGCCATCATCCTAGATTTGAAATGGAGAGCACATCTGTAGAATATCTCCATTTGGGTTTTGGTGATGAAAATACACAAAAGGGGAAAATTAGCTAAGAACATTCAGGAATTAATCATAAGATGTCTTCTTCATAGTTATTCAAAGACTTAAAGCCATTCCTAAGTAATCATTTAGGTGATTATTTTTTTGGCCCTCTTTGGTTGTCATTCATCTAAGTGCTTAACTGCACGTTACTGATTAAAGGAGTCCCTCCTATCATATACTACACCTTGATGAGCTTCTTTTCGTGAAACAAACTTTTTCTAGAGATAAAAACCACTATAAGAAAATGCTGTAGCACTGATGGTTTTGGTTTATTCCCTCAGGCACAATGAAAATGTTTATTGCCACTACATGCACACTGTGGAAAGAAGAATGCAAAAGGAATTTTGACTGTGACCCTGGGAACGAAGCCACAAGTCACGTGCTCTTGAACATGTAAAGTGAGAACATTTTTGTAGAATAATCAAATCCATTAATGTTCAGACAGCAATAGCTCTAATTCAGAATTAGAGTTCTGAAAGACCAAGCCCTCAAGCTCTGAGGAAGAAAAATCTCCAAGTGTTTGAGATTCAAGAGGAGCTCTTAAAAGCTGTAATGATTTTTCTGGCATTTTGAAGGTGGGAATATGCTTTTCGACTGCAACTCATACTTCAGACAAAAGCTGTTTTTACGACTATTTGCCCAGCACTACTGTAAGGTAGCTTACAACAGCACAAAGGACCAGTTCTCATGCACAAATTGCTGAAGACAAGTCCAGATGGAGGAAGCATCACTGAAGCCTTGTGAGAGGCAGCTGTATCCCTTACCAACAGCAAAAGATTTCAGGCTTCACAGGCTCTTAAAAAAGCTGTGGCTAACACTGCTGTTTTACAAGCATGACAATGTGGGAGACGCTGCAACCAGAATCATGGTTAATTCCTTTTTTCATTAAGTCCTGCCTAACTGAGGCAAGAGCAGCTGTTTCAGGATAAACCAGGAGCAAATATAAGCTGTTCTGAGTAAAACTCTGAAGGGTACTCTAACCATCCTTTCACAGCAATCCAACCAGTATTATATTTTACCAACCTCCATTGATTCAGATAGCTGAATATATATAAAATATATATTATAGTTTTCTTCTTTAACCTTCATCCAAGAAATAAATGGGTATGGAAAACCCAGATATCTGTCCTGGTTAAAGCAGGAAGACCCAGCATGCCTCATATTCATTATTTCATTTTCAGAGAAACTGTACTGTTGTTTGACTACTCTAGTGTTCCAGAAGAGTGTGGCTGGTGGTCTACCCCTTTACAGAGCCATCAGTTATATCCTTGAACAGGTCTCCAACCTTTTTAACTTCATGGAGCACCCTCAAACACTCCTCCTACAAACTGTGTGCAAAAGGAAGCTGCCACAAGACACGAAGCCAGCAGGGCTACCATGATCATGTTCACTGTTCCCCTTGTAGGGGGAAATCTCAGCAAGCAAAGACTGTTCTTCACATATTCACAGTTTTAGAGGTATAATGGTTCACATAAGTGGATACCTCAACAGTTTTTATACATGTTGACAGAAAGATTCTTCCCTTTACAGTAATATATATAATTGAGCACTTCTGGATTCAACCACAGAAATATGGATTGGTGCCGACACCCATTTTTCATGATTCATCTTCACTACAAAATGTGTCTGTGGCTGAGCCTGGCCCCATAGGATTGACTGAACAAATATAATACTGGCCATTACTCGGCAGTTAGGGCAGACAAGGACAAATCACATGCAGCATCTTGCCATTTCATTACAATTAAAACATATTGGAACCAATGCTGTATTAATGAATCCAAATCTTTACTATTGTGGTATTGGAACAGACAACTTCCAGAAGAGGAAGTGGGAAGGCAGCCATCAACCTCAAGAAGACAGGGGAAGAAATCAGTTTCTCTGAAGCATCCCATTGAGGACATTGAAACAGTGCTCTACAGCAAGAAAATGTGCCAATAGACAAAAAAATAGCAAGGGCAAAAGAAAAGGAGAAGGAATTTTCAGGAGCAATTCCCCAGATCCCAAATACGTTTTATTTTCTTAAACTAAGTGCAAGTGCTGATCTTTTGCACAGGAAAATCATTTTTTTTCCTCCACAATCAATATTTAGTATGACTTGCTGCTCAGTGACACTTTTCAGTAACAGTTTCATGGACACTTTGCAGAAGGATAGTGAGAAAGGACTGGTAGGCTTTGCAAACACGGACAGTACATGCGTTAAAAATAGCTGAAAACTGGAAGGTGAAATAGCAATAAACAACCTAACTGCTGAATTATGTAACTATTCATAGCCATTCATACCCCAGTTGTTGATCATTTATTAAGTGTATGTTTACATTGTGTATTTTCATTGCTAGAGCTGTACAGTTCCTATGACAATACCAATCAAAATTATTCTTCTTAAACTCAGAATGTAGGGAAGAAGAGGTAGATAATTGCTTCACAAACTACCCACAATGCATGACATTGAGAAAGCTAATGCCACAAAAATATTAAGTAGGAAACAGCACATACCAAAACAGAGGGAAAATGGACAACAGCTAATCTATACAGCCTGTTGGAAAATCATATGACCTGTGTGTTGGCAGGCTGTCAAGGAGAGAGAAAGAAGGAAGGGGAAGGGGCAAATGCCTTGAGCTGAGAAGCTTTCTAATATGAAAACACTATAACCTCCCATGGCAAGTTTCACCTCAGAAACAAACAGCCAGTTGTCTGTCCCACAACTTAGCATGGGGCAAGAGGAGAGGCTGTATCTTAGATAACAGGTCCCAGACATGCTAGGATTTAAAGATAATCACCAACAGCTTGAACTGCACCTGGATGAGAACAGGAAACTAATGCAGAAACACGAGCGCAAGCATTATCCTCTCTCAGAGGCTCACCTTGCAGATGGGAGTGCTCTGTAATAGCTCTAAATTCCTCAAAGATCAGTTTTAATTAGAGTCTAACCTTGCCATGAGAGGGAGGGAGGACCATTACACTCTCAGCAGGAGTGATCCCAGTCTCCTGCCCAGCAGAAGACAATGAAAGGCACTGTTGCTACTCCAGATTGCAAGGGCAGTGACAGGCTTCAAAGAAAGCCAAGACTGCAAAACTTCAATATTGTGAGAAGAATGCTTACGACATAAGAAGGCTGAGAATTCCTCCAATCAGCCTGAGCTATCCTACCCCAATTCCTTTTGGCAAATCACCACAGGCAGTTAAATTCTTTCCTCATTCATGGCACAGGATTTTTATGATGCAAAGCAAATACTACAGCAATGCAAGAGCCACATCTTATGGACACTTAACTTACAAGTGAATTAAAAAAAAATCAGAGGTACATTCTGTTCCCAGTTCTGCACCCTAATTTTATCCCAGCTACATGAGGACAGGCTCATTCATGCACCAGTCCCATCTTCTATGCCCTGGTTTAAAGACATGGAAACACTGGGTGCAAAGACCATAAAGGAGACATAACACTGTCCAGCAGGTGTCCTCTCTGAATTACAGCCATGGTAGCACTAGAAAGCATCCCCTAGCTTGCCTCAGCCTGTCCTACAGCTGGTGACGCTGTCCTAGTCAACTAGTAGTTCTCCACAGCTAGAAGTTGATTTTTTTTATTAGAAGGCATATGAAAAGATTTCCCAGTCTGCATTTTTGAAGCCCTTGGAACAACAACTGTAAGAGATTTAGGAAAAGGTACAAACTAAACACTAAATGCAAGCTCCCTACTCTTCAACTCGGGACATGGTTACTTGCACCCAGTCCTGTGTCCTTCAGGATACTAAGTCAGCTTTCGTATCCACAGGAATGAATCAGACCACAGCTCTTTCAAAATGTCCTTGCCAGAAGGAAAAAAAAAATCGCTTCTGCTTTATCCATGTTAAATGACAGACTCAGATCCTTATCTAGTCACATACTAATTGCCAGATTCGGCTCTGGGCATATAAACTTGATTTAGTATAACTGTGAGACTATAGTTTTATTAAGATAAAATAATAAGAGTGGAGAATTTCTCGTATGAACATAAAAATAAATATGTTAGTTTAATGACACAGCAGTTTAAAGTCTTTCTCAGAGTTTTCTGCAAAGTCCACATGCAAAAAAACCTCCACCAATCAGGAAGAAGAGTTACGTGAAGATCTGGAAAGAAGAATCTCTTAGAAAGCTGAATGGATACCAAATTATAACATATATCTGAACAAAGGGAACTCCTTGCCTATTTCTCACAAATGCAGATTATATGTAAACAAAAATATTGCTCCAGTTATCTTACAGACCTAAACAGCAAACCTTGGATGAAAGGCTAATAAAATGAGATCCAGAACTTATTCACTAGCACAGAAACTGCCTCCTAGTTACCATTAGTAGGGCTTGAACTGGATCTTCCTGACCTACAACAAAAAGACCATTTGATCCTTTTACTAGCCATTCACGTTAAGATGGCACAATGAGATAGCTGAACCCTAGACACATGTTTATCTCTGCTCCAGAGATGATTGTCTCCACCAGAAGGATGAAGCAGACAGCCGGGGGGGGGGGGTTGAGTTCTTAAACTTCTGCAGCCAGATTAGTCTGTACTTTCACCCTGAAATACTCCTGCCTATTTAGAAGACACATCCACTCTGGTTTTTCTCAGAAACTTGCTATTTGTTCTTTCTTCCTACTGTCTTACAGTAGAAAGCAACTTATTTTATATTAAGGATATAGAGAGTTGCTCTGTCTGCATAGAGAAGTCATTGGAATTTCAGAGGAATGCAGGAGGAAGAACATCTTTGCACTTAGTCAATCACAATGTCAATAACCCGAAGAAAACTTGCATATCCAAAATGAAATGAAAGCACAAGTACACTTCAGAGAAGATGGAGGAAAAAAAAATCTGCTCAGAGGCAGATGCTTCAAGAACTCTGCAGAGGTTTTACTACAGCATTTGTCTGACAGTTACCTGGCAAATCAAACTTCATTCAGAGCATTCATGGCTCCATTTTCTATCAAGTAACACCATCCCAGGGATCACAAGACTCAAGGCTGCATGAACAACAAACATTTGAGCTAATTAGGGAACACACTGGAAAAATGAAACTTTTCTTGCCCGGTTGTACCTAAACATTTCCAAACACAAACCTTTTACAATGGTAACTAGTGACTGCTCTACAACGTGTTTTCCAGTAAGAATGTGTCCTCACTCCATAGTCAAAACTATTAAGGAAAAAATAATACAATGGTTTCAATTTAAAATGTATCATATTAAATACATGCACAGATCCTTTTTTTTTTTATCCTTTCAAATAGTTGGAAGTTTTCCTAAGCACTCTAAGGAGCAGCTTTGCTGTATATCGCTGCCACCTAGTGGGCTTATCTTTGAGACTAGGACTCCAGCATCAGTCTAACCCTAACAGTAATGCTCTGGTTATTCTCTTTATTTCATCTTTAGCAGAATGTTAAGGATTGTTTCAGTTCACAGCTCCTACAGTGCCGTATAGGTCTCCAAAGTGAAAAAGACATTTCAGTTAATGTGGTGGTATATGTGTGATCATATCACACTAACGAGATTAGTTATTAACTTTGCATAACTGCAGTACCTATAAATAACCCATAGGATAATGGTCTCTCTTCTTGAGAGAATTTTTTTTTACTGTGAAGACAAAGCTTGTGCATTAGAAAATAAATTATATGAAAGCATAATTAACAGTCACAGACTCCATTACTTGCTATAACATTCACATTAAATGAACTTCAACGGCTTATACAAAAGCAGTCATTATAGTCATTACTATTTCTTTCAGTTGCTTATGATAAGCTTTCCATGAGGACTTGATTATGAAAAGCTTCTGACAATTATAGTAATTTATGAAATGTAAGGGCAAGATGTACCACAATATTATTAAGGGTGGATATGTCTGAGCTCCAGAGGAGAGGTCACATTCATTCAACGAAACACCATGGTGGCACCACTGGTCTGGCTTTGAGTATCCAGGCTAGCTCAGCTGAGTCAGACCTCTAAGTCTCAGAACAGTCAGTGTAGGTCTGGGTAAACAAGGATTTGAGAGAGACCAATATTTCAGAGGCAGTTATACCTGTAAAAGATAGATGCTGGGAGAAATGGTAGAATCTGAGAAGCAGGCTGATAACGTGTGAGAGTATTAAATGTAACAGCCATAGCCTAATCCCACGGTCCAGACTGTATCTTCATTTCTTTTATGATTCAGACTTCTGGGAGGTATTACTCAGCCCCATATACAACTGAAAGTAATTTACAAGGCCATGGCAAGGGCCAAAATCAAGTAAACTTATATCAGAAAGAGTGCTCCTAACAGGGAACCTTATAAAGGTATATTGGAAAAAAAGAAAATAGTCATTCAGCATATTACAAAGCCCATTCTCTAAGGAGGTCATTGAAGTCAAATAAATTTCATAGGTCTTTCCTATGCAATAATTTAGGTGAAGTTAATATGCCCCAGAATACCAATAACAGCTAGATGCAGAGGTCATTTATTAACATTCTATCAATAGGATCTTTATGAGATGCAGGCTCCTTCAAGATCCACCCAATGCCAACTCAGAACATCAATACTGTACAGAAACTCGCCTCTGTGCAATCATCCGTTTCAGACAGCTGACCAAGCAGTATGAAGTTAGCAAATAGCTTCAAGAGATACTCAACCTTCTGCCTCCATCTCAAGCCAAAACTAACTGCAGACTTGTTGGGAAAAGGAAAAGGCTGCCTTACCCCAATCATGAGGGGGTTTTGTATGAAGTATGATAGCATCGTGTTTCTTGTGAATAGTAACCCAGTTCACTGTAATGCTCATTTCTTCCTTGCCTGGGGTTCATCATTTCAGTAAAATAAAGATATTTTTTGTTCTACCTACCTCAGATCCAAACCAGCTTTCCAATACTTCACTACACAGGATGCAAGAACATCAAAAATTAGTTTAACAAAACACATAATTGATTGACTATATCCCCTACACTACATGGATTTTACTACTCTTTCAACTGGGGTGGTTTTTCAATGAACTTGAGATAAT
This sequence comes from Piaya cayana, assembly GCA_013389865.1. Classification (NCBI taxonomy): domain Eukaryota; kingdom Metazoa; phylum Chordata; class Aves; order Cuculiformes; family Coccyzidae; genus Piaya; species Piaya cayana. Next base: position 2,781 of record WAAB01016734.1, on the reverse strand, counting down.
ATTTGAGTACACAAGAGAAAAAAACATTGCCACACAACTGAGTACAGAAAAGTCCAGCTCAGTTGTTGAAAGATCTCCACTCTCAGTAGTGGAACATGAAAGTCTAAAGACTTCATAGTATCTGCTAAGGAGTGTTCCATTGTTCCAGTCTTAGAAAGATCCAGATTTCCCTTAAGGTCCACCTACATAATAGATGTTCAGAGCAGTCATACTGGGGAGTGCTGCCAATCCCACTACTTTAATAACCAACTGAGAAATATGATGTTCAGAAATCACATTGATCACAATGGAGAATTCTGTTTTAAAAGTCAATAATTAAAGAATCATAGAATGGTTTGGGTTGGAAGGGACCTTAAAGAGCATCCAGTTCCAACTCCCTGCCATGGGCAGGGGCACCTCCCACTAGATCAGGTTGCTCAAAGCCTTTTTCAGTCCTACAAGCCTGATACAGCACGACAAAACCTTTGAAAAAAAAAAATCAAAAAATATTTAGCCTGGAATTCTAAACTGTCAGTCTTTTATACTAATCATTTAGGATTTTTCAGGTTTTATTTGGAAAGGCTGAAATAGTTTTCTTAACATTCAGAAACTCTACTTATAAGTACATTAGGTTTTAAGTAATACTTTATAGAAAAAAAACCAGCACTCTGCTTATAAAAATACTAACCCCACTCTGTCCCCTCAGTGATTTCCAGTGAGATGCTACATCTTGTTTCCTCCAAACTACAATGATCTTCCACCCCCTCCCACCACACATTAGGAGCCAGATACAGTTATCAAATATGGGGCATAATGGGCATTAAATGAAGACCTCCCAGCTGTCTTCTGACAGTTTCATTGCATAAGGGTAACTTTCACATGTCTTGGTCACAACATTAAAAAAAGGGAAAGCTATACAATTCCGGATTGCAGATAAAAAGAAAAAAAAAGGAAAGAAAAAGTTCTATGACATATTGGGAGGGCAGGGTGAGGTCTTCACTTATTTGCATATATGGATGACCTTATTTGGATTGCTTTGATGCTTCCTAGAGGTATAATATTTCATTTCTTAATAGTCATTCTTGCCTTCCTTCTTGCTGAAAAGTGATAGTTCACTTTGAAAGCAGAGATTTATACTGCAGACTCTTCATTTAAACCTTATGTAAAGAAATAAAATCTTTATGTCCACACATATTTGTGCTCCTACCTTCATGCATTTATAGTGTGTTACATTTCCCAGCTTTCCCATATTTAATGTTTTACAGTCTGTTCTCCAGATTTACATAGCAAAAGGCTTGAAGGCCAGAAAGCAGAAAAGAGGTGGCAGCTCAGTATTTTAATTAGAAATGGACCAACACCAATCTCAAACTGTTCAGTTGTACAGAGGTACCAGCAAAACCTCCCACTAGAATAAGAACAATCTGACCTATTACTTTGAACAAAATATTTTAGTTTAGAGAGTTGAAAGTCCCTTAAATGAATCCTTGTTGTGCCATGTGTTGTCTTATCAGTATTTACAAATACCACCATGGGAGAAAAAGAACAAGAGAAGGAACCATATGTTAAATAGAAAATGCTCAGGATAAAGAGGAGTTACTATTCCTGCCATTTCAGAAGCCTTTCCTCCCACCACCTCAGATCTGCATCACCCAATCAAGAAGTGTGACATTTTCTGTGGATGGCAGCACAGTTTTGTTTTAGCTTGCATCTGACAAGCATTTGCCCATGCATTCAGAAGAAGAATTTGTTCATAGGAAGGAGTTGTCAAAAAAGTTATTAACAATATTTTACAATTTGTGAACCCTACTTTACATCCTTTCCTCTTTTACTTTCTGTGCGCTCCACAATCATTCCCCGCACCTTCAAGACTATATTTCCTAAATGACGAAGATAGGAAAATACCATTAGCTGAAGACCTCAAGATGTCTATCCTATCTATACCTTTCTCTTTCACCAAAGGAGGACTAAATATCACTCTGTGTGATACATTTCAGATGTCTGTCTACTTGAGAAGTATCACCTGTCCCAAACCAATCTGCATGGTCTACCACACAGCCACCCGAGGGCAATACTTACTGGTGTTTCCTACATTGCTGGATATGTCAGGAATGCCTTCCAACATGTATGTACATGGCTTATCAAATAACTAGCTTGACAGTCCCCCTGTACCCTACAATGAACACATGTTAAAAAACTGGGAAAGGGGGCAGCACAACCTGGGTCTTGCCCGTGACTTAATATCTCAGAAAGTAGGTAGACAGGAGCTGACAGAAGACGTATGGATTATTTTAGCAAGTATTTTCTGGCCCATAGCCTGCAGGCTGCTCCTTAAAATACTTTGCTGAAGTTTTCCTTTAGACATTCCACGAAGATAATGCTTTCCAAACCTCTTATACCTGTTGCTGTCCTTGCAGTTCTCTCACTTATTTTCTTAATTATTTCTTTTTCTTGTTTTTATCTTTTCTTCTTTTTAAACTATGCCAATAAGAAGGGGAACCCCAAAATGTGGATGCACTACTGTCACTGACGCCTCCTCTAAAGTACTGATTACAAGTTATTCTTTCAAATAATTATCAGAACACACTTCCTCATCTGCAACTGCATGACAATACTGACTATGGTTCAGCCTGTAGTCCTCTCTGTTTCCTACATCTTCCTTTGTACTACTCATCTCCAAAATGTTATACTTGCTTATGTGGTGGTTTTTCCATTAAACTACATTTCTTATACAAATTCCTCATATTTACACAGAAAGCCAAGCATAAAGCTGGGATGAAATCTCAGTTGAGATTCCAGGTGTGA
>WAAB01016733.1:0-54140 GCA_013389865.1 Piaya cayana | reverse complement strand
TCATGGAATAGTTCAGGTTGGAATGGGGCTTCTGGAGGCCTCTGGTGTTGGGTGAATTTCAGGTTAGATCAGGTCACATGGGTACCTTGCAGATACTTCTGACCAAATGTCCAAACTTGTCCGTGTGACAGAGATCACAGACTTTTCCTCTAAGAGGGAAACCTTGGTTTGGACATTGAACCTTTTCTCTCTCCTGCACTCCTGGGTGCAGTAGCCTGTTCAGTCGCACAGCAGTCTCTGTATTTTGATTGTGTTGCTTCATCTCATGATCTTTTCCTGATGAACAGCAGTGACTTTGGCCATCAGAACATTCTCTTAATACTTTAATACAAACAGTAAAAAAGAAAACCAGCATATAAGTGTCCATATATTTGTACACCTGCTGGCTTTGAAGAACTTTGCTAGAAATTACTTGAGACCTTCTGTTTGTAGCTAGCAAATTCATTAATACATGATTTTAACCTCCCCTGTAGGACTTCTCTTCCTATTTGTCTGATGGGCTCCACTTATCAACAAAAGGCAACAGCTTTGTAGCAGCACAACTCTGGTCACGCCTGGAAAAAAAACTGTCTGCTCTTCCTTTTCTGTTTCCTTACTGGCGTGAGGTGGATCACACGAACCCTGAGACCAGCCTTCTCTGAGCCCCTGTGGGGAGGAGCCGAAGCAGCTGCGCCAGCCGGTGCCCAGCAGCACCCGGCAAACATGGTGAGCTTGGAAAAGGGGGTTGTGGGGAGTCCCTGCTGATGCTCCCCTGTGACTTCTTCCCTGGCTGTGGGAGAATAAAGATGAGACCACTCAGGGTGTCGTGGGTGGTTTGTCTACCTGGTGCTTGTGCTCAGGGCTTGAACATCTAGGCAAGAAACCAGCTCTTTCCTTGGAAGACTTGGAGGAAAATGAGAGTCTTGGCTGCCCTGTGGCCAAGGGACAGAGCTGCCTGAGGAGTGCCTGGCCTAGTTCAGTTTTGGGGGCTGCACCTCGATTGTTGCCATCTGCTTACTTTAGACACCTCAGAGCTGGGAAGAGGCTGCTGCGTGGAGTTTGTCAAGAGCCATTAATGTCAGTCCAGATTAATTTATTTGGTTGCAATACAGCAGTAAAAGCTGTTATCTGAGCTTTAACGAGGCTTTTGGTAGTCATACATTGTAGTTCAGAGCAGGGGTTCTAAAAATTTAACTTTGGCGCTAGCAGCCACTTCACACAGGGACAGATTTCAAAACAGCGCATGGTTTTGGTCAGTGTAAAACTGGTGATGCACGTGCTTTTTTGGGGAAGTTTTGCTCTTGGGGAACCAACTAGAAAGGGGCTGCAGCTCAGCAGCCACAACTACATGGTAGGTAAAATTTGGCATCAAGCAGCTCTTTCAAATGTTCAGAATTTAACAACTGGGTATTAACAGATGAGGACTGCATGCAGTGTTTTGTTTTTAGCCAAGAGAACACAATTAAACCATAAAACTAGCTTCACAAACTTGGAAAATTGCCTGAAACATAATGAAATTCAGCAAGCATAGGAGGAAAAAATAAAAGCAGTTTGGTGACTAATTGGCTAACCAGCCAGATAGCAGAAGTTAAACTACTACTGGAGCATGGATTAAAGAGAAATAGCGTATTGCTGCATCTACCCCCCAACTTAATTCTGGGCTATATTAACAATTAGACTGGTGCAAAACCAGCGATGCCAGCAGTGTTGTATTTATTATGTACTGGGTGAGGCAGAGACTGATGAGAGTATGAGGCTCTCCTGCGTCATTAATGCCATGAGGCTGCTTTGGTCACTGAATAATGAAGATGAGTTAGCCAAGCCCTGTCATCTACCACGTAACAGTGTTAGAAGCTGGAGCACAAACAGTTAATTTTCACATGCCTGGAGCCAGATGAGGAGCTGGTTTGATCTATAAATATTTATTAATATTAAAGAGGACTGTCCTTTCTGTAATAAATGCTCACAGTAAAGATGGGTTGAACAGCAGAATGCACTTCCCTGTTAAGAGTTTATGAACAAACTATGCAAGTACAGCTTCCAGTTTGTGGAATACAGCTCAGACTCAGGATGGATTCTGATTGCAAGGCCTGCTCCATGCCTCTCTTATCATGCTCCCAAGTTTCTGCTGCTGCCTGTTTTTCATCTGGGAGGACCTTACTGCTAAGAACTTGCAGATTTGCTACCCAAAAACAATTGGAGTGGGCAGCCACTCTCATGGTGAAGAAATTCCTCTTTATGTCTGGTCTACAACTGCCTCTCTCCAGTCTGTACCCATTGCCCTTAGTCCTATCACTACAAGCCTTTGTAAACAGTCCCTCCCCAGGCCTTCTTGTAGCCCCCAAGGAAAAGAGAAGTTAGAAACAACTGGCTCGAGTTTGGCTGCATGTCAACTTCTAACTCAGAGTTTGACAACTAAACAATTTGGATCACTTAGGAAAAGGACCACACAGAAACAGCTCATTTAACTGATTTTTTTTTGTTTTAATATATAAAAAAAAATTAATTGTACTGGGAATTAAATTAACTCTGCGCACACGTACTTTGTACTGAATCAAAAAAACCCAAAACACCCAAACACAACCCCCCCCATGCTCAAACCCAGTATATAAAAAATGATACCTAGTCAGACTGGAATACCATAAGGCACACGTTCAAGTATTAGTGTAACAAATATCCTTGAGTGGGGAGGAGAGGGGTTCTCCCACAGTCCTCCCAGCACAGGTTCAGGTCCTTTCCCTCACACGTGAAGACACAAAGGTTTCGCGCCGCTGTGGTTCCCCAGGAGTGGAGCACAGGCTTGTAACAGTGAAAATGGTCCTACTGGTGGTCACGGTTTCCGTCAGTTCAATCAGATTATTTATGGGAGAAAACAGATGTAGAATTACAATGCTGCTTTGTTACCACAGCAGTTGCTCTGTGACTCGTACGGTCAGTCCATCCGCTGCTAAACCAAAACAGTATATGGCCCAGCTCACCTTACGCATCTGCAGCTGTTCTCAGATTCTGAGAGGACACCATTAAATAACAAACTTTTACAACTTGTGAGGGAACCTGAATTCATGAAGTCTCCTTATTCCTGCCCTGTAAGTCTAACAAAGGTTTCTGTCTTTTTTGGTTTGGTGTTTTTTTTTTTTATTAAATTCACACCTGGTTTTAAACAAATACCCCCTGCAACACAGTGACTTTTTCACCCCATTTCTTGGTGCAGTGGGGGCTTCCAAAGGCTGCACAGACCCTGAAACCTGAGGCTCAGCTCTTTGAACATCTCAACAATAGTGTTACTTACTTCAGAATAACTTTTGGAGAAACATCCCTGCACTGAAACAAGTGCTGTAAACAGCTGGATAAAAGAGTCCTCATCTGCCTGAACAATTTTTCCTCTTACAATTCTTACGCTACCAGACACTTGCGAGAGTGAGAAACTTCCAACAAAAGCCCTTCTCTGCAGCAAAGACAAAGAGAAGACAACCTCACTGCTAGAGGCGTAACAGTTCCAAGCTAGAGGATCATCTTCATGCATCGTATCAGGTTGAACACCTTCTGCATGATCCTTTAACTTGTATTTATTTAGAAGATGTTTATCTTAAGCTTCATTATTCCAATTATGCATATTCATTTAATGCCATCAAGACTATATTTTTATCCATTTCGTTACTCTTGATTTGTTCTCAAGGCGTCTGTCTAGGCTTTTGCTTGCACGTACCTTAAACTGCTAACTGATCTACTCTATACAGAACATACTGCAGTGTTCTCATTTTGGTTTTAAAAGCCCCTTTTGTCTATCAGTGCTGTCAGACTACAAAATATTAAATTATAAAAAAGGCCAATATACACAATCCAATATCCAGCAGGATATTCGGTTTTGCACCACAGGTTGAAGGAAATGTTAGAGGTCAAGGAAATATAAAAACAAATCCAAAAAGCTTCAAAAACAAGCTAGTTTTAGTTTGGATTTTCCTTTTCAAAAGATATAATGCTCTAATAAATGTAATTTAAAGGAAGGTCATACACATGACCAGCATCTGCAGTAGGTCACTTCCTTATTTCCCCCACTCCCTCACAAAAATATATATACATATATTCATATTTATAGAAATGAAATGGTTTCAGATCCAAACTTATTTTGCAGACATGAGTCATACATTTAGAAGGCAAGGAGACATTAGCATTCTGTTTCTTTGCTGTCCACCCGGTTCTGGCGCTGGAGTTTGAAGGACGAAGCCTTCTCACTCCGAACGACAGGATGGTCTGTCAGGTCCTCAAAAGATTTGGCGGCCGAGCTGCTATTTGGGAACGGGTCCTTCTCAAACCCATCGTCATCGATGTGAGAGTCGGTGCTGGGGTCCTCCTGAATCGTGTCCATTCTTTGGTGGTCCTGCTGTTTCGGCACCGCGGCTGCAGCAGGCGCAGCCACGATGGGCTGCAGCGGCTGGTGCCGGCTTGTGGACTGTGCTGCTGGGAAGGGCTTGATGATTCGAACGGAGGCAGAGTCCAAGCTGCTGAGCATCTCCACGTTCTGCAAGACACAAGCAGCTGCGTCACCGGGAAAAGCAACCAGGTTCTAGTCCAGAGTTCAGTTTTCACACTGTTTTTAAGGGGATCAAGCACCAGGCACCTCCTAGGGAGCACCTGCACTTGTTCGAGTGGCCTAAAGGCTCCTGCTTCTTCCCCTCCCAGAAGGGATGTGCTACTGCCCTCATGTCCACCTTGTGCTAGCTAGGGTGAACCCACTGCACTGCCTCGGAAAAAGAAGTCAGATTGTGGATTTTACATTAGATTTACACTTAATTAAGAGCAAAGAGAATGTCCGAAGTAATTTGTTGTGTTCTTTTCTCAAGAAACCCAGCTAGGCTAAGCACTAAAGGCAGAAAAGCCCTTCTAGTTCTGCTTGTTCCTTCCCATACAAAGCCCCAGGGGTGACAGCCGCACCTCCCCTGGGGCCCAAAACTGCTTTGGCAAAACCTGGGACTGGAAATCTGGCTATCAAAACACTGGACAGGATACCCAAAAATCTATTTTTTGCAGCATTGCCCTGCTAAGCCTTATGCTTCGTTGACATGACTTGGCTGGGGACAAGCAACCTGTGGTTGAAGCTGCCAAATGACCCGCAACCAAAGTACCCCACACACAGGCACTCGCTGCGCGAAGCGGCTCTCCACAGAGCACAGTGGCTGGCCCAGGAGCTGTGGCTACTGTGAGCACTGCTCAGGCAACAAGATCAAATCACAGCCCTACAAGCTGCAGGGCTTGATATATTGAACAAGTGCTTGTTCAAGTCAAGTTTCCCTCATTGATTTATCCATCTGCAGCAAGAGCCATGGTGCTCCAGGTCTGTCTTTAATCACTTCGATAAATACTCTGCACACCCCTTTGGTTCAGGTTTTCTAATACACGTGGGAAAGCTTCCTGCCAATTCACATTCAGACAGCAACTTACACTGGGGCAAAACAGGGACTTTGTGTTCTCCTCATACTGCTTGTCCAATTTCTTGTCCTATTGGAAAACAAACAAACAAAAGCAAATGAAACACACACACACACACACACACACACAAAATAACAAAGTTAGTTTCCCAGTTGCAAGGTCCCTGTTACCCTGCAGAGCATGGAACTTGTTTCCCTTCCCCTCCCTCCCCTGCCTTCCCATCCTGCAGCAACTCCCCACTCTAACCCCACGCTGCTGTCAGCATCATGGCACATCCCCACCCTCTCAGTTGCCATGAGCTCTCTCTCCATTCACCCAAGCTCAAACAAGACCACTTCCCGCTCTGGGTCTCCCCACACTGTGGTGTCTTATTTCTCAGCGGGACTCTATAGAACTTTGACCCTAAAATTACACTTGGGTGGAATCTGGGAGGCAGAGGAAGAAAACCTGACTAGGCAAGAATGGGAAGGGCACCAGAAACAGTCACAGGAGCAGTGGGTCTGCCAGAGCTCGGCAGAGTTTAGCAGGAGTTTGGCCTACACAAGGAGCAGTCAAGTCTTACACAGGCTGGATTTCTGCCCTGGCATTTGCTAAAAGCTTCCCATCACCTTCTCCCCCAGACGCCTGTCATTTCATATACAAACGTGTTCCCTTACAGCTCAATCCAGCAGAGCAGTCATCTCAAAGCCAGATTACTCACCACACAGTGCACAAGGATGCTGAGAGGAATCCAAAAAAGTAAGGAGAAAACCAGCACGGAGCCCACTATATTATCCGCTAGGAACTTCCCTGTGAAATCAGTTCAAATCTGTTAGTTACCCATCCAGTACTGTTTCATGACCATACACATAGACAGGAACTTTTTCTTTTGCAGCCTGTTGACATTTCTGTCCCATTGAGAGGCCCAATTTATATTACTCTGAATTTAGCTGTCCTCTAAAAAGACTCTCTGTTATTTATTTTTCTCTAATTGACCTATTTCTTGGTATTCAGACAAGAAGCTATCATCTCCCTTATAAGCTTGGAAGATACCTAGAAAATAAGAGTGGAAAAATGCAAAATGATCCTCTGTCCCTTCAGCTTTAAAAGGCAAGATCAGTAGTGTCAAACTTTAGGCAAAAACATATTTATATATATCAGAAACACAGCTACTAAGCTACCTTTGCACACAGGTGAACTACAATGGCCTCAAGCTCTGCCAGGGGAGATTTAGGCTAGACATCAGGAGGAAGTTTTTCACAGAAAGAGTCATTGGGCATTGGAACAGGCTGCCCAGGGAGGTGGTTAAGTCACCCTCCCTGGAGGTGTTTAAGACATGTGTAGATGAGGTGCTGAGGGACATGGTTTAGTGTTTGATAAGAATGGTTGGACTTGATGATCCGGTGGGTCTCTTCCAACCTGGTGATTCTATGATTCTATGATACAAAACCTAACTCATATGGCTATGTTTCTTACCAAAAGTATTGATGCTGAGCTGGTCTATGAAATCCCAAAATCGTTCAATCACATCCTGTACTTGCTTCTCGCATTTGCCCTGCAAAAGTAAACGCTTATTTACAAAGTAATCTTATGGTATCTGAGCGTTAACTGCTGCCTTCTTGGAGAGGGAACATAAAAGATAACATTAAATGAAAACTACGGGCACAGCAGCACCCAACTCACGTTCTGGGCACTGGTTTGAACTCATACTCAGGAGCAGCAGCCCATTTTTACTGCCTGTGCTTTTGGCAAAACAGTTTCAATTCTATTGCTGTCAGAAACAGTTTTAACATTTGAAACATGCAAAAACCAGTACCCTTGCTCCCTGCTAGCGGACATAAAACCGAAGTCTCTGGGGAGGCTTAAGCACTGGATGCCTCAGGTCCCACTGCCCACAGAGAAGGCCACAGCTCTTGGGAGCCTGAGATTACAGACAAGTCTCCAAGATCTGCCTATACTGGTTTAACACAGCAAGAACATCACTTCAGGTTCTGCCAGTGGAAGGGCTGGGGCTTGCCCTCCCAAATTCACTTCTGCCAACACCCAGTTTAGCTTTGACTGCTGGGGTCTGCAGGTGATGTGACTATTCGTATAGTTGTGCCATGGAAAAATGGTCTCTCAGGGCCTGCAACCCACCAGTCTCCCTGGCACAGGCTCACTGTCTCCTGCAGGTACTGCCAGCTAGGTTTTCATGCAATTGCTCCCTGAGCTGAATTATTTTAATCAAAATTAACTGTGTGAACAGCTGAAGGAGCAAGCACTGCAAACCTAGGAGAGCTTACTGCACTGCTCATTCATCCTCACACAAACTGCCTGCTGGCTGAGCTGTGAGGAGCAGCAAAAGGGGAAATAAGCAAGGGTAGAAGTTAACAGCTTCACCTTGCACAGGTCTCTCCAGAACCAACTTCCACCTGTAGCCTCAGATACCCTTCAATATTTACCCTGTGTAGAGGGACTTGCACAGCATCACCCTGCTCAGCAGCGCGTCAAGTTATGGTTTCTCTTTACCAGCAGAATCCTCATCGCAGAGGACTCAAACACCCAGCCAGAGCACAGAGGGCACTGACACCTGGGAAAACTTACGTTTGTATCACAGAAGCCCACAGTGCAAGGCTTCCCCTTGCGCAGGAACAGGAACTGGTCGTTAGCATCGACGTACGGTATGCACCGATCCTGCTTGTCCCGGCAGCAGACCTTGCAGGAATTATCCGTTTCTGGAATAAAACAACAAATTCATTCCTCAGCAGGACCAAGAGTTACCTGCAACCTGTAACCATGCAGATGTATAACCCGACATGCCCTTTCTACCCTACGAGGAAGGCAGGGCTGTGCAAGTCACCCCATTTCATCAGGCACTCCGATGACCAGGCTTGAAATTCCACCAGATGCCCTGTGCAACAGAATACAGGATGCAGCAGGATCAAGCTTTCCAAGCTGATATTGCAACCCTGCAGGAATTAACAGGCAAATGAAGAGGTTCTATGCATGTCCAAGATGCAGACTTAAATATTTCTTGGACTTGGGTCCTCTAGGCACCCTCCTTGGCTATGTCCTCCATCTCCAACAGCGGGGCTCACAGCACTTCCCTGCACTGTCCCTGGGAAGCTTTCCCTCTGCTCCCAGCTGCTTTACCAGATTTATGAGCTGAGATGAACAGCAAGCACACAGTAAAGATCACTGACAGAAGTATATAAGATGCAGGTTTGCAGAAGCAGTGGACTGGACTCGGGGATCCTCTGATCTAAACGCACTTTAATCTCTTTGAAATCTTTCTTTAACCACTTGATGGAGGCCACTACTCCTCTGCTAGATGGAGAGGCTGGTCCAGAGGCTGGCTGGGATCTCTTTACAATCAGAGAACCACCACTTTCCCTCTCACCTGCCTGCAGCAGAGGAAATGGAGGGTGGGAAAGTGCCCTCTCCTTTAACTGGGGTGCCAGACTGTGACTCTTACCTTAATGTCTTCCAACCCAGACCACCACAGGATATTTACATTCCTCTTCTGTACAGAAAACAGAACTCTTGAAAAACGAACAATCTAAACTCTTCCAGAACCTCTGCCCTCCAACATGTATCCCTACAGCGAGGGCAGCACTCTCCAAGGAGCAGAGCAGAAGCACGTGTTTCAGTTCAGTCCCACATCACCCACCGTTGCATGCACACGACCGTAGGTTCTTCTCTCTCTCGCAGAAAGGGACACACTCCCCGTCCTTGCACTTCCCCATGTCCACGCAGACTGTATCATCCGGAGCATTCCCCGGAGGGGGGCACTCGCTGCTGTTCCCTACAGATGAGAGATTGACAGAGTGGGAGGATTGTTAAAGGGCAGGAGGAAAATAAAAGAAACCAAGACTCATCCCAGCAACTCTGAGAGGCAGCAGAAGCTTTGGAGGCTTTCAACAACTCCAGCATTGTGGCCTTCTGAGACCAAGCACGAGGTACCGGACGCTGGAGGCACCACCCGAGAAGCGGCAGCAGCTCTGACTTGACTCTCTGCCTCCAGGGAAGGTTACGAGGAGGTTGTAAACAAGTGGGGAAGTGAAGCAGAGTTGCAGTAATTCCACCCTTTCTAAGGCAAGATTCAGCTCATTCCAGTCCCCTCCCAGTGACACATCCTGTTTGGCTTTTTTGTTTTTTAAAGGACACACAATGAGGGGTAAAAAAATGAAATAATAATAATAATAAAAAAAAATCAACATTTTTCGTACTCTTCTGGGCAGTAAATTACCAAGTGACTCCTCATCTACAATGAAATTCATTATAGGGCATTATTAACTGTACCGGATGAATAAAGGGCATTAGTTTGAAAGTGGATTGAACAGGACACCGAGCCTGGAGCGCTTGGCTAGCTGACGTAAAGGGGACAGAACCATGTCCTACCAGTGCAAAAAGACTCTCCTTTACAAGTGGCATTTATGGCTTCTTGGCATTTCTTCTGTGCGCTTTCAAACTGGCAGCCTTTACAGCAGGGACTGTTCCGATCACTGCGGAAAGATCAAAATGGAAGGAAGGAATATTAGATAATTTTTTTCTAAAAGAAGTACAAGCATGACAAAGCCAGGGAAAAAGGATATTTAGAAAAGAAAGAGGCTACTATGACTCACTGATTCAAAACTCTTGCCCTCTCTGCCCCCTCCCACAGCCACCTTTCTACACACCCACTCACTCTTCATTTACCAAAGCTAAAAGCACGTAGAAAGTACAACACAGAGAGAAAACAGAGATCCTTATATTTATGCAAGGCACCCAAGTCTTTTGTCACTGGCTGTGCAGCTTAGGACACTACTTTCCACTGATTCCCCCCCCCCCCCCATTTTATCTTGAAGGTTTTCTACTCCTTATTCTGTGCTCTCTTTATTCTCTTTGTTCTGCATCTCATGTAAGAAGGCTCTTAGTACAAACATGGTTGTTAAAGCTGAGGGAGTTGCACGACTCCTCTAATGTTACGTGGTGTGGAGCTGAACTATGAAAATGAGATTGGACATCACATCGCAACAGGGCCATGAACACCCCAAAGAGGACTTGTTCAGTGCAGGCGCTGTGTCGTTTGCAGCAGTCTTAAGAATACCAGGATGTGATCCCAGTTTAAAGCTGCCTTGCAACGGAAGCAAAAATTGTATTTGTATAGGAAGTTCACAGAAAAAAATGTCAACGTTAATTTTTTGAATCGCTGAGTTTGCTTAATAATAACAACAACAGTAACACAACAATGCCTGTAGTTCTTGACACTTCTCAGAAAAATTAATGGAAGACTATAAAAATAAAAGTGCATTCCTGTAATCTTTCATTGTCTTCAGCTCACACTCAAAGCCAGGGAACAGGTCTGTGACGCTGCAGGTGGATTTAGAGCTTTCAGCCCAGCCCAGCATTTCTCCCCATAAGAGAAGTTGCAGCTATTTCCCCTTACCTGCATTTGGCACCCTCTTTCAGCTTACAGTCAGCAGAGCAGCAGGGATCAGCCTGTTGGTATAAGAGGCCAGGATCGCATTCCTCCCCTTCATCCACTCTGGAGTTCCCACACACTTTGTTGTTGCGCTCTTTGAAGCACTCCTGGGCCTTGATCTCTATGGTCCTATGGATGGATTTTTTGCTGCAGCTTGAGAACATCTAGAGAGTCACGAGGGGAAAGAGCAGCACTGAGGAGCGTACCTTTCTCTCAAGAAGCGGCATCTAACACAGCCTCAGCCTCCTTACGCCTCCAAATTCTGGTGCCTCAGAAAGCAGTTAATTCTTTCTGTACTGCCAAGGTCGAAGACTTTGGAAAAATTTTAAGATAGGAAAGTTTGGTCCATAAAGGACATTACTGCAGTACAACACAGAGGCACTTGCACGCAGTGTGACTCAGGGTCACCAAGCCTACTCCAGCTCTCCCACGGCTTCATGAGCACAAGCAACCATCCCCAGGAAGCACTGAGAAGTTCCCGCAATAGGGAAAGGCCGTGCAGCCTCTGAGCTGCAGGGCTAGGTGTGAACCACAATAAAAAGTCAGACTAGACTGCACACTAATCATTCCCTGGATAATCTTGGTTTCTCATCTGCAGTTACAGGTACGATGCCAATTCCACAGCACCAGCGCAAGCTTTTGAGGCTGGTGTGCACTATGGCTGTGGTGTCCGCCAGTCTCTCTCCAACAGGAACTGGTATGGACCACCCAAATGCTTTGGTACCAAAGGCCCCATGTTTGATGCTTGGTGACGACTTGCTTTTAGGAGCATGTGGCTGCAACAAATTGTAAACAACTACTTTAAAAAGCACCTGGACATGCCATGAACTTCAGGGAAACTCAGAAAGCAAAGATGAGCTTATCTTACAGAAAACCCAAAGGCATGCAAGTACATTTTCTTCTTATGGCTAATCCATTAAGTTCCTGATGGTTTCGAGCTACAGGAATCATTAACTAAATAGACTTTCCGTGCAAAGGGTTGCTGACCACAGCCGAGACTTGTAAGTGGAAGCAAACCTATGCAACTGTACCTTGTTGTTTTCATGATCTCCGCTGACAGCAATCGGGTACATAACGTATTTCCCTCCCTGGTCTTCAGTGGGGGCACATTCTGGCAGACTATCGGGATCGTGCTCTGCTCCAAAGTTATGACCAAGTTCATGCGTCGTGACCAGGTCAGCCTCCTGTTTTGAACAAAAAAAGAAAAGCAACGCTGAAAAAAAATCAGTCTGAACAGGACAGGACAGTTCCAGCCCCCCACAATTCTAAGATATACTGAGATTAACATTATTTTTTTTCAAAAAAAGTGAGAAAGTAAAGGCAAGTAAAATTATGGTCCATTTCCAAAGGCAAGCTCCAGGCCCAGGTCTGACTGCCAAACCACTGGTAAAGGCAAAATGCTGTCCCAGAATACCAATTCAAACTTTTACTTTCATATACAATGCAGATACATGAAATATAAAAATTTACTTTAAAATAGCTGTAAGGCATAAAAAGACAAAACAAAAACCAACTCAAACAAACACTGGCTACTACAATTAATCTCGTTTAACATATCAGGTCATTAGAATAATTTCTTCTAAATGTAAGGACGACATTAGGAGTGCTGAAGTAGCTCTTCTACTGAACAATTACTAGGAAAGACATCCAGAAATGTGACCCAACAGGGATGGATTTCCACCATTATTTATGCACAACAGGATTCCCTCTGCCAAGGATCACAAACTGGCTCTGCCTCCCTGCCGCGCCTTGACCAGCAGACAGTGTCAAGCTCACAAGGTGACAACCACAAATAAAACTAGCACAGGAATAAAAGTTAACCACAAGGAGCTCGGTAGTAAAAGGAGGAGAGCAAGTTTAATGAGCTACCCATCATTTCTGCTGGTGTGCAGGCACAGGAAGGACCAAGCACCGCAACAAGCGGTACCAGTACCCAACGTAGGCACAGCTAACGTGAGAGCCAGAGACAGGAGCATTGCCCAGAGGTCAGTCCTGTGCTTCACTGTGTTCAATCTGAGGAAGGGTTTTAAGCAGTTTTTTTCTTTTTTTAAATGCAAGCAGACACCACACGACACTCTTCCTGTGAAACCATCCATAATGCTCCCACCACCTCATCCCAACCTTTGTGCCTGACACTGGGAAGAGAGCAAATTCAACTTCCTTTGCAATCCTAGGCAAAACTCCAGCTTGGAGACTGAACAAGTGCAAACAGCATGGCAACGGCTAGAGCTCTTTGTCAACATCCCTCTAATACAAAGCTTCACTGTTTTTTTTTTTTCTCTAGTTTCTTGACAGCTTCTGTGCCAAGCTTTAGCCCACACATCAATTACGAATTCCCTTTATAACCAGGCTACAGAAAAGCACAGCTAAGAAGTTAGTAGAAGTCAGCAAGAGAAATATGCCCAACTGCAAAGATTTAGTAGACTGCAGACACAGGCACTGCTCTGCTATCTGCACAAGTGAGACAAAGCATATATTCAGGCCTTTACATGTCTCATCAAATATGAAAAAAATAATCCAGACAGCATCAGTTGACGCTAGGCTTAGCATTAGCACTAATAAGCCTGATATATTATGCTGTTTTCTGCTTTACTTACGTAGGGGACACATAAAAATAAGGTAGAGGAATTTCATTTAAAAGTCCAAACTAAACCTCCTACTTTGCCTGCACGACTTTCACTGCTTTACCTTGTAACTGGAACAAACGAAGCATACACAGTTGTCCATCTGCATGGTGTAGGTCTACATAATAGCTAACATGCAAGTTTTTTATTATTTGAGTGACCAGACTGATTTTATTGTTACTATATGGCAGTATTGTATAGTATATTGCATAGTACTGCTTGTTCTACTTGAGGGTTTGGTTTGTTTGTTGGTTTGGTTTTTTTCTTTAAAGCAAAATAAATTTAAAATCATCTTTAGATACCAAAATCCTGTTTATATTACACATGACCTACGTTTCCTCATTCCCATTCTGCAGTGAATTCAATCTTCAACTCCATTCAGTCCCAACTCCCCTTGTCAGTGTGAACAAAACTGATGATTTTGGGTTTGTAACCTACATCCTCATCCCCAGACTGAATCAGAAAGTCAACAAGTTGTTTCTGAGAGGGCACAGAAGCTTGTCACAATCCCATGGCACATCAACACACAAGTGCATACACCAAATTGTCTGCAGAGGATACTCTCCTACCTTAGTGAGGATGGTCTTTCCATAGTTCTTGGTGCTGGTTAAGCCACTGTTCAGATAGATGTCCTTCTTTGCAATCTGACTATAATAAGCTACAGAAGTGAGAAAGAAGCAAATAAAAACTGACCAATATTTTTCTTGGGCTTCAGGGACTTTTAGAGGAGAGATGGATCCTTGTTTGGGGAAAAAAAACCTAGCTCCGCTGTTCTCACAGGCTCACCAGTGAGATCCTGCCTCTTGCCAGTTTTCGGAATGAGGAATCTTTCAAAGCACAGCACAAACAGCTCACGTATTGAAGTAAAGGGGAAAAAACATGAAATTTCTAAGACAGCAGCATCTACCATTACTGATTGACTGCAAGAGGCACCCACACAAAGCTGCCCTTGGTTCTAGGCTTTGTCCAAGCCAGCTTGCTAATCCCAGACAGCTTTGTGATTTTTATCCTTCCCTCCTTTTTTGTTCAGCTCCTGCCAAGAAAATGGCCATTTACTCTATAAAAAACCCCAATTACTAGAGTCTGGGCAAATAACACATCATGTTCGATGAAAGCTTGAGAAGCAGATTAAACAGAAATAACAAAAACTAGCTTTCAACCCACAACTGAGATGGAAGAAAAAGAAGCCTTGCCTTTTGGACAAATGCCACCATGGCTGTTAGGTCTGGGAGAGCCAACGTAAGCCAGTCCAAGCGTTCCCATGTCAAAATCTTGATACGTGAAGAGATGAGCAAGGCACACGTGAGCTGCTTTCTCAGCAATATCAAAGCTAAATTGCTTTAAAGAAAAAAAAAAGAGACAAATCTTTGTAAGACACTTTACAGTGCGCATTAAAAGTCTATGGCTGAGAACATTTATCTAATGAGCCAGACAAGCACCTTCTAGATCTGGTTAAGCCAGTAAAAAAAAGCAGCTGTTTAGCTGTCCTACACAGCTGCAGAAAATGAAACAAGCAGCCAAGTACGTTGTATGCGTTCGTGTACACAACTGGTCTATTCATTTTCCCTTTTCACAGAGAGGGGAAACCAAAAGTACAAGAATTTGACAAAGGTCACGAGGCAGTCAGTGTCAGGGCCAGACATCTCTGGGCTGCCTTTCTGACTCAGACCATGTATTAATAATTCTAATTGGTGCGTGCACTGCAGTTATGCAATGGAGCCCTTCACCATGGGTTACAAGACACAGCAGCTTGACTTTGTGCAACATCTACACGTCATGCAAAGGAAGTAGAGGAGTTTCAACTGTTACGGCAGAGCAGCTGTATGCGTCAGTAATTCTCTGCAAGGGGCACAAATTTTCAAGGGTTACAACCTACCTCTAGCAGCATTTTCACATCCCAGGCATCTTTCTTATCATCTGGGTAACTTTTTGCCATGTTGTAATGCTTTTCTCCAGGCTTTACAGCATTTGGCTCATTGTGGATAATAATCTACAAGGCAACAACGACGTAGAGGAATTTTTATCAATGTTACAGCTACAGAAAAGCTTTCAATATAATCTTAAACGTCTCAATAGATCTGCAAGGAGAAAAATTCAGACTCAGTATGCTTCCAGTATTAATTTTTCAGCCTCTGCTAGCTATGTTGGCTACATCATCAGCAACCACATGAGCTGTTTTATAGACCAATATCAACAGTCTTCACCATAACATTCTGCTTAGAGTTGCATGTTGCTCTATCAAAAAATACTGCCTGGAATACAACCAGGATTTACATTTGGTATAAATAGTATAAATAGCTCATTTCAGAGTTCTAGCTAACCAGACCATATTCTAAAGGATAGCTACTTCCCCAGTAACCTAGAATTAGTGCACCACCTTCTTTCCCCCTCCCTGCCCATTTAACAGTCCTTCCTTGTTCTTCCAGACCTTTTCCCAACAAAGGGGCAGCTAGTCTGTACCATGAGTCCCCATGTTCCACATCACAGCTCTTGCAGTACTCCAGGCCAAAGGATTCTTCTTTTTAATGCCCTTTTCCAGATTTCTGTGCACTAACCTTCAGGAGCCATTAAATAAATGGCAGCCACTACACCCCTGGGATCTACCCTGTACCAGCTTCCACCCGTCATGATGTCTAAGGGGAGTTAAAGCTCTCCAGGCAGGATTTGTGTTTTTTTCATCTGTTTTGGGCCCATTCAGGCTTTGTAAGCTAAGCACTAGCCACAGACGCACACATTAAATATGTGCATAAGAGTATATCTGACAGAAACAAAAACTGCTCCTGGACAAATTGAGGTTAACTACAGAAAGACTCTTCCTGAAAGCTCCCATTCCAAAAGCTGTGAGGAATCGAAAATGGACATGCTGTGTCAGATCACTAACACCTCCACTGACAAGATGCTATTTCAGAGTGCTCCTGCTAAGAGTTAATAATGTAAGATTTGATTATTTTAGCTGTAGTCCAGATAAAACAAACAGAAACCTTGATATCCAAAACATGTTCTTATCCTTTAAATTAAAACCCCTTTGCATAATTCAGTGAATACCTGCTCTATCTGTATGCCGTACCCATTGAAGGCTCCATTGTCCCACGAAGTATTTCGGTAGATGTCATCTACTCTGTCTATCAATTCAATCTATGTAGAAATGGAAATCAAGTTATTTAGTTCTGAGCTTTCATGTAATAAAGTTCAAGACAAGCAGAGAGGCAACATCATTATCTAGAAACACTCAAATTAAGATGGAACCTCAAATAACAATAACGGACATACTTACCGATCCAAAACCAACAGCATTTTGGATTCTGAGAGTACTATCAAATATCCCTGAAAATTTTCCATCATAAAAGAACAGTACAAACTTTCCCATTTATCACTTAAATTTGTGTAGTGGAAGAGTCATAATATTAAGAACAAGACATCTTGAGAAATGCTTTGTTCATGTAGTTGTTTTCCAGTCTTCTTTGAGGGGAAGGGCAGAGGAGGGAGCTGTTTTTACAGCTCTGTGTTAGCCCAATGTTTAACTAGTTTAACTGACCCCTGAAGCCTGCTTCCCCCTCCTAGCCAAAACCCTATTATTTTCCTCATAATTCCTTGCTGAAGCACAAGGTTCCAGAAAGTATCTCTTCAGTATTCACTATCAATACCTCCCTTTTCAAGCCGTTATCATCTTCTTAAAAAATACCTCCTACTAAATATAAACCATCAAACTTGCTCAGAATGGAAAGTAATATGCAGAGTCATCCCCTAATAGATTATGCTTTAGTTTTCCAATCATCATGTTGTTTAGAGGACATATCTACCCACATAACACACCAGTAGGTTAGCCTGCAAGAGTCATATGTCAGATGCCAAGAAAATAGGATCTCTGCAAACACAGGCTCCCTTACCTGGGGACTGTAAACATTTCCAAGGACAGAAAGGTCAAAAAGCCAACAAAGGCGAAATAGTATTTCAAAGATTCAGGCTTAGGAAGAGACTTCAGATAAACAACAGGCCTCTCAAAGTGTTTTTATTTGGTTTTGTCTTGAATCCCCAACCCATACTCTTAACTGCTGCTGAAAGGCTGTGGGCAGGCATTCTATTTCACAGAAACCTGTCAGGTAAACAACTCCACTGTACTGGTTTTGGGCCTTATGTGGTAACCAGTACATGTGGTGGAGTCCTGCTTTCTTGAGGATGGCTAAACACCTGCCTCCTGATGTGAAGCAGTGAATTAACGCCTTATTTTTGCTCTGCTTGTGCCCATAGCTTCAGCTTTACTTATTAAGCTGTTTCTATCTGAATTCACAAATTGTCTCACCTTCACCCTTCTGATTCTCTCACATCAGGGAGAAGTGAACAAGCATCTGGGTGGGGCCAAGCTGCTTGCCAGGAATTAATCCACAACAGCCACGTAAACCAAACAAATTGCTTACTGTGCCTGCTTCAATTTTATTGTTCTGCACAGAAAATCCTGCAAGAATCTGAAAAACAACCCTGTAACAAGCCACTTTTACCTCTTATATAAGCTTTAACAAGGCTAGAACTTTAAAGATGCTTGGATCATTTGCAGTGGAATTCAAAATCCAGGAGATTCTAATGCTCTTAATGGAGAAATAATATTTCTTAGGCAGAAAATAGCATAGCCACAAGAAGTATGGGAAGGGATTTGTTAATAAATGAAACTTGAAGGCTATTTAACTACAGTATCACAATTAGAAAATGTTTTAAAACATGACTGAGCACTTTTCCAGATTAAAAAAAGTGCACACACCACCACGATGTAAATAACACGTGTTGTAAAAAATCAGTATAAGCCATACGTCGTTTTAACTACTGAATCACCATTTTCCCCCCTCCATTTTCACCAGAAAATTGTAACAGAGTGTATTTACTTACCAAATAGTTTATGGTCGTGCTTTCTTCCCCACGGCCCATGTACTTGAAAAAACGATGATCGGCCACTACCAACATCTTGCAAGTGTTCTTGGAGCTATCTGGGACAGCTCGTTTCGTCCGCTGGACATTTGCTAATGTGAACATTTTAAATACAATTAGATGAACACTCAGTCAAACTGCTGTTGCTCTGTCTATTGAAAACCAGAGTGTGAGTTCAGGGAGGATTTTGGGGGGATGTTCAGGTTTTCTTTCAAATAAGTATTCTTAAGTTTTGTCTTCATAAGAGTCCTCAAACTTGTAAGAAAGGAACGGACAGTAGTGAAACTGAGTTATTTAACAGATTTACCTACAGAGCTTTTATGATCACCACCTCAGCCTTAACACCTCTTCTCCTCCTGTTCCAAGTCATTATCCCAACCTCTACTGAAACAGCAAAGGACAGACAAAAGAGGGACTGAAAACTCTCAAAACGCCATCACAGCTCAAGATGGATTTTCTGAGTGATCACTGAGGCCATGCAGGTCCTGCCACACAGCACATGGAAGTACAAAGTTGTTTTAATGCTCACCCTAGAAAAATGTTACCTTCACTGCTTCCAGCTACTGCAACAAAAACTACTTAGGCCTGAAGAAATAGCTTCTCCTCCTTAGCCTATATTCTGATGGGGCCAAATATCCTTTCAACAAGACAGGAAGAAACATGTCCTGAGTGACAATTTCTTCCTTTCATCAGTTGTCAGGGCCTTCTTGGACGGGGAGTGGGCATGAGGAAGTGTGCTGCTTTTTTTCCTTCCCAATGACTTTGAAGAGTTAGCAGTTAACTAGAAGAAGCATCACAGATTACTGCCCAGCTTCTGATCTTACTTGCCTACACAGCTGGAATTCAAACCTCCATTTCAAAGATGCTGTTCTCCCAAGATATGGACGCTCACCTTTGTTTTGGTGCCTGTCTTCCAGTCCTTTTGGCAACAGTTCTTCTTCATTCAGCTTTACATAACCACACACTTTGGGGGACTGCAATCGTGAGAAATCCTTAATATCTTCAGATCTGTAGACCAGCAGTCTTCCATCTTGCACATCATCTATAAATCTCCACAGTGGCTGACAGCACAAGAACAACAGAAATACAATTAGTTAGGAACACAGTGAATACAAAGACTAAGGCTACATGAGTAAAAAATTGTACTTATCCACCATCAAGTCTCCACAGCTTTATGTGCGCACACACACAAACACTGGACTACAATAACTTTACCCACAGCAGTCAGACTACTGATAAAATGACATTCACAAGAAAGCAAACACAATTCAACTCTTTTATGCTAGACAGGCATCCAAAAATCTAAGATCATCGCAAGAGAGCAGCAGCAGCCACCTGATAAGGCTGCAGAAGAGACAGGATTTTCTTCCTTTCCAGTGTACGAGCCAGCTGAGGAGGTATCTCAGGCTCCTTCTATACCAGTATGGAGGCTGGCACAGCCAGGGAGGAGATGCTTAGACTGTGCTAAAAAACACATTGGTCAGAAACACGGGAGCTGGCAGACAGAGAATATCTAAATATGCAGTAGAACGCAGTCTTCACAGCAGCAGGCAGGCTCTTCAATGTTCAAAAGCTACTCAAACCACTTAAAAGTATGAAAACTTCTCAGAAAGCAAAGAAAGAAAGAAAACCATGAAATCTCTATTAAAGAGCGTACTGTGCTTTCAGTTCACATCAAAAAAGCCCTAAACCACAAACCCTGTGCTGGCCCAACACAAAACCAAGGCACACGTTTTGTACATCCTAAGGCAAAGCATGAGGGCACCAGGGATTTATATAAAGGTGTGCAGCCTTTCTGAACAGGGCAGAGGGAAAGCCAGGGAAGACAACAGCAGAACAGCTTTGTCTGTGCTGCCTTTTGGGAAGGTCTCTGGCACACACAGGCATCCTCTCATCCAAGGGTAGTTAGGGGCTGAAGCTGACCTGGGGATGCTAACAGTTGGGTAAAGCAGGCAAGCCAGAGACTCCACACCATTCCCTGCCTTTATTTAGTTATACAGACACTGCCCGTGAAGAGCCAGGGAGCTGGCTGCGCAGGGAACCAAGAAGTGCTCACGTTACTCTTGGCCACAAACACAAAAAATGCTTCAAACCACAAACAGCTACTATATGCTCTTAATGCTAAATACTAGTACAGCAGTTTGGGTATTCTAATCGCATTTTCATACTTTAACATGAGTAGGTTTGCCAGGTTTACCCATAATTCTGCACATCCTTGGGTTTGGAGACAATTACAGTATCCATGTAACTCTGAGCCATAATTACTGTTATTCAGCCATTTTAACACGGCTTGTGTCTGGGAAAACGGTGAAAAAGAGAAACAAGGGACCAGTGATAAATACCAGATTTTCAAATAAAGCTTTAAGAGTGGGGAAAAAAAATCTAAGGATGTAACAAAATAAAAATTTTAGAAAGCTCAACAGACCTCAACTCTGAAGGCTGCACAGCTTTTTATTCTAGAGGACATAATCACCACTAATTACTAACATTATGCATTTCTGTTTCTAAAACCCTTTCCTGCTTAAAATGTACCTTCTCCCCAATGTATCAAAAAATGCAAATGTCAGAGAATGTCACTCACTAATAAAACTCAACACTTGCTTAAGTCAAACTAGTTTCACATTTCTCTCCCTCCTCCCTACTTATACCAAACCAAACACCACCATGAAGTCTATTTTGAGCTACAGAGGTGTCAGTGTGACTAACTAGAAAGAGGAACACCCACAGAAAAAGACATGATTGTTTGAATGTTGCTTTCAACAGAAAAGCGTACCTCTATGTTGTATTCTTCTCCATCAGTATTGATTCTCACTGTAAAGTCTTCATCCCCAATGTGTGCCACAACCTTGGAATTATGCTCTCCTTTAATATAAGCAAGGAAAAATAAGTTAATTCAGTTCTATTTGTATGCACTCCTGCACAGACGTTGATTTGACTTAAGCTTAAAGCCAATTAAAAGAAGGAAACCACCTTCTCCAGTCTCTGAAGTACACTATACTGACCAGTTCACAGGAAAAAGGAAAAAAAAGAACCAGAACTCTTCCCCAACTTTAACCTCCCAACAGTCAGTCATCAAGACTTAATTGATAATCTGGAGAAGGTGGCTGTGGAGATTTGTAACGGGACACAGAATATTTCTGCCAACAAAAGCAGCTTGCATCTTAACCACTATCAGACAGCAATTTCATGGCGTCAGCCTGCATTCCAGTGGGAAAGACTCACCACATCACAAAGGCTACATAAAAATCAAAACAACTCAGCAGAAGTGTTAGTGCTGGGCCTAAGTGGAGCAAGATAACTTTTTCTTTAGAGAAAAGTGGTCTACGAAGAACTATCTTAATGACTTTTAATATAACAGTCTGGGCAACACTGCATCATCACTACCTGGGCTTTGTGTTCTGGGACAAGGAACACTTAAGTCCTACATTCCAGTTGTAATTAAAGCCACCATCATAATTTTCAAAAAGAATCACAAGCAGCTGCTCAAGCAAATTATACCTTTGTGCCGTGCCAAACTAAGCAGAAGTGTTCTATCTTAGAACCTTGGTGCAATAGTTCAAAAAAACCTCCAAAATCCAAAGTCACCAAAAAAAAAGCCACTACCCCAACCCCAAAACCCCAAGGGGCATGGGAATAAAGTTTCCTTGTTCATTCTGATAATATCTGATGAAAGCGAGGAAAATATACCATTTACTTTGGCCAAGAGATTTGTGCAAAGCTGTGCTTTCTCAGCACTGAAACACAGTCCAGTCCATACTAACCAACGACATGTCCGGTGAAAAAGTCTTGCCATTGAACACGATATTCCTTTTCCTTGCCTTCCCCATCCACAATTAATGCTTGAAATCTTTCTGAAAAGTGTTCAGCAGTTGCAGTTAAGTATAATTTAAAGTGCCTGTAAAAGAATTTACTTCCATTTATTTTTAAGCAAAAGTATGCACACATCAGACACATCCAGTCTCCATTTCACTGAGGGCCTCAAAGCAGTTTGAATGCATCAACTGTGATAAGCAGGCTACAAAACCCTACACTGTGTAATTCATAACCATAAACATTTTTTAAAAGTGGCAGAAGGTGTTTAATAAAGAAGATACAAACCCAAACAAGGCATGCTCCACATACCCTTTCCCCCCTGAAACAGTCATGGTTTGCTCATGACACACCTTCTCCATATGCAGTCAACCAAAACCACTTACCTGTTTAAAATAATTTAAAGAAGAACAGACCAACATAATTTATTAATTTATTTTAAGTTAAATTATCTTAAAATACTTATTTTCTGAAGTAAGATAGTTAGAGGACTACACACAGAAATTCGAACTCTAGATTCTTTTATGATCATGTCACAAAAACTAAAGGCTGCCACAAGAAGCAGAGAACCTTCTTTGGCAGGAGCCACATGGATTCTTGGTTTATACGGACTGTGAGTCGAAGATTTTTTTGTATGCCCCTCTGCAATTATTCTGTCATTAACATTAGCAGCATCGCAACCTCACCATAAAGTCAGGGTGCATAAGGCAGTGCAAGATGGGGACAGCCCAACATCTGACCCCGTTAACCTTTTATACTTGCTACCCCACTCCAAACATTTAGAGATTTTAAAAGTATTCACAACAACTTGCATGGCAGTTGCAGATGACAGATGGGGGAGGCACATGAGAACACAGCAGACAAAGCTGTCAGATGAACAAAACCAGCCTACGCTTGTCAATACAAAGCGCTACTCTCACCCTGCTCCCCCATTTCAGATTCACGGTTTCAGCACTCAAATACCCATCAGGCACTTTTCTGACACTCAGAATAGCTTCCCTACAACCGTTCTTGCTCTCCTCTGCCTCTCCTTGTCCTTTCCCTTGGCCTTCTATTTCTTGTCTTGTAAAAAAAAAAAAAAAAATTTAAAAGTGTTTTATTGAATGGGAAATTTACACTTGGTAGGAAAAGTTTTAAACCCAGAAGTACGGCAACATTGCCAATATGAGATAGAAGTGAGATCCAGCCCAAACAGTGCAAGTAATCAACATGAAACTAAAGCTAAGAACAAAGCAAAAGAAGTCTTGAAATCACTGCCACTTCGGTAAACACAGCTTTACCATGCAACTCCACCTATTCTTCTGTTTCCTCTGAGCCTCTCGGAATTCATACAACCATGCAGATCACTAACTTAAAAAAACTGGTTGGTTGTGACAGAAAACAAGAAAACAACCCTCTCTGGGTTTGGAGTTGCACATTATTCATCACAAATCGAAGGAAAAGATTACACTGTTGTTGTTGATGATTTAATTACCTTTGCAGGGCTGAAAAACTTAAGAGTCTCTCTATGTGTGTCTCAGGCTGGAGGTCCCTTTTCTTCAGCGAGTGCTGCTGGATGCTAGACTGAGAAAGGATGTCGTAGTCTGAAAGCATGGACTCAACTGCGTCTGGAAGAACAACAAGGAAAGGTTTCATTTCAGGAGACTCTTTCACAAATGCACAGATAAACCAGTAAAACAGAACCTCCCATTTCAACAGCAAGATAATATTTGGATCTAATTTTAGGATAAGTATTGTACTTTTATGTAAAGTATATAAATATATTGTGAGATGAGACAATTTAAGAGAAGCAAAAATTAAAGAAAAATACTTTAGTTCACTTATAAGCAGTTTTTGAGCAACCAATCTATTGTTTTCATTTTTACTGTCACAGCTGAGCAGAGCTAATGCCCACTGCTCTGGAGTGAATCACTCTCCCAACCTGCTGGTCTCCATCCAAGTCTGAGGAAGAAAATAATTTAATCTAGGAAGCTTCCACCAAATTCACTGAAGATCAGGGCTGCAGTTCTTACTTTTCTGTCCAACAGCAGCAAGAAAACAGATGGCTGCATAGAATCATCAATCAGAAATAACTAACGAAGCACCCCATGAGGATTCTCCAGGTATCCTGTTTTCCTAAAATCTCAACACATGCAGAATTCCTTTGATTTCTCTACTCGGAACATGAATACCTGCTGGGAGGAGGGAGACCAAAAGCCTGAACCCCTCTGGGGAGCAGCACACAAATTACAAATTGAGGTCAATATTCTGCAGATGCTTCCACCATTAGTAAGTGGTGTTTGACACCTGCTGATAAAGCCTCCTGCTGCTTTGGAAGACATTCCTTCACCAGGAGCACCTACTCATGCTCCTCCTCTCTGCAGCACCCACCACCCAGTGAGACACCTGACAACCACCTTCGCTTCCACCAGCGCTGATTGATTCATATGCTATTTACAGCCTTAAATTGAGGCTCTTACTCCCACATCACCGTCTTCCTTCTCTGCCAGAGGCTTTCACTCTTTTCACTGCACCAAATCAGGAATTAGCTGTGATTTGCAAGAGGCAGAAGTGCTCATCCAGTCAATTTTTATGAAAAAAAAAATGCCCTTTCCACCCCCCACCTCCATTTCCAGTTGTGCTTCTAAACCAGACATGACAGCTACCAAAGTAGGTTTTTACTAACGAACACAGCCTTCCAGTTCTTCAGAGCCCCTGACCACCAGCTTACACCAGCCAGTGAAGTAACCTCACACATTTTATCACACTTCTAAATGAGCAACATCACTAGGAAGCCAAGTTTTATTGGCTCTGAAGTAATTTTTATTAAACCTGACACTCAGCACCATGACGTATCCCCAAATACACACGTCTCTAGCCCAAGAAACCTTTCAAAAATAGATGCACTGCTGGGTCAAGACAAGCACCTTGATTTTACTTCTGTGAGGGGGTAGGTGAGGAGAATTAACCCCCAGTGCGTGTACACACATGTGTGTGTACACGGGAAGTGAGGGAACTACACAAGCAGCTATGACCATCACACCCCCTTGGCCCTGCACCAACGCAGTGATGGATAGAGGACCCAGCTGCCTTTTCCTGCAGCAGAAACCTCCAAGCAGTGGCTCCCACCCAGGCTTCTCCCTCCTGGGCAGTGCCTCACCTGCCCTTGAGCAACACAGGAAGGGCAGTGCAGTTGCGATTTCCTGATTTCTGTTTACAACCCACAGGTTGAGAGAAGCTGCAATCGATTACCTTGTGTTTCGGGTTATATGCAAAAGCAAGTTTCCACCACCTTCCTTTGTGCTGTGGGATTTTCCCCTTGCGTGCCCCATTGCTGCACGCCAGGCAGCGCCTTCATCACTAGCTTTCTACACACTGCAGCGCTGGTTCACCAGAGCCACACAGTGAGCAAATACGCCGCAAACAACATCCCTGTTCTTTAAAAAGCCCATTATAATTAATTGCTTATGGTCTGGCACCTGCCCTCATCCAGAACCACCTGGGAGGAGGGTAGGGACAGTCATAGAATCATAGAATCACTAGATTGGAAAAGACCCACTGGATCATCGAGTCCAACCATTCCCGTCAATCACTAAACTATGTCCCTCAGCACCTCGTCCACCCATGCCTTAAACACCTCCAGGGAAGGTGACTCAACCACCTCCCTGGACAGCCACTGCCAGTGCCCAATGACCCTTTCCATGAAAAAAATTTTCAGCCTAAACCTCCCCTGGCGGAGCTTGAGGCCATTCCCTCTTGTCCTGTCCCCTGTCACTTGGGAGAAGAGGCCAGCACCCTCCTCTCCACAACCTCCTTTCAGGTAGTTGTAGAGAGTAATAAGGTCTCCCCTCAGCCTCTTCCTCTCCAGGCTAAACAACCCCAGCTCTCTCAGCTGTTCCTCATAGGGCCTGCTCTCTAGCCCCCTCACCAGCTTCGTTGCTTCGCTCCAGAGCCTCAACATCCTTCTTGTGGTGAGGGGCCCAGAACTGAACACAGGATTCAAGGTGCAGTCTCACCAGTGCCAAGTACAGAGGGCGAATATCATCATCCCTGGACCTGCTGGTCATGCCATTTTTGATACAAGCCAAGATGCCATTGGCCATCTTGGCTTGTCATGGAAAATATATTCTGGAAACAACCTCATTAAACTGCCCAGTCCTAAATTCTTTTCATTAAACCTGAGATTCTTTAAAGACACTCAGCTAGAGCAGACCCCTCAATTAAAGCAAATATTGATCTACAGGAAACCAAATGCTGGTTTGCTATACGGAGCAAGCATGTGGTATGTGGGCCATGAAGCAAGAGAGGTGTGGTACTGCTGCTTGCGGACTCGCCGACACCAGGACTTGCCAAGCACAAGGTCTGACCAAAAGGAACAACCCCAGCTGCAAAACACTGCTCCTTCTGCCCCTTTCCAAGGCTGCCTGCAGAGTACAGCCCAGAACAAGAGGCAGGTGCTGCCAAAGGACAAGATACAGCTGCCACAAAGAGAACTGAGAAGTCTCTACAGAAATTCGGGTTTTGTGTTTGGTGGGCAAGAACTTCCGAAGTCCTGCTCTACCTCACCACACACAAACCCTGCTGGAAATGCCTCATAAAGACACAAGAAGTGTAGTAAGAACGAGACCTACAGAGCTGATGAAGATGAGTAAGATGATGCTGTTAAAGTAACAAATGAAACACAGGACACTCCTAGTTCCTGTAACCCTGCAACAAGAATGCACTTGTTGCTATTTCCTCTTACCCTTCCCAAATTGGTTTGCTTTTAATTTTACTTGTGACACACGTCAAGACATGGTGCTGCTTGACATAAATCTGTGAACTAACTCAGCTATCAGTCAGATGTGGAAAAGATACACTCAAATCGAATTTTTTCTGTAGAATTTTCAAACTGTGAAAAATGAATCCATGGCCACAGCTTGTTTAAAATAATGACAATTTATCGTATATTTTCAAAAGAGTACAGAACTGTACAGAGTCCAGCTGTGCAGCAGGCTGTAGATGGAACCACAGTAGGCATACACTTGACCACTTTTTGTTCAAGTTTAATAGTCTTTCTGGCATTCCTTGTTTTCTTCGCTGTAGTCCAAAATCCACTTCCCACAGGCTTCAAGAGCACTGAATTGGCTCAGGCCTCACCAAAGTATTTTCCCATGGTTCCTTCCCTTCCAGCCCCTCCTAGATTTCTGCATTCCTCTCTTTTTGGAGGAGGACACCTCAATTTCATCCTGATATCCCAAATATTTATGTATTTATGATTGCCAGCTTTCACCTCATTGCATCTTCTCCTCTGAGGGGGAGGATCTCACATCTCAGGTTTGTAAGAGAAACAGGGAAGGAACATCGGTGACAAAGATGATGTCCCAAAGTCCTCTAGAAATCCACAGTAGTGGCTCTACCCATGCCCCCAGTTTTGAACTGACCATTTACCTCCTTTTCTTCCACCTTGTTTCAAGGCTAAAAGCCTAATGCCACTAGGCTTTGCAACTCAGAAGATACTTTCATGTGGTTTAAAGTCAATTATGAGCTACAACACATTGGAGAAGGCTACTCTAGCAGTAAACAGCTCAAGAATCTGCTGCGCAACAGCTCAGGTTACTGATTTGGAGGCCACCACTTTTTTTTTAAAGGGAAGGTCCCTCTTCAAGTGCTCAGCTATCAATTCAAACACCAATGGCATCCTCCTCCAACCAGCTTGGCTTTCATAAGCAGAACAGTGAATTCCCATGATCTCATGCACAGTGTATTGCCCGGAAAGCAACAAGTGTGGCAAGTCAACCATTTCACAAGCATTCTTTTCAACTGCTTTATAGAAACATTAAGCTTATCTAGAAGCATGAAGTTTTAACCCAGAATATATAATTAGTGTTTTTAAAAGTGCCGACAAGAGCATCAGAGGTGTTCACAGTGATGACTGCAGTTATTTCTCCAACCATCCCAAAGGGAATAAAAGTAGAAATCAATCTCCTGTCAAAATGCACGTGGCTGGGATGACAAGCCTACAGAGAGCAGTCCTAGAACAAGCGCAGCCAACATGCTCAAGGAGGAGTTTGCCGTGTGACTGTTAAATCATTGGCATATCCAAATCTACAAAAAGGGCTCCAGCCTGTGTTTTGTGTGGAGCTTGTTGACCACAACTCTGGTACTCATCTTGAGCTGATTTCCAATGGGTATCAAATGTTTAAAAAAAGCTTGTGAGGAGCTGACTAAACAATTTTTCTGATATGGCTGGGGAGTGACTGAATGGTTGAAGGGCTCCACATTCTTTATTGCTATTGGGGTTTTTATTATTATTCAAATGAGAAGAATTAAAAAAAAATAAAATGTTCTTCACACATTAAAACATTTTAATTAAAGGAATCAACTATAGTCACTTCAAATATAATTCAGAGTCTCAGGCAGAATTTGGACCAGGAAACATAGACTGGAGTCTTCCCAACCTTAACCATATGAGCTAAAGCAAACCCCCGCCCCCCCATAAAACAGCTGCCCTCATGTTTGTGGGAACAGCCGGTTACTGGCTGCAATATACTGGGATTATTCAACTGGAGCATCATTTCAGGGAGCACAAATGGAGAAAGCAGATATATTCGTACCTCAACTGGGCACGCAAACATACTTTGCCAGGCAGGAGGGTATGTAGTCACATCTAAATGTTTATGGGTACCTTCCCTTAACAGTTTATGCTGCTTTCAGGAGACTGTTGACGAAGAGGATGTGTTGAGAAGATCCATCTGTGGGAAAGCTGTTCCATAACAGCTCATTACCCGTGCAGTTACATCTTTCTGCAGTACATCTGCATCTGGTACAGAGCCATTGCCAAAGGGAGAAAACAAAGGGAACCTAAATATTTACCCCATGCGCAACAGTCCATGCTTTTAACAGTTCAGATTAATCGTGTTTACTTGTTTCCACCAAAGAGTGGCTGTTGTTTTGCTCACCAAGTGTACATGAACAGAAGTGTGAGAAACAGGTTCAAAGCAAGAACTGAATGCACATCAGAATGCTTATAAACAGTGACAGGATAAAGGTTTCCACTCTGTCTAAACACATTTCTAGACAAACCTGTTGCTAAGAACTGCCAGTCACATCAGTATTGCTGAATGTTTTAAAAGGCATGGGTTTGACTCGATCCCAACTGCACCAGCCTTGCTGAACCACGTGAGAAAACAAGGTGCCCGAATTCAGTTAGTCACCAGCGCAGACAAAGCCTCGGGATATGGTTACACAGACCTCGCACTAGCAGGCGAGGGAGGCTGCCCGTTTACTGTCTACCAGCTACTCCACAGTTTACTCTTTCCTGCAGTTACACAGAGTGAACCACTTGCTACTTTTCACACCTTCCAAAAAGCCCGGTGATAGATACCATGGGAAATTAACAACTTACAAAGGAGGCTTCAGCTCATCTCAGGAAAAAATTGCTTGTGTATCTGCAATCTTATACTACTCCAATGCTTTTTCCCTACAGGAAAACAGACATTTGTTTCTGCAAAGTGTGAATATTTCCTTAAGGGTGAAGTTCTGTTTAGCAGAAGCTGTACAGATACTTGAACTGCTATTTCTGGAGGTTTTGAAAACAGATGAATACCCCCAGTGGCTCCTACACATTACATCACAGGCTTCCAACCCTGTAAATTCTCTTCTTCACTAAACACATCTTAAATAGGGACCAGCAATGAATAAAATTTATTCAGTTGGATCCACTTAATTTAATAACTCAGTCTGCCTTATTAGTGAAAGTAGAAAGCACTTTTGAGAGGAAAAAGTGAAATATCTTGCTCAAATACTGACATTATAAAACATAAGGAAGCCAATTGAATTAACATCCTGATATCCAAAGTTTAACAAGGGCAATACAGCTGCCTCATCTTAAACCAGAATAACATCATATGACTGGATCCTCAAAAAAACCCAAACCCAAAATCACATGCTTTCACATATCCTGCAGACAAGAACAGCCAAGTCACAGGATGTTGTCTTCTCTGGAAACAGATCATTTGTCTGGCTCTCCAGAAACCGTCAGCCTCACGACTGTGCTTGGATATCCCACCACAAAATCCCACTGTGTCACAAAATGAGTTTGAGTGGAGCTGATTCTAGGTAGAGACTAAATACCGTCTGGGCTACACTTGTGAGACCAACCTCTCCTCCCCTTCTAACTGCGTCTCTTCTCCTTGTAGTGACTTTGGACTCACTCAGATGTGACTGTCCAAAATTCAAGGCACATCACAGGTACTGAGGGGCAGAACTTCAAGATTTCAGTGACAATTTGAAAAGGTGAGAAAGGAAAACAGGGAATGCAAGGGATACCATGTTCCTGTTCAACGCCTCAGCTCAGTAATCATGGATCAACATTGACTGGGCGGCAGCTTTAAGTGCTGCCCTGCATAACAGACCCCCCTTCCTACTCCCAGTCCACGTAGGCTGAAAACGCAAGTGTCAAGGAAGGGGGAAAAAGTATAAATAATGCATATTAAGAGCAGCAGGATAGATACTGTGAAGAGACACAGAGCGTAAGTGACATAAATATGGGCTAAAAAGCATACAAGCTGCAGGCTGGCAGGCTTAGTCGCCTACATCTGCAAGACACCAGGAAGACCACATCACCAGCTTCACCACATCCCAAAACCAAGCAGGGTGGAGGCCGGCATATGAAATCTGTAGAACAAGACAGAAAGATGCACTGCTCTTTGTTAAAGAGACCTGGTTCTTGGTTAACCTTTTAGGACAGTAAAGGACTTCCCTTGATCAGTCTGGGAAATAAGCAAGCCCTGACTCCTCCAGTTTATAAATCAGCTTGGTTATTACAGAAGTTAAATATAAACTTCTATCTGGAAGATGAAAATCTCTACTGACTACTAAACACATGATTAAATCCTGGTGTAATGTTAGAGCAAGAACAGTGCACTGGAGAGCTGCCTGGTTGTGCTTCCTCGTGTGACCCTTCCAACCATGGAGCAGAAACCCACGCTGGGACTTTTGCACACATACAAATTTGGTGAAACAGATGAGTCACTGCTGCTATCAGCAACAAACAGAGGTGGTGAAGTTGTCAGTTTTCACAGTGGGGGGAAAGGAAAATAAAACCACTCCAAATCTTGAATGCAAACAAGAAATTTAGTCTTTGGCTGCTTAGAGATTACACCAAATTAGCACCACTGAAAACCAAGCTCACACTGAGCACTTGATTACGTTCTCATTACAAAAATCTCGCAACAGCTAAGGGTAATTCCTAATAAATAGAATTTAATCTAGTGTTGACATTGTTCATTTTGCTAACTTCGAGTACTTCTCTCGGGAATTGCACATCTTTACCCCTCAGCCTGGAATATCACCTATGGAAACACTGCAGCTATAAATTCCTGAGATGATACTGAGCTAATCCCACAGCAATCCAGGGAGACCTCACACACAGCCATTGGACTGTGCATTCCTAGATTCTCCTACATGTGGTGCATGGCGAGATACAGACTCGACCTTCAGCCTGTGGAGTCAAACAGCAAAACCAGCTCAATCCCAAACAGTCATCTTGTTTGGGGGATATTAGAGTGGGATAAGAAACAGTAAGAAAAATGGCAGAATAGGGTACGAAAATCATTCATCTGGCCCTTACCTAGGTCTTGCCTTGGCCTCCAACAGATGCTTCAGTCCAGAAGGACGAGGGTTTGACCTTCCATAAGGGTTTTGTCACTAATTTCACACTGCATACCTCTGACGCTAAGCTAAACATCCTTAACTCTCCAGCAGCTGGCTACCCTCTTGGCCTTACAGACTTCCTGCACTTTGTCACACCAAGTGTGACGCAGAATTCAAAATTGATTGTAAATGATTCTATGCTGCTCTCTGTATCACTCAGTTCCTCAAGTTTCTTCATCAACACCAATCTATCATTTTGGTTTTTTCACCCAACAACTTGTAAATTCTAGTCTTTTGATGTGCATTACATGGGTTTGTAACCAAACCACTTAAGAAGAGTCATTTCTTCAGCTCATGCAATTTGTTTTGCCTTCTGCGTGGTATTTGCGCAGTGTGGAAAAAAAACAATTCAAACCCAGGTTACCTGCCTCAAATTTTATTAGTGCAGTATAGCACGCAGAATCACCGAATGGTTGAGATTGTAAAAAACCTTTAAGATCATGGAGTCCAACCATTAAGAAAAAGACCACCAGTAAGCGATTCAGAGAGTATCATCTACCTGGGATAGGAGCAGCTGCCTTCTTTCTTTTTGCCCCCTGTCCAGTTTGTGATAAAAAGATCTCGTTCAAAGCAGGTAACAGTAGAGTAAGGCACAATTTACATACAGACTCTATCCGGAAAAGTCTGGACACACACTGCTTCATGGCAGCGCACTACTAATACCGCTGTGTTGTAAAACAGATTCAACCAGCAATTTAGATATATTCAAGAGCAATGAAGCTATGTATTCACACCACTGTTCTTTACAGGTACATTAAGCCCTGTTATCATACAGATATGTCTGAACTCCAAGAGAAACAGTGTTAATATTTAATAGTTATAAAAGGTTATCTTCAGAGATAGACAACGGAGAGAAAAAAAAATTTAATGTTGATGTTATTTTTTAAGGGTCACACTTCTCCCAGAAACGAATCCCTGCTGTTAATGTTTTTAAAAATGGTACCACTTCCACATCATCTAAAGGCAACAAACTGATGCTGACTTTATTCCTCACTTTGAGCACAACCACTATCACTCCCCACCACACAGGGCAGGTACCTGGACCCTCACACTGCGACTGAGTCCAGGGAGCGAGCTCCACAAACGGAAAACACCCAAACACAGACACCCTATCCCTTACCAGAAAAATAATAATATCAGTTAGCTTCCAGACAGCTTTGTTCCATGAATGTGCTCACAGGAATGGGGAAGAGATCAGAAAGCTGAGGCCAGGATTGTGGGGCAGTTCCAATTTAGATGAGTTTAGACTGCTGGAGCACCACACCCTAAGATTACTTCAACTGAGAAATGCTGGGAAATTACCTGCATCTTTTTATCTACTCATTCTATTCTTTGTCTAATTCTGGTTTTCACCATATAATCTTTTTTTTTTCCTTCCTGAGAAACTGAACTAATAGAGAAACAAGCAAGAAAAAGTTCTTAATAGAAATCACAAAATGGTAACCCTTGAAACTTCCTTAAAGATACCACTAGCCAGAAAGCTGATTTCAGTTCACAAAACTCAAGCTCTGTGGTTAAACAGAGCTCTCAAAATAGCACAGCTGAGGTTATTAGAAGGAAAATATGTTCTTTCAGAAAGCCAGGCTGTGTGTAAGATGAGGACAACAGGACTCCAGCAAAACATGAACATAAAACCACAGTAAAGCAAAGATATTGTGAAAACCAGCCTGTAAATGACATAAATTTAATCACTGAAAGAGTTTTTATTATATCAAAAGAAACCACCCAGCTAAATAATAAAAGAGGTTTGTAAAACAAGTAAACTGCAAGACGACCCCAGGAATGGATGGTAAAGGCCAGTACCAAATCTAAGAGAAAAACTGACCTTAGCATTCACTGCAGAGATGATTAAAAACATCCCCAAGAGCTTTTCTTGATAGAATCTAAAGACCTGCCTCCTGCCTTTTCTTGATAGAATCTAAAGACCTGCCTCCAGGATTCAGAAAAAGGGACTTCAGAACAAGCCAAGAAAATGAGCAATAAGTCAACAGGACATGGATATATTAATGCAAGAGTTATAAAGCACTGAAAAAAATGAAACAGATCAACTACCAACTGCAGCATGCAAGTACTGGTGCCACTGGTCTTGCTGAAGGTGAGCTGAAAGGCAGTAAATGCAGGACCAATTTCCACTCTGGGCACCATCTAGGGAGCTAATAACAAATATACTCAATGACCCTCCCTGACAAGCAGGTAATAACAACAAACTGAGTTAGTGATATATGCCTACATAAGATACTACGGAAGTAGTGCCTTATATAGATCAGCATTCTGAAAGAATGAAGCATGTGGATAAACGTAACACAGCTAATGGTGCACACCTCACAAAATGCTTTTCTGCATTTAGTCTACTGAACAACAGAAGAAAAACATCTGATAAAATTCAGCATGTGAATGTCTGAAATAACACCTGAGGAGAATAAATCCTCACGATATCTATGCAGTGAAGTATTTCAAAAGGGTTATTACCACCCAAAAATAAGAAAAAGAAGAGAGATCTTGGAGTGACTACTAAACAACAAATAAGGCCAAAAAAACTACTCAGAGAAAAACCAAAAGCATTCACACTATAAATCCACATTACCTTTGTATCACAAATACTGCCTTGCAGTCTTGGTCATACATCTTAAATAAATAAAAATCCAACAGAAAGTGTATTGATAAAAGTAACACAGACCAATACAGTCATGATTCTTTTCTCATAATAAGAATTATTATACACGCTAAAAATTTCCCACTTAAAAAAAAGATTCCAAACGAGACTAACTGCTAAAGGTATGAAGAAAATTAATAACTCTCCCCTACTGAGCATTTCTGTTAGCAGATTTGGTCAGCATGGGAGAATTATTCATTGGTCATCATTCAAATGGTCCTTTCTTCCGTTTCTAAACTTTGACCATTTCTGATACAGAAGTGGTCAAAGTTTAGAAACAGAAGGAGCTTCCCTTCCCTTCACGCAGTATTTAATTAAATTTAAGAGCTCATATTCTAGGAAGCCAAGAATACAAAGGCCATCAGACAAAGATTACACAAGTTCCTAGCAGATAGGTCCTTCAGAAGGCATAAAAATCTGACAGCCCATGATGCAACCTCTGTTGGAGGAGCTCCCCAACCTGCCTGCGGTTGAAAGGACACACTGTGGTTGTTCTGCTTATGTTACACTTCCTGGAACATCCACCACTGAACCCAACTGCTGAGGTTTGCACTGAACCACAGGTCTCTCTCAGGTGTGGGACAGGACAGAGGAGCAGCCCGGATGCCTGTTGGGAAACCTGCTGAGAGATCTAAGCAAGGAAATGCTACTTGAAGCCATCATCACTGGCCTCACCAGTTGGGAGACAGGACATCTGACTGGGCAAGACAAGACCACTGCCTCTCGCAAGAGCTCGTCTGCCATTTCAGTGATAAGCTTTCACTTATCAAACAGAAACCTGCAACTCCTTCACTTGGAAGTAAAAGTTTAGATGAAAAATATTACATATTAGGAAAAAAATGTTTTCCTGTGAGGGTGGGAAGGTCCTAACTGAGGTTGCCCAGAGCAGTGATGGTTGGACCATCCCTGGAGGTGTTCAAGGCCAGGCTGGATGGGACTTGGAGCAACCGGATCCAGTGGGAGGTGTCCCTGCCCATGGCAAGGGGTTGGAACTGGATGAGATTTAAGGTCTGTTCCAAGCCAAATCATTACATCATTCTATGAAAACTAAGTTTACAGAATTTAAATAAAGCAACGGTTGTGTTCTGAGTTAAGCTTTTCCAGAAGTCACATTCAGCTTCTCTCTGCAACAGTGACTCCAACCAGAGCTATCAAGGGAAGCCATTTATATGATTATACTGCCTGAACACAACACAAACTCCTGTGAGGAACTCTCTTTAGCAGACCTTAACATGAAGGTAGCCATTGCAGAGACCCCCTCGACCCCGCTCACGGGTAATGTTCCCTGCTGAAGAGAACCTGCCACAGCGGGACAGTGGCCTTTCCCCCACCCCATACTTTACACCATCACCCCCCCTCCACTACCCCAACCCCTCTCCTGTTAATAGGAGATGTGCCCCTCTCCCCATGGCTCAAAACAGTGGTCTCTCCCCAACTCCACTTATTACCCCATCATCACTCTGTTTCAGGCATATACAGGTGATCGGGTTCCTCAGGGCTCAGTACTGGGTCCAGCCCTGTTCAATGTCTTTACCAATGACGCAGATGAAGGCATTGAGTGCTCCCTTAGCAAATTTGCAGATGACACTAAGGTGGGTGGAAGTGATGATCTGATGGAGGGCAGGGAGGCTATAAAGGGATCTGAACAGGCTGGACTNTTGAATCCTGCATTCAGTTCTGGGCCCCTCACCACAAGAAGGATGTTGAAGCTCTGGAGCGAGTCCAGAGAAGAGTGACAAGGCTGGTGAAGGGGCTGGAGAACAGGCCTTATGAGGAATGGCTGAGAGAGCTGGGGTTGTTTAGCCTGGAGAAGAGGAGGCTGAAGGGAGACCTTATTGCTCTCTACAACTACCTGAAAGAAGGTTGCAGAGAGGAGAGAGCTGGCCTCTTCCAAGTGACAGGGGACAGGACAAGATGGAATGACCTCAAGCTCCACTAGGGGAGGTTAAGGCTGGACATCAGGAAAAAAAAGTTCAGGGAAAGGGTCTTTGCGAAGTGCAACAGGCTGCCCAGGGAGATGGCTGATTCACCTTTCCTGGAGGTGGTGAGGTCGATGAGGTGCTGAGGGGCATGGTTTAGTGATTGATGGGAATGGTTGGACTCAACGATCCTGTGAGTCTTTTCCAACCTAATGATTCTGATATTTGCCCCGACCCCAGCAGTGGTCTCTCCCACCCCCCCAGCTCCACGGGGCTGGTTTCTCCCTTACACCACACACTACCCCATCACCACCACCCGTTAGAGGCAGGTGTCCCTTCTTCCCCCCGTCCCAAACACCACTAGCCTTTCCCCATTTCCCCCAACTCTTGCTCCCCACCATCCCCTGTTGGAGGCAGGTGTGTCCCCCTCCTCCCGCCCCACAGCAGTGGTCTCTCCCCACTCCGCCCCCACCCGAACGCTGTGATGGTCTCGCCCAGCCCCGTACCGTAGCGCTGCGGGGGCCGCCCCGCCGCCTCCGTCCCGCCCGGCCGGCACAGCAGCACCAGGACAGGGACCAGCCACAGTCGGAGCCTCATGGTCCGGGCGCCTCTCCCGCCTCCTGCGCCTTCCAGCCCCGCTCGTTCACATCCGGTCGTGAGGAGCCTCGCACCGCGCCGGGCCCGCCGCCCCGCTGGGCCCGCACCCGGAAGCGCGGCGGCCGCGGGGCATTGTGGGTGCGGGCGGGGCCGCCATGTTGTGGGGGCTGAGGGCGAGGCCTGGCTCTAGGGGTGGCCCGAACGGTGTCACTGGGGCGGCTGCGCTGGGAGGAGAGGGAGGGAGCTAAAGGGATCGGAACTAAAGTCTGTAAGACTCGTTTTGGAGGTTTTGAGCCCTGAATCCAGTGATGAGGAGGCTGAGGGGAGACCTCATTGCTCTCTACAACTACCTGAAAGGAAGTTGTGGAGAGGAGGGAGCTGGGCTCTTGTCGCAAGTGACTGGGACAGGACAAGAGGGAATGGCCTCAAGCTCTGCCAGGGGAAGTTCAGACTGGATATCAGAAAGAATTTTTTCACAAAAAGGGTCACTGGGCAGTGGAACAGGCTGCCCAGGGAGGTGGTTTAGTCACTTTCCCTGGAGGTGTTTAGAAGATGGTTAGATGACGTACTGAGGGACATGGTTTAGTGTCAGATAGGAATGGTTGGACTTGATGATCGAAGAGGTCTTTTCCAACTGGTGGGTCTATGATTTCCCACTTACAGACATATGGATAAATGCTCCCAGAAATCTTATACATGTTCTATTACTTCCCAAGGTTTCATTTTAATGTTCTTAAGAACTTCACAACAGTCAAAACTCTTGCTAATTTTGAGCTTCGGAGCCAGCTGTTCCTGGCTTTGCATTTGAGATGGGAAAAGGCTGCAAACAGGTCATCACAGAAGCCACGTGTTCAGCACAGATCATACTGAGCACAAAGCGTTATCATCTCCAAAGAATGAACAGAGTCTAGAAAAAGTCTGAAAGAACACGTGATCAGAGGGACATTCTATCTACTGTTCAAAAAACCGCAGTTACTTAGATGAAACCTAACTCTAGCTTAAATAAAAATATTCCACATTTTAAGTAGGAACTACTTATTATGTCAGGGGCAGTGTTCCTACCCCAGAGACCCTCCTCACCACAGCTCCTGCAGGAGGAACAGGCCTCCCTTTTGCCCCTGGAGAGGGGGGGCTCCATCTGTCTGCAGTCCCTCTGTGGGGTGAGATCGGGAGGTCCAGTGCTCTCCCATCTCACACCCACAGCAATCTCCGGTACAGCTGTGTTTGCAGCTCCCCGGAGGTGATTTTGTCTCAGTGCATGCAGCTGTCTTTGATATATAACTTTACTCTGTGTTGTGTAGTTTTCTTAGCCTGACTGAGAATTGATTGTAGCATCTGTTACAAATGATAGAATGGTCTGGATCACAAGGACCGTAAAAATAGTCCAGCTCCAATCCCCTGCCATGGGCTGGGTGGGACACATCCCACTGGATCAGGTTGCTCCAAGCCCCATCCAACCTGGCCTTGAACACCTCCAGGGATGGGGCAGCCACCACTTCTCTGGACAACCTAGGCCAGGGCCCCCCCACCTTCAAAGGAAAACATTTCTGCCTAGGATCATCTCAATCTCTTCCCCTTTGACCTTAGAACCATTTCCCATTGTCTTATCCCTGCACTCCCTGATCAAGAGCCCCTCCCCAGCTTTCCTGGAGACCCTCTTAGTAGTTCCATAAGGAGGCTACAAGAACGCTGGGGAGGGACATTTTCCAAAGGCTTGAAGTGATAGGACTAGGGGCAATGTGTATAAACTGGAGGGGGCAGATTTAGACTAGACATAAGGAGGAATTTCTTCACCATGAGAGTGGTGAGACACTGGAACAGGTTTCCCAGGGAAGC
The DNA here is from genome assembly GCA_013389865.1 of Piaya cayana. Classification (NCBI taxonomy): domain Eukaryota; kingdom Metazoa; phylum Chordata; class Aves; order Cuculiformes; family Coccyzidae; genus Piaya; species Piaya cayana. The sequence continues at coordinate 15,281 of WAAB01016733.1, read as the reverse complement.
TGTGGCTGCCCCATCCCTGGAGGTGTTCAAGGCCAGGTTGGATGGGGCCTTGGGTAACCTGATCTAGTGGGAGGTGTCCCTGCCCATGACTAGGGGGTGGAACTAGATGATCATTAAGGTTCCTTCCAACCCAAACTATTCTGTCATCCTATGATTTGTTCCCTTGACCCTCCTTCTCTGCACTGAATGTGCTGTTGATCTCCAGAGAACTGCTGTTGTCCTACAAATAACATTACATTTCCAAGATCTCATTCCTGAAGTTCAGTGGTCAGCTCAGACACTGTTTTTCACATGTAACATAGATCCCTCCCCTCCCAGTGCTTTACTTCACATCTGTCTGTATTCATGGTCATCAGTCATTTTACAGAATCTTTTAGTTTGGAAAAGATCTTTAAGATCACAGAGTCCAGCTCAATTCAGTTGCCCATGTTGCAGGTGCCTAGTGCTATTTTGGATGTCAGGATGTCAGAAGAGCATGGGTCCCCATTAGGTCCTGTGCCAGAACCGTTGTCTCCCATATTGTAAAGCAGGAATGTGAGTAAATGAGCCCCGAGTGTCGAAAGGTCTTTCTGTAATTCTTTGCAGCCCCACCTTTTCTTTGCTTTCATGAGTAACGTGATATCATCAGCAAGCTTTGTCTTGTCACTCCTCACCTCTAATTTGGATTATTTATGAATAAGTGCAGAGATGGGAAGGTACATTAGTGACTTCCTTTCACTGTGGAAACTGACCATTTATTCTTTGCCTGTTTCCTGTCTTTTAACCATATTTTAATCCATGCAGGGATCTTCTCTCTTATCCCAGGGTTGCTTAGTGTCATTAAGAGCCTTTGGCATAAAAATGTTGGAAGTCTTTCAGAAATCTCATCAAATTGTATCTTTCTAATCCCTCTTATCCAAGTACTTGCTGACACCCACGGAAAAGTTGATAGGGCAAGACTTCCCTTTGCAAAAAATTGTTGGCAAAGCCCAAGTTGACCTTTCCCCAGTAAACTGTTTCTGTCCAGGTGTGCACTGTGCCAGAGACTCACCTGTCAGAGAACAGGTGTTGCTTTTCATATTCAGTAGTTCTTCAGCTTTTCCCTAGAAACGTTTTTTAAAATAGCAGAACATTTGGTACAATCCACTCTAAGAAAGTTTTAAGGAAGAATTTACACTGCAGTTAGAATTTCAGTGGTTGTATCCTTGGGTTTCTTGGATGAACACCAGCTAGACTTGAGAATCTCTTACTGTTCGTTTTGTCTACTCTTAATTCATGAACCTTTTTTTAAGCAAACATTTTGGTTTGAAACTGACTGGAGAGAAGGCTGGTGAGGACCTGTTCCAGTGGAGGAGCAGAAATGCGAGAAGTTCTTTTAGGTGACCTTGTCAGCTTAGAGCGCTGCTTTTATACACAATTCAGTTGGTGGGTTTAGGAGTCTGGCCACCTTCTGGCACTTGGTACATGAAAATTATTGAAATCCTCTCAAATCATCTTGAAAAGGATTTATTGTTGAGTTTTACACCCTTTAATAACTCCTCCCTTTGATGTCATTCATGAGTTCTGTTGTAAGTAACCCTCTGAGCCTTTTTTTTCCCCCAGATGAAAAGTCTTATTTTGGTTACTCCTCCCTTGCGTGAAATTATTTCATATTTGTGTTTATTTTAGTAGCCTCTTTCTGTATATTTTTATCTATTTTATATCCATTCTGAAGTATATAATGTATCCTTTTCCTCTTATCATGTCTTTGTTCCAGTGACTTTCCTATTTTTTGACCTCAGCTGAGTACAGAGTTGAGATTTCAGGGAGCTGATACTTCACCAACTGTCCAACATCTCTTTCCAAAGCTGTAACAACTAAACACATGCATGTAATGGTATTTGGCGAAGGTTATACTTGGCATTATAAACATAAATTTTCATTTGCCATTTTATCAGATGTCATTTAATATTGCAGGATCTTTCTGCAGCTCTTAGAATCAACTTCAGATGGAACATTTTGGAATAGTCTTGTTTTGCCTGCAAACTATTTACCCCTATTTTCAGATCATATATTGAACAGTAGGGGCCCCAGATTCATTTTGTTTTATGGATGGGTGGACTTTATCACTATTTTGTAGCTTGTCAAAGCAAGATACAGAAATACAGGTCAAAAGTTTCTTTTTCTGTTACCACTTGATTTTTCCCACTGAGTATGTTTCTTCCATTTACTTCTTATCTCGCAAGGACACCCTAACAATAACAGCTGATTGCCTGTAAATATTTTTAGGGTTACCAGCTGTGATTTGTGTTTTGACAGAACCCATCACGATGGAGTTTTGTTAGATTAAGGCATTTAGACATTAGACATCACAATAGCAAAACAGTAAATAGGAATTAGAAAAAGTGCAATTGATTTAGCAGTATTGTTTATATTATGTTAATAATTCTGATTTATTTTGTACCAATAGGTCAGTTTGACGGCATTTCTTAAATTCACTTATACAAACTTACCATCTTGTGTCCAGTACAAAACCACTTCGGGAATGTGTGAATACCCAATTTTGATAGGAATGGATTCTTTTCTTCCCCCATTAAGGAATTTGAGTGATTTTATTGATGTCATTAGGACCTAAATGAAGGTATGATTAGAAACAGTGTGAATGGGAAACAGCATGTAGTGTGTTTTAGCAAAGAATAGCACAAGTACAGCACATTGAATAAACACCCAAACAAATTGAGTATCTATAGCTAGTAAAATGTGTTTTCCTATGTTAATAATAAAAAATAGGGAAGTGTAGAGACAGGTAAGTGGATGGCTAGCCCTGTTCAGAAGAAGAGCTCCTTTAAGAACAAGTATTTGATAAGAGAGGTTAAGCCCACTAACCAGAGGATTCCTAAAATATACAGTTTAATAGGTTTTGTGTCAGGCCCTGGAGGAGGACAGAGGATTACCTTTGTTTTGTGAATGTTTGAATAGTAAATGATGCCCCGAGGAAAAAAGCCTGATCTTGGTTCTGAGCTAAAGAGATAAGCAGAGCCCCACCCCAGCCGTGTGGGAGACTCAGGCTGCAGAAGGCTGCATATTTTCCCATGGGAATTATTGGAACCCCTATTGCTTCTGGCTTTTGCATCTAAGTTGGGTGAAGTCCTAGGAAGTGCGGTGTTTTATAAGGAGTGTTCTTCCTTTGGGAGGAGGATGGAATGAGTGAGTTCATCAGTCTCTTCAACTTTCATGATCGTCTGCCAAAAATATCTTTAAAAGTACTTGGGAGTCTCTCAAAGTAAAATAACGTATAAAAAATGGGAAAAAACCCCCAACATCCATGTCTGTGTACACAAGGAGAGCTTTGTGTTTGCCTAATACCAGGAAACATGGGACCTTATAGCAGGAACAGATCTGCAAGAGTCAACAGACAAGAAGACTGATATATTTACATCTTGATCACTAAGGTTAAGTCTTCTCGCTCTTACTGATTGAGGCTGTTCTGATAATGAGATCTGGAGTCCTGTGGCATTCCTGTTCTGTACTGTTCAAGAAAAAAATGTGGAAGTTTCTAGAATCCCTTTCTTCCTCTCCTTTTTATTTTTGTTTTCTCTTCTGTTCTCTTCCATGGGTGGCTCTCACCAACTCATCTGACTTAGTCTATTCTCTTTTCTCTCCAGAGGTGTTTTTCCCGTTCAGCCTCACCCTCACTTAGTCCTGCTTGACCCATTATCACTCTCTAAATATGTGGAACAACATTCCACATTAATGATCCAGCAGTTTATGATATTAATATTCTTTTCCCCGCTATTTCCCCCACCTACTCAGTGGGACAGAAACTTGGCTGCAACTCTTGAAATCTAGATATTCCATTATTTTCTGACTACAGGGGATTTCAGTGGTCTTCCAGTACTCTGGATTACACTGCTACTGGACTGGTTTATGTGCTGGGCTAATTTTGAAAGCTGCTGTTACTACAATGTATAGGAAAGCAGGGATGCCAACACAAGAGAGCTTTTTAAAAGCAGAAGCAACCTGAATTGGTTCTTCATAATTGTGAGCATATGTTCTCCATAATAGGATGAAACATAATTCTTTTCTTCCCTGAAGCACATCGAAATTAATCTTTCTAGGGAGAGAACATACTCTTGTGAAGTTACTTTCTGTTACAATCTTTAAAATCCACAGAGAAGTAACTTGGCCCTGCTTTTGACACAAAGTGGTCCCTATTTCTTCTATCTGCCAGGAGATGGTGCTGCCAGTCTTCCATCTATTCTTTCCCAGTTCCTAGGAAAGGTGGCACATGTTTATGTAGTATCATATATGTAAAAACAAAGATTCTTCTGCCATCTGGCTGGTGCACATTTGTCCTGATAGTGATCATAAGGGAAACAGAGAACCCCTTTCTGTTTTTAAAGCTTGCTGCTTTCTTAGGATTGGAGATATATATTTAAGATCCATCATATGTAAATGACAAAGCCTTTCGGGAGTTTTCCAGGGTTTTCTAGTGCTCCATGACAGGGTGATGAATATAAACCACTCATCTTTACGATCTGCTGGGTAGTTTCCACACCTGCTTTTCTCAGCTTTACAGACATCTCTGGATGCACCCTGGCAAGGTTGTTTGTGCTTTCACAGACATCCCAGCCCTTCTCACAGAGCCAGAGCTTTGACACTGCTTTAAATGGAAGCAGGAAGGGTTTAAAATCTCATCCTGAATCACTTTAGACAATTCTGCTAACCTTGATGCTGATGTGGGCAGGTCCAGTGGCTCCTGGTTCCACTGTGCATGCTAGCTTGAACAGACCTTGCGATGCCTAGTGGGGGGAACACCACACGCATTCTATTTGGTTTAATCATTGTGATAGCTTATTTATGATTTTAAATCTAGTGTCAGCACTGGGGTTATGTTTAGAGATATACATAAATGTCAGAGAGCAACATAATTCCTTTTATGTTCAAAGTTTCCAGTTTTTTAGCTGTGTTTGTTTGGTATCAGATTTTCTTTTCACCAGGTCAATTGTTTGGTAAGACTCATGGCTACAGTAAAAAACAAGGGGGGGGGAGGGAACCCCCAAGGGGACCTAAACTGAAATTGCTGGTTTTATTATGTTCTGGTGCTGAAATACACCCTGGTGATTTTTTCTTACCCACAGAACAGCTGTCACAGGGACCAGTAAAAGTTAACATCTCTGGTACCAATCTCCTGCTTTTCAGAGGACATCAGACACTTCTATTGGTTCTTTTTTCTCTCCTAAGAGAAAAATGTCTCTGATTTGATATATCCTCCAGTACTTGAAGGGGCTGCAAGAAAGCTGGAGAGGGACTGTTCACAAAGGCTTGTGGTGACAGGACGAGAGGCAATGGGTATAAACTGGAGAGGGGTGGATTCAGACTAGAGATAAGGAGGAATTTCTTCACCATGAGGGTGGTGAAGCACTGGCCCAGGTTGCCCAGAGAAGCTGTGGCTGCCCCGTCCCTGGAGGTGTTCAAGGTCAAGTTGGATGAGGCTTGGAGCAACCTCATCTAGTGGGACATGTCCCTGCCCATGGCAGGGGTTTGAAATGGGATGGACTTTAATGTCCCTTCCAACCCAAACTATTCCATTTTTCTATGATAACAGAAGAAAAGAGAATCTAAGTATTCATCAAGATAAAATATGCTCCTGCTGGCCAATACTTTTGATCAGGTTCATATATCTCCGGGAAGTATTGTTGATGTAAAGGCAGCCAATGTGGAGGTTTTGGGAAGCAATGAGATGTGGGCTAGACTCCAGCTGTACTGTTTTGATGTATGAAACGTTGATTGCCAGTGTACTCCAGCACATTTAGATTTGGAAAGATCTGCTGGGTATCTATCTTATTCTGATTGCTTTGGCCACACATCTATGTGTATTTCTGTCTCTATATATGTATAAACAGTCCCTGTATAGGCTTAGAACTGTATGGGTAACTCTTCTGAGCAAACTCTGTATTGAGTGGCTCCATGAGTGAGGTTTATTCCCATGAATAAGAGCTGCGAGGTGGAAATTCTGGGTTTTACTTTTCCCATAAACTAGGTTGGCAATATGAGATTTAGGTGTAAATGGAGACTTAAACATGCTATGAAAAATTAATATATTGGATGCTGCACAATCTGCATTGCAAAGAAACAAAAAAAAGAGAATGGTCTAGAAAGAGGCTGTGCTGGAATGGATTAATGCCATCTAGGCATCTTTGGCATGACCTTAAATAGAGAGCAAATAATGGAATATAAGGAACGTAGCATTAGACTTTGCTTGGCGTTCCCCCTTTGAGCTGTAGCAGACCACACTTGTGAATGTGGCGTTTCTGAGAGCCGCTTGAAAAGAGACAAATGCAAATAAGACTGTGCATCTTCCTTGAGTTCCACAGGAAAACAGGAGCCCAGACCCACTTGCAGAATAAGGTGCTCTTGGAAGAAATCTGCTAGGATGGGATGTTGCAATGATTCTCCTTCTGTACAATGAAAAGTTGTGTGTCTGTCTTAATGCTCCTATAGGTATCATCTTGAAAACCTCAATGTAAGGGCAAGACCAGGATAGAAAGAAGAAATTCTGGTCTCTTCTAATGACCCGAGGGCTTTGCAGCAGAAGACCGAGGCAGATTCAACCCTACCTTGCACCGCTGGCTGAATGAGCCTATTCGCACCAGAACTGGAGGAATGCAGGCAGCTTTTTGCTAAGCTGGTGCAGCCCTTGATGTCAACAAGCTTTCAGTTTGTTCAGAGGTTTCATTCCTGTTTGGTTTTGACCCTGTCAGCTCATTTGTATTTGAGCAATCTAAGTGTAAAGTGTTGCTGCTGCAGGCTAGCAAGCACTCACACTCTGAATAGGTGTAAGCGACTGCACTGAGGAGGAAATCTGGATCCAACTTCTCACGGTTTTCTCAGACAAAATTGTCCTGCTGACTATATGAGTAAGACCAAGGGGATCTGTTTTTAAGTCACTTCTTTGCAAAGGAAACAAATTCACCAAATGCCTTAGGTCTACAGACTCTATACCAAGATCTTCACATAGAATCACAGAATCACCAGGTTGGAAGACACCCATCGGATCATCAAGTCCAACCATTCCTATCAATCACTAAACCATGTCCCTCAGGACCTCGTCTACTCGTGCCTTAAACACCTCCAGGGAAGGCAAATCAACCACCTCCCTGGGCAGCATATTCCAATGCCTAATGACCCTTTCCATAAAAACTTCCTCCTAATCTCTAGCCTAAATCTCCCCTGGCGGAGCTTGAGGCCATTCCCCCTCATCCTGTCCCCTGTCACTTGGGAGAAGAGGCCAGCTCCCTCCTCTCCACAACCTCCTTTCAGGTAGTTGTAGAGAGCAATGAGGTCTCCTCTCAGCCTCCTCTTCTCCAGGCTAAACATGACCAGGATCCACACATGCCATCTGTTTCCAAAAAAGAATAGGAAATATCTGGGAGCAGCCTGTGTCAGGGACACCACTGCAAAATGGGTCTGTGTGTCTTGGACTTGCAGGCAACTTAGGGATGTCAGGCTTGAGAGCACCAGCTGGCTCCCTTCATCTAACAGCTGGGGTTCAGGTTACCCACACTGGCATCCTCATGGTGGAGCTTTGATGCAGGAGCTGCGCTTGAACTGCTTAAGACCTATGTGTGATTCAAGAGTCACCAGCCCGTCAGCTGGGATTTCAACTGTGATTTTGATATGTCTTCATCTTTATAGGCCTTTGATCTCTCATTTTCATGGTGCCTCATTTCTATCCCCACTGCAGGCCTTTCAGTTCCGTGTGCTGAAAATGTGACTCATACAATTGCCACTCCCCAGCCCTACCTGATCACGCTCCTCTGTGGTTTGCTCACCAGGTAGATCTGATATGGGCCACACAACGGCAAGACAAAAAGAAGCTAATTTCCAAGGAACACTTCTGCCTGAGGAGAGTGCTGCTAGAAGGCATATTCCCTTCCTACACCTGTACAGGCTCTCATCCTTCTCCTGGTCTACCTCTACACCTGGATGTTTGGTTGGAAGTATACTCTGGAAGCATACCCTATAGTAGCAGTGAAAAAGCCTTGAGACATCTGCCCTCTGGGTCAACAAATATGCCAGAGTGGTATTTTATTCATTGAGCTGTGACTTAGACTGCGCTAGTAGCACAGTGGTGCCGTCAAAAGGCACCTGGGGGCACTTTGGTGATTCTCTCATCACAAATGTCAGAGTAGGTCAATAGTCTCCAAACAGTTTGGACCCCTCGAGTGTAGTGAACTCTCAAAACTTCTTGTACTCTGTCATTAAAATCCTACCTGAAAACATGTTTTTATATGGTTCTGGAGAGCCCATACCAGTGCTCATGGGGCACAGTAAAGATTGGCTGAAATACTTCAGCTCTAAGTAACTCAGGATACCTCTGCAGATGCAGAGACCTTCAGCTAAGTCTCTTCACCTTTCTGTGTCTGGATATACACTAAATATGCAACGTAGTGCCAAGGATTCGTAGTTATTATACACCTGCTGGCATAAAGCACCAATTTAAAAGAACTGGGGAATAACCTGAAAATAAGCACGGTGCTAGACCTATTTTTAAGTGATTATCTTAGAGACACTTTTCTTTATGAAAAGTGAGACTGATACTTAGAGCTCCTGTTTCTCATATATGACTGTGTGCTCTTAATGGTGAAGAACCAGTAGGCGAGAAGTTTCTAAGGTCCCTAAAGCAGTGAGGACAGGCACAGAGTTTACAGCAAATCACGGACAGAAACTCATACTCTGTTATCACTCTCTTAATGTTTTTGATCTCAAAAGAATACTGTTTTATATTTAATTAGGGATGTTAATATACCTGTTCGTAAATGAAAGTATTTTTGCACTTGAGGGAAAAGATAATGAAGGGAGTGTTTGAGTGAATGTCTGTTCTGAGCAAGTGCCTTTTAGTTAAGATAGTAGGTAAACACCACCGTAATCAAAGGATGCAAACTCTTTTGAAGTTGCTGAGGAAGTATATGACAAATATCATCCAGAATGCAGTTCAAAGGATAGAGTTCATATCACTAAAACACATGCAGAAGGCCTGATTCTGATCTTACATTGCTTGTATACCTTGTATAGCTGAATCAAACTTACTCTGTTGTCAGAAACCAGCAGTGGGTAACTGTCCTTCTTGCTCTGGGATACTGAGAAAAGCTGGCCCCATGGGGCCAAGGGAAAGAAGGACTCTGAAACAGGCCATAAAGAGGACATGGAAGATGAGGTGGTCAACAAGGTGACCAAGAAAAAGTTTAAGGGAAAAAAAAAATCAAACTCTGTAGTGCCATCAGAGCTTTTGCTCTTGCAATGATGACCTGAGGGCTGGAGCATCTTCCATATGAGGACAGGCTGAGAGAGTTGGGGTTGTTCGGCCTGGAGAAGAGAAGACTCCAAGGAGACCTTATAGTGACCTTATAATATTTGAAGGGGCTACAAGAAAGCTGGAGAGGGGCTGTTTAGAAAGGCTTGGAGTGACAGGATGAGGAGCAGTGGCTATAAACTGGAGAGAGGCAGATTTAGTTTAGACTTAAGGAGGAACCATGAGAATGGTGAGACACTGGCCCAGGTTTCCCAGGGAGGCTGTGGCTGCCCCATCCCTGGAGGTGTTCAAGGCCAGGTTTGATGGGGCCTTGGGCAGTCTGGTCTAGTGGGAGATGTCCCTGCCTTGGAACTGGACGCTCTTTAATGTCCCTTCCAACCCAAACTATTCTATGATTCTGTGGTTTGTTCCCTTGGCCCTCCTCTGCTTTTCTATTTTCCTTCAAGCTTCACAAAAGCTGTTCCAATTCGACCAATGGTGCTGACTTAGGTTTATCTTCATATGTATTTGTAATTAAACTGAACTGAACTCTTAGGCACACCCGTGGTTTATTTCATTGGCTGGTTGTCTTCTTCACTTATTTGTATTATTTCCAAATATGGATAATGGAAAGTGGGGAAAGGTGTAAATGGTTATGCCAAATCAAGATCTGGATGACCTGGTTGTCTGGAAGACTCCCCAAAGAAAACTGACTGACTAAAATCGGACACGAGCGGTAATATTTGTGATGGAACAACCATGGGCCTTCTCAGTTCAACTTGTTGGGCAGCAATGTCTGAATTGCAAGGCTCCTAAACCCTTATAAGGATGGTCATCCCTGTTGGGTATCTTCAGGAGGATTCCAGCCAGCAACTTCTAGTGGCGCTTACAGAGGCCTTGCTGTAGAGGTCATTTCCCAGTAGGAGTTAGCAAGATCAGCAGACTGTCCCCTGCAAATTTAACCATCCATTTGGTCCAAAAGCCAGTTCTTCTATGTCTTTTGATTAGAAACATTGATGGAACCAGTGTAAACAAGGATGTCTTGCTCCTTTTTTTGATGCGGTTATACTGACATTAAAAAACATCACTTTCCAGGACTTTTTACCACCACTGAAGTGATTAGAACAAAATTGCATTAGAACAGTTGCATTTTAGTGTGTTGCTGTTGGGCATCTTTTCTCATTTATCACAGATGATGCAAAGCCAGGTCTTTTTCCCTTAAGAATACGGATTATTTGCCTTTATAAGTATCTGACTAACGGCAACCTAAGGTGTAATTCTCCAAGCCCAGTCTTTGGAACACAGTGATATTTCACCAAGAATAAAACAACCACCACTGACTAGACAAATGTCTTTGTGCTTACCGGCTTTTTGCAACAAGGAGCCTAAAATAAAAATAGTACAGTAGAAAAATAAAAGCAGTTAAGATCTTGAGAGAAAAACAGCTAAATTACTGTATGTGTAAGATGAAATAAGTATAATGGCTGAGTTCTAACACTTGATAAGTCTAATGTAGCTGTTTTTTAGTGGATTAGTGAGAACAACTGACTACATTCATGCTTTTAATGCTGTGTAGAGTGCTAGGACTATTTAGCATTAATTGTATTTCAAAGACAAGGCCCTGAGGAACCTGCAACTTTGAAGTTGGACCTGCTCGGAAAGGAGGGTTAAACCAGGTGATTTCCAGAGGTCCCTTCCAGCCTTAATGATTTTATGACTCTAAAGCATTAGTGAAACTAGGCTGCTTTTATTAAAATATTCGCCCTGTTAGTGGCTTACAATGTTTTCTGACTATAAGGGCAAGGCAGGTGTGATGTTAAGCTGTAAAAAGTTATTGTCAGTGAAGTATAAAACCATAAACTTACAGCTTTAGTGTCTAAATGCATGCGCAATGTAGAGAAACAGTTTAAATATGAAATGTTTTTGTAAGATCTCCGCGTGTATATTACTTGCCTTGCTCCTATTAATGTGAAGATATTGCATATGATAGTAAGTATATGATAGACAGTATATGATATTGTATGTGTTTGTTAGACTTTTACATTGTTGTTTTTACTGTGCAAGCCTCTAATATTTCCTTTAGTAACTTAACGTTCAAATGAGCTATTTAAAAAGTTAAATTTAAATAAAGAATAGGTATTTAACTGGCAATTCTTACGTAAGTCTAAAAGAACATCTGGAAAATAGTTTATCTCCGTCTTTAAGGATTTATACTTTTATTTCTATTTTACCAGACAACATGACCAGTAATTCCTGTGTCAAATGTAGTTTCTAGTCTTCACCTAAGACGCCATAATCAAGTAAAGCATTTGGTGCAAAATTTTAACTGTAACAACATTTTTCCGTCCCCATTTGAGTTCAGAAATGTGAGTTATGCAAAGGCACGAGTCGCTCGGAGGGCTGCAGACTTACAGTTGATGGTGTGTCGTTACTGGCATGGGTTCAGCCTAGGTCCTTAGCAACCAAAAGTTGTTACCATCTGATTATAACTCGATTTCCAAAATGAAATGAGTCAGTCTTCTGCAAGCAGATGTGGCCACAACTCATAAATAAATAAATATACCTACACGAATGCATATAAAATATGCACAATATAACATAATAATTATAAATAAAATATACATTTTAGTACACGCACACCAGCACAACTGAAGCCAGTTGGCATGCTGATTATTCCTCCCCCCACCCTTTTACTTCCCATAAATGTAGTTCATCATCTAGGTTACAATTTTAAAGTAGGAATCCCAAATACCCTTGGCTTCCCGATTTAAATAAGTAGGAATCTTGCTTGTTGTATTAATCTCATATTCTCCCATTTCCTTGATTACAGGCATCAGTACCAGGACATTTCATTCTGCAGCACTACAGAAACAGCCTCCCACACAATAAAGCACGGGAAGAATGAAAACAAATTTTATCTTTCAATGCTTGAAATTGTTTTTTATGCTTAAACCAAATTGCAAAGGTAGGAAGATATTTGAAACATACAGAACATATTAAAATTGTAGCAAAGCACGTTTCCTCACCACCCCAGTGTTCTTCTAGGCTGCTAAGGATACCAGGGCTCCTTCCTTGGTGAAGATCATCATTTTTGTCTTCTAGATGTAACTTCTTTTTCTGCAATTTGCTTTTGAGTCTTGGCAGCTCTCACTAATGGAAAGCATTAGTTCTAAAGAGACTTCTATCATGCAGCCCTAATGAGTGTGAATCTGGTATTACTTACTTTAAGCCAACATAAACCTTACAAGACCAGATGCAGAATCCATTGAAAACCAGACAAATAAACCCGCCTTGAGTCTGAAAAATGGGAGTATCCCAAAAGTCCTTGTACTCAGGTTTTTGTTATGCAGCCACATTAGCCTGACATAATTAGCCTTGCTGTGGGAGGGGTAGCCCTCCCTGTCTCTCCTCCCTTTCTCTTGCTGCAGAACCAGGCTGGATGTGGGTCAGGAGGTGGTTGGGGAAGCAGTAAATTAAAGGTGACCATCTTCGTATTTGGTTTTGCTTTCAGGCTGCCTGATGCCAGCTCAAGGGACCTCGTAGGGACAAGCGCAGGTGAGACAGCAGAAGGTTTCCTAGGCAGGATGGATTTGTGTTGGATTAAATTGACCGAGTAACTGTGGCCTCAGGGATCCTCCAGAGCATGTATCCAGTGCAGGAACTGCTTCTCAGCACAGGCTTAGCCCAGGAGAACAGGCTGCTGCTGGAACTTTGTGCCGTGGCAATTTCCTTTTTAATGAAACAGTCCTCAGACACCCCAGGCAGCAAATAGAAACCGACATAGCTTTTGGGTTGCTCTTATTTAGGAGGCTGAGACTGAGACGTTTCATCCCACAACATCATTTGAAAGCAAGGTGTAGTGTTTTTAAGCCAAGAATCTTTGAAATAAGAAAACAAGTAAACAAATTTCTAATAGCAGGAAGAATTTGGGGAGTGGGTGGATGCAAGTGAATAGGAAAGCTGAGTGACAAGAAAGAAAAGCTACATGTACTGGTTGCTTTTGTCTCAGTGAGGTAGGACTCCAAGGCAGTTTCCCTGAACAGCAATAATCTCTATTCCATTTGGAAAAGGAAAACATGGAAAAACTTCTCAAGTCAAGGGAAAAAACAAGTAGTGACAGACAGGAAATATGCTGTTAAATGTAGGATTTTGAATTTTTGGTCATTTCTTCCACAAAGGTTCCATACTAGTCACACATTCCTCATTTCTAAAAACTGAAGTTAAACTTTCTTCATTACCAGAGTACTTTTCTTATCAACAAATATGATTTTTATATTCCATATGTATTGATTTCTATTTCTTAAGAGCTTAAAGATATTTTCCTCATTGTCTGTTTTAGAAACTGGCATTGCTCTGCTCAGGAAAATACTTTAGGAATGCAGGGCATGGAAAACAGTTGCCATCCCTGTCTCTTCCTGCAATAGGAATGGTTGGACTCAATCCGGTGGGTCTCTTCCAACCTGGTTATTCTATGATTCTTGCCTTTGTCTTTGTCTCTGCAGGTGGAGAGAAGAACTGATGACCAGTGCCAAAGGAACACTGGTCCAGCCTCTTGCATCTGAGTAAGCACGTAGTAGGCATAGAATCATAGAACAATTTGGGTTGGGAGGGACCTCAAAGCCTATCTAGTTCCAACCTCCTACCATGGGCAGGGGCATGTCCCACTGGANGCCTTCTCTTCTCCAGGCTGAACAAGCCCAACTCCCTCAGCCTGATGAGAAAAGATGCAAAAATGTCACAAACGGTCAGAGAAGATTTTACTTGCCAAAAAAAAAAAAAGGAGAAAAAAATTCCTTTGGATCACAACAGCCTAGGTCGCAGCCAAGATATGAGCAGCAGGAAAAAGCCATCTTCACACCAGTTTAACCGACTACGCAGGCAGAGATTTCACACTTTGGTGTGAGTTGGCAGAGGAAGCCCGTGTCGTATGTGTACAAGGTATGGTAATGCAGAAGTAGTCAGCACAGTGCTGCACTTCCAAAAGCTTGTTGAGGACAAGCTGGGTGGGAAATTATTCAAACAGAGCATGGAGTATATTACCTCTGTAACTTCTTTGAGTTCTTCTTCTCAACCCTTGCTTATATTCACCCATCAGCTGCATCAAGCAGATGCCTCATGCAGCTGAGAAAGCAGTTCTGAACTCCAGGCAGAGCAGATGGCAACTCAGTGCTGAAAGTTTCATCTAAAAGACCGGCATAAAGATAGAAGAGTATATGGCATTCAATTAATCAGTGCTTGCAAGGTGATGGAATCAAGAAGAGCAGGTTTTCTTTGTTATGCTGGGAGACATGTTTTCCATATATTTTTTTATCCTTCTTGTCAGTCATGTGCTTGTATGACTGGCTGGGGAATCGGAGACAGCTCTAATGGAAAAGAGAAATTAGGTCATCTGGTCCATCCTCACTGCCAGGGCATGACTGTTCCCTGCAGTGTATCACTTCCCACACAGTTATCTTTCCAACTGTCTTTTGTAAGATGGAAATACAATTCAGAGTCCCATTTGGTTACCAGAGCTTTTGAGGACGGGCATTTTTTTGACAAAAAATGCTTAATGAGCAAGACAGGGCTAACAATTTTAAATAAATATAAAAGAAAGAAAAAACGAATCTCAGAATTTGATTCCGAGTAAAGTTTCTACTAGAAAAATTGTGCAATGTTGGGGGTAATCAGGGACATTGGTTTCATTCAGGCAGGAAATAGTTTCTGTGACTCAATTCTACAAATTAAACAATAGGTTTCCTGCTAAAGAATCAAACAACTAGTTCAGTAAGTAGTTCAGGAAGCAGCCAGTACTCATAATGCTCTGAGCAGACTCTCATCAGGAGACTCAGCACTAGTGCTGGTCGGCTGTAGGTATTCCAGGCTGCCTTGATGAATTATTTTAAGTGCTTGGATCGCCATCCTTCAGCAGAGCGTCTCGGTGTGCAAGCACTCAGACTGTATGGGGGTAGGATTGGTTTATTAAGGAAAAATAAAGACAATAACAAATGGGAAAACAGTGATGTAACCTACATGTACAGAAATTGAC
>WAAB01016731.1:0-75931 GCA_013389865.1 Piaya cayana | reverse complement strand
CTTTCTTTGCGATTAAAGACTGAGGCAAAGAAAGCATTAAGTACCTCAGCCTTTTCCTCATCCCCTGTCACTGTTGTTCCTTCTGTGTCCAAAAGGTACTGTATGGTCTCCCTAGTCCTCCTTTTGTTATTTATATATTTATAGAAAGATTTTTTGTTTTCTTTCACAGCCTTAGCCAACCTGATTTCTAGTTGAGCCTTAGTCCTTCTGATTTTTCCTCTGCACAATCTCACATCCCTCCTGTAGTCCACCCAAGAGGCCTGTCCCCTCTTCCAGAGCCCATAAACATTTATCTTCTTGATGTCACTCAAGATCTCTCTGTTCAACCAGGCTGGTTTTTGCCCCTGACGGCTTTTTTTCCAGAACATGGGGATAGCTTTCTCCTGAGCTGC
This sequence comes from Piaya cayana, assembly GCA_013389865.1. NCBI lineage: Eukaryota > Metazoa > Chordata > Aves > Cuculiformes > Coccyzidae > Piaya > Piaya cayana. Next base: position 75,539 of record WAAB01016731.1, on the reverse strand, counting down.
TAGGATTTCCTTTTTGAAGAGCTCCCAGCCCTCACGGGTTCCCTTGCCCTTAAGTACTGTCTCCCATGAGACTTTGCCAACCAGCCTTCTGAAGAGTTAAAAGCCTGCCCTCTGGAAATTTAATGCTACTGTCCTGCTAACCACCCTCGTAACTTCACCTAGAATAGAACTGAAAACCCTATCATGTCATGATTGCTTTGTCCTCCTACTGCCACATCCCCCACAAGGCCTTCTCTGTTCACAAACAGGTCCAGGAGCGCACCTTCCCTTGTTGGTTCATTCACCAGCTGTACAAGGAAGTTGTCTTCCACAGACTCCAGCAGCCTCCTAGTTAAACGTAAACAGAGGGAAGACACCATATCTCCCTTGGTACTGTCTGATAGAATGGGGCAGGTTTACACTGCTGCCTCCCAGACTGAAAGTTCACAATATTCAGATGTGAATACTGCTTTCTGAAAGAATGAGCCATGTATAAAACTTCTTAAGAAGGTTCTACAACCAGGAAATTGAGACAGTTGCCCAGGGAAAACACACCTGCATATTAGGGCAATAGAAAAAAACAACTGAAAATGGTCACAGAAGTCACAATATGCTGAAAACAAGTTACTTCCATTCTCTCTCAAAAAAAGCCCCACTTAGGGAAAAAAAACCCAAAACATCCAAAGCTTAGTGCAACTTTTCAGAGGCAGAAATACTGGAAAACATATCACATATTAAAATGAAGGTATCAATAAATAAAGGACAACGGAGATGTGAATAAAATCCCCAGACCTGAAGGATCAGTGACTAAAGTCACAGTATAAGTGCTCTTTTGCAGAAGGTGGAAGGGAATAAGAGCAACCACTCAAACTGACAGAAAAACATCTGCAGACTCCAAAGAGAATCAAATAAACATGACCTCTAAATGCCAAAGCCTGTGACCCCAAGGATTTAAGAGAATTGTAATAACATATTTTAGTCTTAAATAGCTTATTGGGACTGACTTACTCAGCAAAGAAGCCAACTCAACCGTGCACTTCGCCAGCTGCTGTTCTGACGGGGGACACATGAACTGGAAAACACAAGAAGAGGTTGTATTTCTGTCCCCATACAGCAAACTGGAAAAATGGAGCTTCACAAGGAATAAAAATATCAGAGAAGAGCAGGCAATTATACAGCAAGAAGCACAGAGATGTAATCAAGAAACCATTAAAGACTGAAAGGCAAGACAAGCTAACAAGTTCACAAGTATGAAGACAGCTCAAAGTGGTCCAAGGGTTTTTCATTGTTTTTTTTTCACTTCTACCTTTCTGCATCGAAGTGTCTCGCTCAATCTTCCTAGCAAGCACTCCAGCCAAGCGCAGTCAATTACTTCATCCTCATCTCGTGGGCCCACAGCAACACAAAGCACATCCTTGATGAAAAATACAGCATTCATTAGTATTCTGTACTTTCACAAAAAGATCTTTGGACCTATCACAGAGCAGCTTATAGACAGCCCACAGGTTCTCTTAAAAGTAAGTAAATAAATACATAGAAAGTATCCTCCTCATTTCATAAGACATATTAAAACTGAATTTTTCACAACCTTACCCAGGTCTGGTTTTCTACCATGGTTCCCACAAATGTCATGAAGTCAGCAAGGGCAACCCATTCATCTTTCTTGAAATTAACTACCTCTGAAAGCTCTAGATAAATCTGACAGTACAGCAAGTATGTTCAGGGTAGAAGTGCTACAAAAATAGTCCTTTTATTTTGTCAAGGTAGCATCAGTGTCAACAGAAAGCTGAGTGTGAAGAGGACTAATAGAGTTGTGGTGTGAAAAGTGGTTTAGCCACTTTTACATGTGGTACCATCACCACCACCGATCTACCACCCAGTATTGGAAACCCAGGGTGGAAAGCAGAAAAAAATGAAATATAACAGCTGTATCTGAAGAAACCATACAAAAATATCTCCAAAAAGCAACAGTTTACAGAAAAAGCATCTGGTTTCCTCAAGTATCTTACCCTCCCCTTTTTATTTTAGCTCAAGCAAGAAAGCATTAAAGAATGTGTTCTCATTCTTATACAATTACTGGGAATGTGATGATGGCAAGAGCCAGTATTATTTCTCAAACAGACAAGAAGCAGAAAAAAAGAAGAATACATAATGTTAAAAACTGAGTTCTTTTTCCTCATGTGCTTCAAACACAGGTTTTATAATTGCATGATATTTACAAGAACAGAAGCCCTTTAAAAGCCAGGCAGAAAAGACCAGTACGTAATTTGAAGCAGTTTGAATAGAAAATTGTTTGGATCTAAGACTGAAATTAAGTCCATACCATCACCTTCCTTTTAAGATATTCTGATTTTCCCTAATTACAGCTGAATGAAGGTGTAGATGCAGACTGGTAAAAACCTTCCAACAGATTTGTACAAATTCATCAAAACTTGACTTAATGTAGAATTCCTCATGTACAAGATGGGACAGTCTACCAAGCTCTACAGAACCGAAAGGACCAACAGGAAATATTCTAAACTGAGACCAGGAAACTCTCCATAAAAAAAGTAGGTCTACAAAATCATAGCTATTTTGATATGCTGACTTTTCACCATACATACATGCGATGTTCACCACAATACAGTTTCCATGCTACTCATGCCAAAAAGGTCACTGCCATGCTACCAGAAATCCTGCGTATCAGGAGATCAGACCTTTCCATCATGCTTCCTAACTACTCCTCATAGCCAGTTCCTTAGAACCAGAACAACCCCTTTAAAAACAAACAAACCAACTGTCAAGTCAGACTGGATATTTTTGCCTTAAACATTTTGTCCAATGCAGGACCAGGCACAGCTCTCCCCCGCTAGCCTACTCTCCTCCCCCCTCCCCGCGGCTCTCTCGCGGAGCCGGCCGGAAACGGAGAGGTGGGGGCGGGGGGGGGGTGGGGCGCTGGGCCATGCGGCCGCTCTGGGCAGGGGCCACTGGGTCCCGGCTCCCGGGGGGGGCGGTCCGCCACGCGGGCGCCTCTGCAAGCTCTCTACAGTGCCAGCACTGACACACGCTTGGATCGGAGTAGCCTGGACCACGGACTGGACCACGTGTACTCGAGATTCGATACAGTAACTTTTATTTCTTCCCTTTCTCTTTATCTCTCTACCTCACGGCGTGCGTGTTTGCTTGGATCATAGGGGCTTGGGTTGTACCCGGGGGTTCATTTTTATAACTTTGGGTGGCTACGCTCCCCCGGCTCTTTCTTATGCGCCCCGGCATCTAGGTGTGTTTATGCTTGCTGGAGATGGGAATAAATACTGTTTTGATATTCACCCTGGGAGTAACCTTATTGGCCTCCACATCGCCCCCATCTTTCTGGGTCAAGACACCAACCAACCAGCCCACCTCGAAAATGACATAAAGAAAAACACCAACATGAAAAATAAAGAGGGACTTAGGGCAAGCCAGGAAGTGAACACTGCGTACCTTAATCTGGTTGATGATTTGGGAGGGAAACGGAGCACAGTGCTGACAGCCTGGAGGGCAGTCCCTTCTCAACTCCACAGCATCATCACTGGGCAAGGGAAGTCCTGCGACCTTCAGCATTCTGTTGAAAGTTGCCTTCACTTCTCTTTTGATGAGTGCTACAAAGAACAGGGAACAAGTCCTTATACTTCAACTGAGCTCCCATTATATTTAATAGGTAGAGGCAAAGGTGAAGAGAGTTTGTTTAACCCACAGCTCTAAAGGTAGCCACATACTAACCACTAGGTACCACTGGCAACTCATCTCATTTTCTATCAAAATATTTCATCAAGTTTTGTAGCAAAGCCAGGAAGCAATGCCAAAGTAGAATGCTGAATCAGTGTGATCACACCAGTTCAACCACTGTGCCCATGAAACTCATATGTTTTCTACCAAAATAAGTTTTGAGCAGCATCCAAAACACTTAACTCATATTGCTGCAAATGGTGCTGGATATTACTTCTCAGATTTTTGGCACAACCTCCTGAAACAACCTGTTTTCAGAGATGCTAAGGAGTTGCCTGAGCACTATTACGGAGTGAAAGGACTACAGTTGCCTTCAGCCTGCTGAAAACACACCCAGCCTAAAAGGTGTTTATTATACAGAAAATTTCAGAAGCACTCTGTACATGTGAACCATAAGATGGCTTGAGAGAGCAACTGTCTGTACCATATGTTTGAAGTGCTAAGACAACTTCAGCCCAGATGACATTTTCAGAAGCAGCCTTATCAACCATCCTATGAGCCTCCCTAACTAAAAATCACTTACATAAGCCCAGCCTGAAAAATCCCTGAAGGTGGTTCTTGATGCTAGAAATCATTTCTCTTATTCCTAAACAAGAAGAGACAGAGCAACTGCATGCTTCCTACTAAAAGAAAAATGAGGCCAAGTACTTTTTAATACTGGAATAAATTCTACCCCTTGATCTCAGCAATAGAGTACAACACACAGGTTAGAAGCCACAGTTCAGGGTACAGAGACTCACCTGCAATGTTGGTAGAAAGCCAGCCACAGGCTTTCTCAGTAGCCAGTTCCACTGCAATGTCTTCTGCACTCCTTAAAACCTTTACAGGGAGGATAACAAATGATAGATTTACTACCAGTCACATCACTATAGCATGACTATAAGAAGTCAGAAGGAATTAGAGGGAAAAAGCTTAATTTTGGCATGCCACATTTAAACACAGCACCACCATCTCTGTGGTAACTGCTACTCTGAGCAACAGGACTGACCCAATTCCCAAACCTCATTAACCCCATACAAACCCCATCATGACTTGGGTGAGTTGGTGTTTAAACAAAAGCGTTATCCCTGCAAGACAAATGCAATCTATACACCATTTTAGTCTCAAAACTCAGCTATTGGCTAGAGTAGCGCTTCAGCTGGAACATCCAAGGCTGTCTGGCAGTCTCCCTAGCTATCAGTCCTCACACGAGGGCACCAATAGTTTCCATTGCCCTAAGCTATTAAGGAATCAGTGAAGCAGCAATGGGAAAATGGTAACAGTCCAGACAAAGTCAAGGTATTTAAGTTTTGGTAAAAATACATACTGCTGCAGATGTCTCTTCTGGCAATAACACCCTTACCGCCTCAGGGCCCTTCGTTTTGCAAAATCTGCAAGAAAAGAAAGAAAACATGCCACAAGATCAGTCAAAGTTCTTGGACAAGTCTCAGCAGTTCATTACTGTAGCAACTTTCACATGCTCTCTTACAGTCAAAACCAGCTGGAAGACTGCAGTGAAATAAGTCAGACCAAGGGAAACAGACAAGGAAAGAGCAATTACAAGCCACCAAGCTGCAATACTCAGTTTTCCAAAGAGAGGAAATACAATAGCTGCAGTGGATGCCTGTTTAGAGTTGGACACAGAGGGACATACAGTGCCTTTATTTCTTCCTACAAATATGGCATTAACTACCTGGAGGCACAACAGTCATCCTAAGAGGAGCAGAGGTCAGGTTTATAATTACCAGAACCTGAACATGACAGGCCAAGCTGAATTTGTTTTACAGATTCTGCAGCAAGAAGAGAAAGGAAAGCACAAGTTTAAATAACTTTTCCTCCTTACTCTCTGCCTTTGATGAATGCCTGGGCCCCTTCCTCATACAGATGAGTGCACACCTCTTCAAGCAGTTTGTCATGATTAGTGCCTTCATCCTTCACTTGATCCTGCAACATGACTTCAGCCCTTTGAACTAACTCTGCTACCAGTGTTGCCCTGCAAGGAAACAAGAACAATGAAACAGATCGAAATCAATAGAAGACACTGTGCACACTAACCAACAGTTCTCCCCAATTTACAAGGATACACATCTAAAATAAATAAACCACTCTGCTCAAATAAAAAAATTAATCATGCTGTGTTTAGTACTGTACTACCTCCTTGTTCTTTTTGTAAGGAAGAAAGTAACAATGATGACACCCAAATAGTACTAAGACTCAAGAGACAGAAGTTTTTTGGTTTTAATAGAAACATGTAGGGTTACAGGCATCTTTTCTGGCAGTAACACCCTTATACTCTCAATAGAGAGTGGTCAGAAGTTCAAAGGTATCAACAACAGTTGACTGCAGCTGGCATTCCTTGTGGGTCAATACCATTTAATGCCTTCAACAACATAGATGGCGCAACAGTGCAAACTCAGCAAGCTCATGAGTGACATATTGGAGGGCAGGGCTGCCATTTAGAAGGACTGTGACAAGGTGGAGAAATGGGCTGACAGTGAGGTCACACCCACACCCCTGTACAGGCTGGGGCCTACAGGCTAGGGAGCAGCTCTGCATAAAAGGATCTGGGGTTCCCAGCAGATAAGCTAAATGAGTTAGCAACCCCCAAAGAATGACAGCCTTATAGTGGGCTGACATTAGCAACAGTGCAGCCAGCAAGTGAAGGGAAGTTACTGCTTCCCTTGTCACTGTGAGGCTGCATCTGGAGAACTGTGTTCAGCTTTGGGACACCACATAAGAAAAGCATTGACTGAGTGACTGCAGGAGAAAAAAAAAAATCATTAAGATAGCTGGGATGCTGGAACACACAACCTAAAAGGACAGAGGGAGTCCATTTCACTTAGCCTGGAAAAGAGGAGAAGGTGAAAGGACAAAGAAAGATTACAGAGAAAACAGAACAAGACTTTTCCAGGAAGTGTGCAGCTGAAGGTTGACAGGCAGCATGCACAACCTGGAACAAGGGAAACTCCAATAAGATATAAGGAAACATTTTTCACAAAGCCCAGAAAAATTAAGCATTGGAACATGGTACTAAGAGGCTGCTGAATCCCCATCCTTACAGACTTTTACAACTCAACTGGAAAAGCAGCCAAGCAACCTGATCTAACTTGAAAGGTCACCCTGCTTTGAGCTGGAGTTTGGATCAGATGACCTCCAGAGGTCCCTTCTGACCTATTGTTATCAAAAACATTATAGAAGGGATATAAACTCTCAAAATGCTGCTTATATTCACATTCTGAGTGTCTCTCAGTCATATAAACCTCCTCTCTGCATCCCTTCACAAATTCCCCTATGTGATGGCAATCAGATGTCACTGGACTCTGCTGTCACAGCCTTATAAAGCCTTGGTGTTCTGCTGTATCCTGAAGGAAGTTCTCTTTCCTCCGTACACACAATTTTGAAGAATCAACTCATTGCCTCATTAGTGTGAAGTTGCTTCCTAGGTCACAGAACAGATCACCAGCACTTACTTGATGTGCTTAACACAGTTGGATCCCACCCTCTCGGCCACAAATTCGACTGTTCTCCGTAGGGACGGAGGCTGGTTGTGGAAGAAGGCTTGTTCCAACTCCACCTGTTCAAGAGAGAACTACGATTAGTTAGCCCAATCCCCCAAGATCTTCCTCTCAACACAGAAACCGGAAGAGCTACCATCTGGAATTGTGCTAAAAGGCATACAATTTGCCTATGCCAGAATTTTCTGCTACTGTAGCATTCAGTACCCCTGTAAAATATTTGCTCTTTATTTCCTTCTAACCATTTAACTGGAAGCTCATTATCAGGGTTTATGAAGATATAAAAGCAAATGCCTAATAAAGGGAAGGAGAGTTCTGACAGCATCTACTTGTAGTGAGTCACCACGCAGGGTTTGGTTTTGGACAGAAAGGATCCTCTCTTTCAATTACAGAATGGTAATCCCATAGGCTCCTACACAGCTTGTTCTTTCGGTGGAAAGCCTAACAAAAACAGAGTATTAGAAACATACCAGCATTTCATGATAAAGAAAGAGGCAGGCAGAGAAAGAGGCTAGTTGTTCCAATTTAAAGAATTTTTATTGAATTTACCTGGTTTCAACACTGACGTGGTACCCCAGCCACATGACCAGCAGAAGAATGAGAAGTAAAGATAATGGACTGTTAAAACACAACTTTGCATGGTGCTTAGTGCTTAGACACATCCTTTTCTTTCCCTGGCATTAGGATACCACTGTGCACACTTACCATCATGCAAGCAATTTCTCCTGCCCTTCTTCCCCTTGTGAATCTCTAATTTCCCTACCTGCAGTTTCCGCTGTGTGACAGAAACCTTGGGTGCCAAAGACTCCGCAGTTGTGGGAGTAATCTTCCTCATAAAGCCACCATTTTTTGTTCCACTACCAGCCACAAAAAAGGTAAGTAGTTTCCGTAGCTCACCTGTACAGAAAAATATGCAAAAGCAGTCATCATTCCCACAAGCGAGAGAACAAATCCAAACTCAACAGACACTTTCACATTGTCAGTCCTGTTTCCAGAACAGATTCTCTCAGCTTCTCTGAAAGCTGAAGTTTCAGAAAAGCAGGAAGGACATCCCACTCATTTAACTGACAGGGCATAGCAAGGCAGGCGAGGCTCCAAAGATAGAGGTGGCTTCCAAAAAGCAACCTGGCCCATAGGAATTTTTCAGAAGGATCAGGGAGCAACCACTTATATGCATTCCTTTTTAGCATGGCACACAGGAACTGTAAAGTCTACAAGGACAAGAAGGCAAGCAGAGTTACACAAAACTGCAACAGGGTCAGAAGAAAATACCCAAAGACATGTTCAACCTCTAGAAGCTTTTGTAATGCAGTTTTAACATACAGATTTCCTAGCCACTAAGTCACAAGAAGCAGAGTGACATCCCAGCATCTGGGACTCTATCGTTTACAGAGAGGGATTTCACAAACAGCACTCAGATCACAGGAGAAAGATACCTCAAACAACTTGACAAAGTACCAGGGGATAAAAGGATTCTTCCCCTCTGCCTGGCAGCAAAATACACTCAAGGATCAAGGCATCCCTCACAGTATAAACACCTCTTCCTATAGCTAGGATGGAAAACTCACTCTTTATAGTGCTCATATTTGAACACTTACTCCTTAGAGTTTGTGCAGGACGAGTTCCCCTGTGTCCCTTTATTCAAGCTCTGCAGATCAACTATCCTGACTGTGTAGCCTCCCTCCCTCAGGTTCACAAGGTAATATTCCAGCTACAGTACTGCTTTTTATCAAGGTTGACTCATGCACAACTGAGATTTGGAGCTGTGAGGAGGTGTAAGAAAGACGATCTGACAATTCACAGCACCAAATTATAAATAAAAATAAAATATAAATAAGTATAAATACATACGAATATATTTTATTTATACAGCAAATATAAATAAATACTCACCAAGATAGGGACAGCAGGTATAAAGTAACTGCTGATCCACCAAAGGTACAGAATCCTGGAGAGAAAAAGAATGAAATGGTGAAAGGACACAGCAGGAAAGATTCAGCAAGTCAGAAATCCCATGCGTATTTCAGAATTGCCTTTCCATGAAAACAATAAAAATAACTGGTTTCCAGCTCTATGGTAAAGTTATGAATTTTGCAGCCTAAGTGTTCGGTCCAGCCCTGTAACACACAATGAGCTGCTCTACATTTAGTAATTTGTAGCTCATCCCTTGCTATTGATCAGTCAAAGCCCAGCTGAAAGCTGATGCTTACAGAAGGAAGCAAGCACACCTGCCACAGCTGCTGCTTACAAAAGAGAATCCTATCCATAGAGGAGAATAAATGAGGAACATCTGCTACACATTACACATCCAAAGTTATTTTCACCCAGACTCACTGGAACACCACCCTGTGGAGTGATGTCACCCCCAGTATTCTACAGTGCAGCCAGAAGCACGGGAGAAAAAGCAACCTGAGATCCCATCCACATAGGCTTGTTCTGCACTCATTTGGAAAAAAAAAAATCAGTTGATCTCTGTACCTTATCTCTGCCACTGAAGACAGAGAAAAATACAATTCTAATTAGAACAAGATATACGTACATCATAGCAAATGTACTGCTCCTTTTTTAAGGAATACTATGTATTCTCTTACATGTTTGGGAGTTACCTGAAACATCACACATTCTATAAATTCATCTCCTTTTCTGCTTGCTCACATTATTTGCAGTTTAGTAACCCTTTGTCATGCAGCCGCAAAGCAGGTGACTCCAGAGACAGCAACCTTGCTCTTATAATCCCATTTTACTATTTCTGTTGAGTTCATCATTACTGTTACTTACCTCTATGAGGTGCTACAGTTTTACCAGGTCACTTTGTACTGCAATAATCAATGAGCAGAAAGTCAGCATCTGATCATCCAGCATCACTTGGCACCTATTCTGCAAGCCACTGTGGTGGGTGAGACGGTTCCTGCCTGACAAAAGCCCCAGAGCTGTAATCCACACAGATTACAACCCAGGATGCAATAGAATTGAGGTACTTGTACAAACTAGGGTTGTACATCCATTGGCCTACATATGGTCAATGTAGCTGCACTGAAGCCAAGTTCATGATAAAATCTAAAACTCCTGAGACTACTGCAGGTCCACCCTCAGCCACAACAGATCCAGAGGACACACTACTGCACGAACTCACCAAAGCCTGAGCAGATGTCACAGTATCCAGCGTCAGTCCTTCCTGCCTGACATCAGGGTTGAAAAACAACTCTTCAGGGACTGATGGAACCTGAAACAGAAACCTCAGTGTTACAACACTAACAGCAGTCAGTAACTTAACACCATTTCTGATAAGGAGGACAGTAAAATCTCACCAACCTGTCACCCACAAAAAAACCCCAGCACTAAGGATCCTCTCTGCCCTAAAGAGAATCTTTCCATAACATTAAAGATTTACTTTGATCACAATAACGTAAGTCACCTTCCTTATTCTCTCATTACAGTACTTTTCACATTTCCAACAGGTTCCTGCTAAGCAGTTACCTTGCTTCTAACTGGAGGCAGAGAAGGATTTTAAAAGTTAACACACCATCCCATTACAAGACAAAAAATTCCCCAGTAATTCAAGGCTGCCAACTATGACAAGAGCTTCCAGTTCTAACAGGAATCAGCTGTCAATTTGCTTACAAGGATGCAGATTTAGAAGAACAAAACATATTTCAGCAGCAACCAGAATTCCTGTTGGAAAAAAAAACATTGCTTCACACGATTCCGCTAAAGGAAAATAATTCTCTATTAGAATACAGACGATTCTTTAAAACTCTCTACTAGCTCATTTCAATGCTATTTTCAACTGAATTCTGTACCCTACTTTTTCTTCAGGGAAAAGCTGTGTATACACAGGAGACTCTACCTGAAAAAGCCAACCGAGAACTGCAAGGATCAGTAGCTTGTTCAGGAAACTCATCTCCTTATCTTCAGAAAGGACCATTAACCTGCCATGCAGCAAAAGTAGCAAATGAGAGTACTGGGTATCAGTAGCTCAATTTTCATTAAGGAAAAAAATTCCAAACTACTCACTTCGTGATTATACAATTTGTCATCATGTACACATTCCTTACTTGTCTGCCTAAAGAGTGGAAAGCAAGTTCTACATTTTTTTGGTATGCGTGCATCCAAATGACACACTGCTTTAAGTTTACAATGGAAAAGCCAGTGTTGAGTAACTCTCCAGAATATGCTTCAAATTTTCCTCACATATATGGGAAAGAAAACTAGACCATTATTTAGGCATGGGAGAACCTGTAGGTTTAAGGTTCAACCTCAAGGTTTAAAATTCACAGCTGCACATGTAAAATGAGTTGGTGGGGATTTAAAAAACTTTGTTTACTTAAAAGAACCCCACATATTTAATGCAGCTTTACTTAAGATAAGCAAGTCCAGAGGAGGGCCACAAAGATGACGGAGCACCTCCCATACAAGGACAGGCTGAGAGAGTTGGCGTTGTTTACATGTCTTTGGAGAAGAGAAGGCTCCAGTGAAACCTCACAGAAACCTTCCAGTACTTAAAGGGGTTGATAAGAAAGCTGGGGATGGGCACTTTATCAGGGAGTACAGTAACAGGACAAGGGGGAACAGTTTTAAGCTGAAAGAGGGGAGCTTTAGATTAAACACAGGAACATATTTTTTACTGCGAGGCTGGTGATGCAGTGGAACAGGTTGTCCGGAGAAGTCATGGATGCCTCATCCCTGGAGATGTTCAAGGCCAAGCTTGACAAGGCTTTAAGTAACCTGATCTAGTGGAAGGTGCCCCTGCCCATGACAGGGAGCTGGAAAACAGATGATCTTTATGGCGTCCCTTCCAACCCAAACAACTCAATTCTATGCTTCTAAGATATGAAGTACTCATGATTTACACACACACACACACACACACACACACACACACAAGTACTTCTATAAAAATCTCAAACTAGGGTCAGCATGCATTCCCAAATACCAGGTATCTCAAATAAGCACAACAAAATCTCAAAGAAAAGTTCTTAACAAATATCCTTTCTCAGGCTCTTACCTGTATACCCGCAGCAAGAGAAAAAATACTTTCCTGTAGTAATCAAGGAAAGGAGCAATATGATCCACAAGGGAAAGGTATTCCACAATCCAAGGAATAGTGAGGATAGAACGTTGATCCCGAATAGATTGTCTAAGAAGCTTCAATATATCCAGCACAGGCAGGGTCTTAATGGACAACAGAAGTTAAAATAGCACCTTGAAGTTACCTTTTGATACTTAAAGAAAAACTTTTACCTCTATCTTAACCTTTTTTTCTAGGATTTCATCTCCCATACACATAAGAGGTGATATTCTGGCTAATGAAAACATTTCTTTGCACACAAGGGGAGAGGCAAATCCCACACTACAATGGTAACCAGAGGTCCCACTGGGACTTGCAAAAGGCTGTAAGCCTGACTATGTACAAGTGGAGGCAAGGGTTAGACCTTGCATTCAGTATGACGCACTGCCAGGAGATGGGTATAAAACTAAAACACACTCCTGGTAACTGGATTTTACACTATAAATACAGAACTCCTTAGCTAGGTCAGAATTCTGGTATGACCACTCCAAATTAAAGAAATAACATAGCTAAATACCTCACCATCAATGCACTGATGGTGCATTGATGCTCCCTCTTTTCTAGATTATGCAAACTCTTCTTTCCTTTGTTCCAAACCCCAGAATATGCATCAGGGACACAGAACAATACAATGTTATCCCACTGTCTCACTTTGAAAGGGCAGAACTATTAATAGTCCCCTCCTCAGATTAGAAAATCTGCCTGTCAAGGAAAAGGCCACATTAAATTTCTTAGAAGAGTTTGGTTTCTTACTTGGTTTCTTAATGCTACTGCAGAGTCTTGCAAGTCTCTAGTTGGCTGCTCCACAGTGCGATATGGCAAGAAAACAAGAAAGCCCAGGAACTTGGCAAGAAGTCGTAAGCTCAATAGGACCACAGTGAAACGCCTCTTTTCATCCTGAAATGAAAAAAAACAAGCTGAAGCAATGATTCCCTAAACTGGTAAAACAACTACCTACACTAAACTTCTACCCCCTTCATTTAGACAGACCCACATAGCTTCATCACCACTTCTAATAAGGATAGATTTCCAAACACACATTTATCAAGCATTTTAAATTGCTTCTGCCTCCACTGCTTCACTTACAGTAAGAATAAATTAATTCAAGTGCTTCCTAAATGAAGTAGCTGCTCAATTGCATTTCCATATTTACAACTCTGGAATCAATGAAAGGGTGGAGAGATGATTTCATGTTCTCTTTTATACCACTACTGCTCTGCGAGTCCTCATGAAACTTTTGTTGCTACTTTGCTAACAGATTATAACCTGTGACACTTCTGATAGGTATAGATGGGTAATGAAACATCTCAACAGGTATGAAGAGGCAAGACTACAAATTCATTCTAACTAAAATCTTTATACATGGCAAAATAATAAAGAGTTCTTGCACCTAAGTGCAAAAACTGGACAGAGTTATTTTACTATTTTAACACAGAGCACTAACAACGTAAAAAGAGGCCCTCTCATTTTTCAAACTACTGTGCATCATCTCTTATCACACTGTTCTATGAAGCACCTTGAAGCATGCAAGTAAATGGCAAGGGGTGCAGACATCCATATCCAAGTTGCAGGGTTACAACAAAACCAAATGAAGATGTTCATCCTGCAAATACAGCAGCAGAAGTGCCAAGCAACTCACAATCAAGCCAGTAATTCTTTGGGCACTAGAATAACTCAGGGAAATTCCTGCCAGAACAATTTGCAAAAACCAAGCTCACCTGTTCATCCATATCTGGTTCCCCATCACTGTGCTCATGTTCCACTAGAGTAAGGCCATTCAGCTCATGTATCTTCAGGCACAGACTATCCACCAGGTGCTGATTGAACTGGTAACTTCAGTAAAAGATGATGATGAGTCAGACTTGGCTGAAAACAGCAGTAAAACCTCAACAAACAAACTGCAAAATTTCAAGCTTATCTCACAAGTTGTATCGAGCATCAGCAGATATCCAATGTAACAGACTGACAGACAAGAAAGCAAGGGAGAAAACTAGTACTGGCTCACTCCTTTCTATTCCACTCTTACTTTGTACCTTCTTTGAACAGACACTGTTTAGCAAGTCCCAGCATTAGAACAATACTATGGATCTGCTAGAGCTGTAAAATAACTGACCTTAAGATTAAAATCTCTGATAGACCACAACTCCTCCAGGCTGTGGATTGTGAAAAACTCATTAAACAAAACCACAAACCTAGCTTCATCCTGTAACTTCTTTGCTTCGTAAACTACTACACAAGAAGCAATTGGCCAGTCCAATGCCCTTGCTAGGCAGCACTGCATGCCTTAGCGCTGGGAAATGCTGATGGCCTGAAATAAGACACTATGGTTTTACAGAAGAAAAATTCCCATCATATAGTCTAGTTTAATGTAGCACACACCCACAAACACATTCTATGTGCCACACAGAACCTGCTTATTAACAAGTTCACCATGCTTCCTGGCCAAGTGGAATACTGCATCTTAAAAACATTCCTGATATGCTCTGCCTAGGTTACACTGTGCCCCACCATGATGACAATTTGTTACAAAAGCAACATGCTGGTGTTCCCCATTCACCCACATGTTTCACCAAGGAAAACAGCAGCCACAGGCAGCTAACCTTCCTGCGCTGAGGATGAAGTCCCTGAAGAACTGCTGGCACCCTGGGAATGAAGGGGGTGGACAAGGTCCTCTGATGCTCTGAGAAACAACAAATCTTTCCTGCAGCCTCTTCAGACGGCTCAGATTATCAGAACCAAGCATATTAAGGACATCCTGGTCTGGGGTGTCTCCCCAGCTTGCGCCAC
Source organism: Piaya cayana (assembly GCA_013389865.1). Lineage (NCBI taxonomy): Eukaryota > Metazoa > Chordata > Aves > Cuculiformes > Coccyzidae > Piaya > Piaya cayana. The sequence goes on along the minus strand of WAAB01016731.1, from coordinate 60,464 downwards.
CTCCAACAGGACCTTTACACATCTTCAGGAGACAGAAGAAGTAGTGAGGTGTAAAACCTGTAGTAAGGCATCATTTCACTTCATCTCTCACCCCAGTTAAACACTGGAATAATCTCCCCAGGGAAGTAATGGATTCCTCTACACTGAACACTTTTAAGGATCACCTTGCCAGGTTTCTGGGCCATCTCATTTTAACTTGGTTACTCTTGTAAAACCCTGCAGTCTTCATTAAGAAGGCACAGATATAAAGGAGAAATACAGTGCCCAGAAATAATTAATTTCTCTTGATACAATGAACACCTCTGCTCTTTTCCCCACAATCTCCGTGAACACACATCAGAGAGGACATTGATACAAATTAAGACTGGACACTACAGGAATTTTCAACATTTCAACAGCTCTTAACTTCCTGGCAACATGTGTAAGCTAATACTCAAAGCACAGTTTTGTGTCTGGTTTGCTAACCCAAAAGAAGACACTGATAACCCAACCATTTATAGAGAATACAGCAAATATCGATACTCAGATTGGAAGCAACTTTTCTTTCTTCATTCCTCCAGTTACAGATGATGCTTGAAAATTACTAAAAAAAGCCTTATGAAGTACAACAGCAATACTATATCAAAAGAGGCTGCTGCAGTGTTTTGCAAAAGAACCAAAGACTCTTTGAACATAATACTCTCATGTTGCCAAAAACCATAACTTGGAACCTGTGCAGTTGATATGAGCCAAAATACCACCTTAAAATTCTAAGAACTATAACTGTTCTAAAATCAGAAGTAACCATGAAGAATGATTTCTTACAGCTCATGATGTGCTCTGTGTGCCTTATCTCTGATTTACACAGAGTTCATCAGTAATTTATCACTGATTTATATTTCTGGAAAAAGAAATTCCCATCCTGAAAACTTGGCTCTTCCAAAACAGTTTCAATAGAAAAATTTCAAATAAAGTTGCAAGGCAGATGTTTTCTCAGACTGAGAAAAAACCCTCATTAAAGAAAAAACCAAGTAATTTACCTGGATAAGTTGTTTCTGAAAGAGTCTGGCAAAATGGCTGTGGTTGCAGGTTGCAGACAGGTGAGCCATCATGGCCCTGTGAGGGAAAACATCACAAAATGTTGACTGAGGTATTAAAAAAAAAAGTGTTCTAACCTAAAACTATACCAAAAGCATAAAATAACTGCTTTTAAGAAAGTGATCTCCAAAGGCCATTGCAAAAAGCAACATCTTTACAACCAGGTCTCCCAAGCACTAAGCCTCATCTACTGACCACAGAAACAAATTTCCCCTAAGCATCTGCAGAGTAAACACATCTCTAGAGATAAAGTACTCTCTTCCTTTCCTGCAACCATGCCTTACTTAGGAAGAAAATTAACCTACTGAGGTTCCACTCTTCCCTACACAGAGCACTGAGTGGAGAGTTCACACACATGCAAGTAAGGAAACTGCTAGGGCAGTACTTCAGATGCCCAAAGAAAAGGAAAACTCTTCAATTTAAATCTCAGCCTTCTTTTGCTCCTGTGGGGAAGTCAACTACATGCATGTAACTTGAGTAGGCTGTAGACTAACACAGAAACCCACAAAGCAACTGCTTTCGAAACTGTAACAGTTTATTTACATAAACTCTATTTTGAACAGTTTGTTTTCCACAGGAAGAGCCACAGTTGCCTTGTTTTCAGAGCCAAGATACTAGAACCCCCTGAAATAATCAGGAGAGCTTCTGAACATGCAACACACTTCCCCATGCTAAGAGGAGTGGGGCAATGGAAACATGAAATGCACACACAAGTGTATAAAATGACAATGCTCACGCCACAATATGCTGTTTATGAGAGTGGCTCTTTCTGATTATGAACAACGAAAGAGCTACACCAATACTGATCAAATTAGGTCCTTGTCACTTACGGTTTGTTTCTTTAAGATAACAGTTAATACTTTTAAGTATAGAAGCGAGTTTACATGGATAATATCTTCCAAGAAGGACAGCTCCCTACAGCTTGATGCAGAAAACCCGTAGGGAGAAAATGGAACTTAAGATGCTGAGTTTACTATGCTGCACCAGCAATTCAGCTACATTAAAGAGCCTGTTGAAGTCACACGAGACTCCTACCTGATCTTGTTGCCCAGAACTCTTTCAAAGTCCCAGCCAGTTGTTTCATGATTATCCTCCCATTCACGCAGTAGTTCATAAAATATATCCCTGTGAATCAAGATATTTAGGGGAATGAATTCCTACTCTTCAAAACTTGAAGTAACAACAACTGAATATTCAATGGCTCCAAAATTCTCCAGTAAGAATCTACCTCAAATTAAACTCAAGCCTCAAAGCATCCAGATACCTTTGCAAAACTCATTAATGTTAGTGGTACTTCAGTGAGTTTCCATTTTCCATGTCTTTGACAGCAAGCACTTAAGCTTGTTATGCCCAAGCTCTGACGGAATGACCAAAACACCCACTACCAGATATACTGAAGGCTGGGGGGCAGGAAATAATAAGCTACATGAAATAACACCTATGAGGAGAGAAAAAAGGACCAAGACAACTTGCCATTCTCCCTTCACCCTGTTGCTGCCAGTACAGAGGGAGGGGGCATGAAGAATAAAAGCATACCAGATTTATATGCAGAAGCCATCCAGTAGGGTGACACATTGTACCAGCATTTACCAGAAGTCTCAATAACTCCTGAAGAATTAGGCTGTTCTTCTCTAAAGGCATTAAGCATTTACCTCCTGTAGTCAATATGGTCAAAGACTTTGTTCTTTTTTTTTTTTTTTTTTTTTTAATTAAGAGTGAAATTCTCAAGATTTTTCTACAGCATGTAGCATACACGAGACGTTCCTTCATTCACAATCATGGAAAGATTATATGCTGCAAACTATATAGTACTATGCAGTATGAGTAGAATAGATTTACCTTTGTTTCTTAAATATGTGAAATGCTCTGTCACTGGGAAAGTTAGAGCGATTGTCAGTTTCTGGCTGGAAAGAAACAGATTGTACAGAGCATGGCAGCAGGAGAGACACCTGTTAAAAACATAAAGGCTGCCATTAGATAATTTGTCTCTAATTTATCCAACCATCTAAGACCTAGCAAAGGCAGAGAAAAGATGTGATGAGGAAGCCAAATATCACTAGCTGAGTTGTTCAGACATTAGCCCTTTCCCAGTTGCTATCTGCTAGTAAACATCAACACCTGTACAACCTACATCACACTAGAGGCATCATCATCACTCAACATTATGAGTGGAAGCATCTCATCTCTTTAACAAATCTCTGCAGAACAGGCTGCAACTAGTATTGATAATACATGGAAAGGATAGTCAGTGAAGAGCCAAAGTATACCTTCAATACAGGGCTCCAAAGAATGAAGGATAGTGGCTAGCAATTCCCCTATTGTTACTCTTCTTTCTTCTACTTGAAAAAGCCTAATGTTTTCAAGTAACATGAGACCTTTATTTACTGCTTTAACTACAAAGCTCAGCTACTGATATGCCCTAGTCTCAGCAAGTACACTGTACTTTCTCTGCCAAGAGTCATTTCCATTCTTAAAAGATGGATGAAACAAGATACAAAACACATGAGGGCAGGCATTCCTACCATCCAGCTTTAGTTCCCCACTTCAAATGATTAGGTCAAGGAAATCAATTTTCATAGGCTGTACTGTGTCCTCTGAAGCTTCATTTGCTTAAAAGGAGCCTGTAGTTGTGAAACAAATCCACTCATTCCAAACTACATTCTAATATTGCAACTAGCAGATCATTCTTCTGGGATCCATATTTATCAGATGGGAATACCAAAATCAAAACCTGACCCTGTCAAAGTCTCTGGTTTAAGTAAGGGCCTGCAGCACAATGTAAAGCTAGACAGCAGTGGTTCACAACTAGCAAACAATGGACCTAGCAATTCACTCACCCACCAACAATAAAAAAAGTAGCTTTTAGGCACCTTCCAAAGATGACATGACGAGATACTCAAAAGCAGAAGGAATGAGGTTTAACATCAAAGCCATCGCAAATTAAATAAAGCAACAACACAAAGGTACGAAGCAATGTCGGTTGAGGTCTGCTGATTTTTACCTCGGCTATGCTGCTTTCATACGCCTGCCTGAGTCTCTTGTGCAAGGTGGGAGAAAAAGATGCAATTCGTTCATTTTCAGCCAAAAGCTTCAGTGTCCCCTTTTCTAAACGGGAAATAATTCTGCCAAGACAACATGGATAAAACCCACAGACAGACAGAAACAAACACATAATCAGACCTAATGAAATGCTTACACTCATATTTTATGAGGCTACCAAGAAAAGAGTTCTAAGCTCCAGGCACCCAGCATCTGCAAGGCAATCTCTTATTGCTCTTATCTTATGACCTTCCCATTCTTCAATGATCACAATGAAGTTCAGTAGACAGATTAGTGCAATGAAAACTCAGACATCCAAGTCCAGGCTGAGCTGTATGTTTCGAGGGACAATTAACACCTCGATCGCTGTAAATGGTAAAGCTCTCAAAATCCAAGCATGCTTCTTTCATCTCACATGCATCTGCAGACACAAGCAGAGATAAAAAAAAAGATATTCCACTCACTCATACTGATAATCCAAGACTTGAACAGCAAAATAAACACAATTGTGCACACTTCGGAAATGCTGTCTCCCTGACACATCTAGGGGGAAAAAAAAAAAAATGAGACAACAGCACCTACCAACACTTATAAACTAAAAGACTGACATAACTGGCTCTCAAGGAAAGCTAGAATTGCCGTATCCAAAACCACATCTTCTAGACCAGTATCCAACTTCCAGAGGTTCTCATTCTCTGACAATGGTATAGATAAATCTTCCCACCTATCCTTCCTATACTAAAGGCAACCGTGTTGTTCAATGCTGTATGGGAAAGAAAAGATTCCATGTCAATGCTCTGGCCAACAGTAAGCAGATCCCGGACAAAAAGCACACCAACTGCAACCAGTGATCAGGTGTGCTCCCATAGCTGGAGATTTCCTGTTCCAATCTCAGCCCTAGGAATCAGGGAGTGTCAAAACAAAGGTCAATCAAATAGGAACATCTGGGGGCGTGGGGATTTCTCATCTTAAAGCCACTTTTTTGGGGTTTATGTCCATATCAAAGTATTAACTTCATTAAGCTTAAGTCTGAATTTGCCAAAAAACAAATGCAATAATCGTGTTATCCAAATGGATGGGTCCTGTGCACTTGTAACCCAACCTTAAATTTAAGAAACACGTGGCAGATTGACAGCACTTCTGAGTTGCAAGGACCAATGGAGGAGAGACTTCAGCACACCTGTCCTATTCTCTGAAAGCACTAGTAAGCAGCTATAACAAATCTAACATTACAGCAGAAAACTAGATTCAAACAATATTTAGCAACTCTGCTCTATCACATTACGGAAGCACTTCCCATATTTGCGCAATTTTTGCCAGCACCTCAGATGAGCCCCACATTGATAACAAGGCCCTTTTATGGAATTTATGACTAACTGTCCAAATGAAAGGCATCTAGTCTATATCACATTATCATTCAATGGAAAGAACATACTTTCCACTCAATACTATTGTTTACCTTTACTTCCTTCATTGACTTCAACATCACTATCCCCATCTTCTGCAGCAGAAGTGCCTTTAGATGTCAACAGCTGCAGAACAAAAAAGAGCTCCAGAAAAATGTTTGGTACCAGGTTTTCTGGAAAAGAGGAAATGAGGTACTGAAGGTAGATATACAGTAACGACAATCTTTAATAAACGAAGTTAAAAAGATAGATAACTGTTCACAATTCAGCCAGCACAGAACTCCCTCCCTACCTACACAACCACAGTGTAAATCAATACGAGAATTACAGGAAGGCTGCAATCAGTAAGGATGTCGTTTCAGACAGGACCATAGAACTTCAGCCTGCTGCAGCTCAGAGTACTGCATCAGGTTCACCTCCTTCCATCTTCCATCTTCCCTCTGTTGACTTAGTTCATTTTTCCAGATGTTATTTGTTCATAGACTGCAACTGTCCCACAACTTTCACTTATCATATACCTCCCCCCTTACAACACACATGCAAGTTCAAAGCTCAAAGAAAGGTCAATCTCACATCTTCTGGGTCTTCACCTGCTATACACGATGAATAGAGCTGTGCCAGACACTCCAACTGTTTTTTACAGGAAACCTTAGTAGGATTTGCACAGGTCACCAGATGGCTTTCAGCAAGAAAGTTAACACTGCGAGCATAGCCAGACTTAGGAGGAGTGCCAGTATCGAGAGATGACTCTGCAGGAGAAGGCGACTGGTGCAGCAATTTGCATCTGAAATTCAAGAGCAGCAAGATAACATGTGAATTCACGATACGCAGCAGCCACACAGCCAGAAGAGCTCTTCCCCTTGCAGTCTAGCATGAAGAAATTTCTGCAATAACTAATCACATCATTTGCTCTGTCTAAAGCTACTTTTAGCATTATGGTAATTTAACTCATCTTTCCCTTCATGAGAAAGAATCTTGGGGCTAACAATACAATGACTCAAATGAACCACATTCAAATTTCAACTCTGCTAAAACAGCGGGGCATTTCAATCAAATTATCTAACGGGCCTACATTATTGCTTCCCATCTAAACTGATATCTGTAAGGACGTGGAATCTGCTAGAGACTAGGTCCTAAAAATAATTTTTGAACATACAATTTCTGACATCTAGACATTTTACAAAATCTCAGAAAATTAAGTTCACAACCATACCTTTGGATACACTTGTACGTTAACAACACCCTGAGAAAGATCTAAGACCACTAAGTGGAAAGGCAATGCAACAACTGATGAAATCCCATCCTGGTAAGTTAAACGACAGAAGGGACAAGCTACTTCAACTGCTGGATTCTAAATCAACACTGAATGCTTGCTCAAATGCAGACATAGTGTAAAAAATATAGTAACAGACGCCATCCAAAATGCCACAGCAGACTGGTGTATTTAAAATACAAGAAACGAGGAAAAAAGCCAGTAACAGCAATATCAAATGTCTGTTAAAGGACCAAGCAGAACATCCACACTTGGCACTTCACACCACCTCTTACCACTTTCTCTTGAAACTAAAATCTCTGAAAGTCACTTTAAAGTTGGTGGGGAAGACAAACAGCAAAGAACTTTTTCTATTGGCCTGTTTCTAGTGAAACTGCTGTGATGAAGAATATGTTAGTCGCAAATGGGCACAGAAAGGTTATTTAATAGCATCTCCCTTGCAATGAACATAAGCATCTGACTAACTGAATTATTTATTAAGCACTTTGTAAACCCACCAAGGTAAGACTCCAACAATGTAAGCAGACTCTGCTTCACTTCTTCCTCAGTGTTGTCATCTACCTTAGCATTAATTTCACTTTTTGCCCTTGCTCAAATGTGACCAAGTCAGCTGGCTGGGGGCTGTGTTGGTAGTGAGTTTTGTACCTTACTTCACCACTAATGAGGACACAATAGCAGCTCCAAGTGCCAAGCACTGCTCATTACAAGCATAATGGGCCAGATTATACCACCTCATGGGCAAGATCCAGTCCACACACTGCTATTATATGGATTAGAGAGACATTTCAGGTAGAATTCAGACTGGAATAGGTGCTCCACAGAGGTATACAGGGGCCAGTTTGAATCCTGAGCAGTTCTGTTACAGGTCCAGTCAAACTGTAACTCGTAGAACTCTACTGGTTCTGTTTCAGTCAGTTTTCAACCCATTATTCTTATTCTACTAATATTTAAAAAATGTTATTGTTCTTAATTATTATTCTTTTCCTTAGCTGGAAAATAATTCTACCCACATGTTCTGAGGGGTTTTCATGAGAACAAAACCTACAAAGAACAGCAACAGTTCTGTCAGCAATTATAAACAAAAATTTCTCTACTGTGCTTTGCTGCTTCTCCTGAAGTATCAATCCTCACAGACTAACAGTGGTATCATTTCACAGATGATGAAAGTCACACAGTAACTGAACAGGAGAGACAAAATTAGAAGCTAGAATTTATCTCATTTCCCAGCACATCTGATATTCAACAGATAACTGCAGTAGTCACTCTTAAAACAGAATCTCACACTAGTCACGTGCCATTTTCTCTGACAGTTAGCTTGTGTCAGTCTGCCTGCCTTGCAAAATCATTACCATTTTCCCCATATGTGCATAATTAACTCATTTTCTTCAAACTAGACGATGCCTTCCATCACAAGCACAATCATCAAACATAGTCTAACTACACCACCTCAAACCCTCTAGCTTTGCCTGTGCAGTCTAAGGCAAGCTGCACAGGAGACAGCTACACATGCAAGGCTATGAAGAGGCAGTCTTATGAAAGCAGTGAGGACTGACTCAACTTCTGAAGATAACGTGAGGTCATTGTTCCAGAGTCAGCACGCCTCTACAATGACAAACATGACTTAGCTGCATCAAAATCCTAGTCTAGCCATACCTGGTTTTAGGCAAAGTATAATTTAAGGTCATCAATATCTGTCTTGGATTTTCTAACAGTCATTTTCACCTTGATACTGGTACCACCTTAAGACAAATGAATTAAGAATGAAGACAAGCCAATCACCACCCTGTTCAGAGTATACCGTTCTTTCTTCAGCATCTCCCTTTCTTCTTGAAGGCTGTTGCTTATCACAGATATAAGGTTTCCTTCCTGGACAGCAGTAAAGGCCTCAAGGTTTGATCCAGATGAAAACTGAACAGCTGGAGACTGGCTGACAGGCGTAGAAGTGAAGCACATCTTTGGTTTTGAAAGGGGACGCTCAGCACTTACAGGAGTTGGGTTGATTCGCCTTGATGGTTTGCTTTTGCTGAAAAAGTGAGAAAGAATTCCAATGAAATCAAGCTAAACAAGAGCAATAACAAAAAAAAGGTTTTGAGACAGATATGCATGCAACTCTTCCAGAAGAGCCTAATGCTAATATGTTATGCAGTCAAGATATTGAACTTCTAAACTATACTGACTTTATTTAATAAAAAGACACAGAGCTAGACTGCTAAAAACAGCCTGCTGACTCTTTCTGCAAAATTAATTCTCATCAAGCCACAGAAGAGATAACACAGTACCACACAACTCTTCCAAACATTTCCAATTTGAGAGGATAGGATACCTCTCATTTCAGTAAGAAACTAATTCACCAATAGCTTCTAACACAACCATGATTAAAAAAAACAACAATCAAGCTGCTCTGGTCTATCAGTCGGAGTCCAGGCTCCTCAGATACCACAGGCCATTTAAGTTTAGGGAAACCTATAATCCCTGCATAAACTGCCCAGATGTGTCCCTTGGGAAATAATGCAGTAAAAGATATACTGGAAATGAGCTACAGGAACATAAACATTACACTTCTAAAGGAAATGCGGGTTGCTACGTTTTAATTGCTATGTTCTCAAAATCAGCACATTGTTGGCTTCCAAACACTCCATGGCCTTTGTCCTCACTCTTCTCCTAGCTGAGCATAGTGCAGCTGAAGAAGAGACTTACTCTCTATGCTGGAAAAACACCTTCTCTCCCTTGGTCATCTGGACACAGCATCTGGATCTGCTGCACAGACCCAAAGACCCAGCAATTTTCAGTTAGAATTCTGCATGTTCAATTAAGAAAGTCCCACTTTCAAAGGCCAGCGCCTGACAAATGGAGCAAACAGGCTGATGTGAAAGCCTTCTATTTGGTCATGAGGACCTTAAAGGCCAAAAATCTCAAAGAGAAAACTCAGGCAACCACAAAACAAACTGCCATCCAAAAACTAAGCCAAGGTCACCAGGGACATCAGGGCTTGTTGCAGATGAAAGAGAACACAGGCTCCAGCTAGCTATTTTGTCCATGACAACACAGTACAAATGAAGCTGCACGCTAAGATCTGTTACCAGAAGTCACAGAATGTCAATCCAAAAGCATTTTCACTAAGATCAGTAATGCTGAAGAGCCTTCTCGGACTGCTCTTCACTAGCAATTGCTATTGCGTTGCATGAGAAATGCGAAAGTCCAAGATAATGCTGACTTGTTAGAACACACAAGGACAAAGATGTGCTCAGCTTCCTATCAAGCTGTCTGTGTGCTTGTCAGCAGCACGCAGCATTCACAACTGAGAGGCAAGTTCGCAGAGTGGAAACCTGACTACTCATTGAAGCAATATTACCTACCCTACACGGTAACCATCACAAAGCAAGTTCTGGCCAGGGAGCCCAGAAGCCAGCCCCCAGGTATTATATATTACCATATCTTCTCTATCTGGACACACACAACAGGATGAGCTTGTCAAGGAACAGTAACCTGCAGCAGAATCTGAATGAGACAGACTCATTCTTACGTTGTCCAGCCAGAGGAAGCAGCCATGGGTGGAAACTCCTCCAAGTTGTTAAGATTTAGTTGGCTAGGTGGGGATCTGGCAGAAACAACAGGCATTTCATTCCGCTTTCTTCTCCCTCCACTCCATGATACACTGTCATTCTTTCCATCTTCCTCTTCAGTAGAGGAGCGCCCCAGATCCCGAGCTACGTGCTGGCCAGAGGCATTGACAGAGCTGTTGCCTCTCCTTCTGCCTCGTCTCACTGGCAGGGCTTCTGGCATGGCTGTAAGGAAGCTTCCCAAGCTGGCCTTCTGAGATGACCGCTTCTCACCATGGTTAAGCACCGGGCTGTAACCAAAGTTTGGGCTGCTACTGGAGACTATGCTAGGGAAGTGACTGCAAGGGCTAGACAGGCTTGACCCAGAAAAAGAAGAGGAGCTACTGGATGCCACAGTAGAAGAAAAGCTGGTATCTGTGGTACAGGTGGTCACTGAAGTCCTTTGGGGAAAGAGCTGCACTCGGCTGCCAGTTGCATGGCCTGCTCTCCTTTCTGATCCTGTCCTTTGGCTCCTGTGGGCCTTGGAATGTGGAGTTTTAGCAGGAGTAGAGGGTCCATTTGTCAGGATTTGGCTGGTCTGCTCCCTTAAATAATTTAGCAGAAAAGGCACAAAGTCTTTCCGAAGCAAACTAAGAGATACCAGCTTGTCATGGATGTGGTTGGCCTATAAGGAAAGAGGATAAGCATTAATATGAAGGTACTACCAGATTCCTTCTTTCCATGTGCCCATACTCATTTAAGTAGTAACCACAGGACTGCAAACACAATAAAAGAAAACATGACTCATCGAAGTAGGTCACTGAGATTCAAGCAAACTTAGCACTGATCATAGATCTGAAACCCAGCCTCCACACAAGCCACTTTGGCAGAACTTTTCAGATGGAGTCATTCACTCTAGTCATGGACTGGGAACCGTGGAACTATTCCATGGAAACATCCGTAATAACTTACTAAAGCTATGGCTAGGGAGAATTCAGAGCAACTGGCATCCTTAAGCCCAACACTTAATAGAAATACATACTGAAGCAGCTAATTCTAATAGAAAAATCTAAAATTCGCAACTTCCCCATCCCATTTGTCTACAAATGCCACATGCTTCCACAGAGGGGTGCTAGAACAACTGTTTAAGCACTTTGAGTCCTGAAGTGCCAAATACAGAACCAAAACTGCTCTTTCATTTCCTTTAAATAATTTTGCTCCATTGAGACCTCACAGAGGTCTAAACGGAGACTGTGCAACTTTGAGGCACACAAAGGTTAGACTTAAGAAACTTAAAAAGAAAAAAACCCCAACAAAACGCATACCACAGACTCAACACACTTTTTTTTAAAAAAAGACTTCATGTTACATTCATAGTACAAAGTTTTGTACACTGGGTAAAATTTCATTTGTTCCTAATACTGTACCAGGTTTCTGCTTCTTCTTAGCAGGACTTATCAACACTTGAAACAACAACAGAAGCAGCTCCCACAGGCAGCAACTGATTGGCTTCTAATATTAAAGTCATTGTGCACGTATTCTTGTTCATTTAAATTCACATTTCCTCTAGATGAAAAGTCAAGACAGGAAACACTATTTCTGAAGGACTCTTCTGTATGAAAGGAGGCATGGTCATGACCGGGCTCTTATAAGCCTCAAAACCTATGTTGAAATTCATATCTAAAAATGAGAGACCAATTCAGCTGGCTGGAGAAGCATGAGAGTCTGACACAACCTGATAACAAGCCAAGGCTCACTGCTTCAGCACACTAACACTTAGTGAAAAAAAACACAAGTCGGAACACAAACTCCATGAGGTATCAGAAGACCCAACTTCTTACCAGCTGTAGACCAAAACTGCCATGTAAACTAGAGCAAGACACAGTCTACTATCTCCTCACGTACCCTCCAGGCCTAGTGCAGAGTCACAAAGACAACTTCAGTTTGCACTATGCTTCTCCAGGTAGCTTCTCAAACTTTTCAGAGCACAACTTGCTTTCATTCATCTTTCTCTGTACAAGTTAACCGAGATTTGGCTCCTCCAAGGCCAGGTAACAGCAACCTGTCAACAGCTGCCAGCTGCAAGCCAGTCCCCTGCTTGCTTTGTCACCCTGAAGCAACTGAGCTGCTCCTGGCAGCAAAAGTCAGTTAGCAGTTATCTTGCAAGTGCAAATTCTTCAACCTCTGCACCCCTCACCCATGCGACACTCAGCTGCCAGCCTCTCAAACGTCATAACTTCCACAGGTCCGCTTCTGTAAGTCACAGTTCAGGAAACACCAGACAACATAAAATACTGGTCCCTTCTCCTCACACAAGTGCAGGATGACAGTGATATCTGACCAACTCACATGGGGGCTGGCAATGAGTTTTGATTTTAATTAACACTAGATAACGTGTTCTGGGGAAACAGGGGTGTCAAGTGGCAGAAAATTACTTAAACATAAATCGTTTCTCTGTGGTATCCATAAAAAAAATACAGTACATAGAATCACAGAATAGTTTGGGTTGGAAGGGACCTTAAAACATCATTCAGTTCCAACTCCCCTGCATGGGCAGAGACATCCCACTAGATCAGGCTGCCCAAGGCCCCATCCAACCTGGACTTGAACACCTCTAGGGTTGGGGCATCCACAGCCTCCCTGGGCAACCTGTGCCCACTGTCACGGTGAGGAAACTCTTCTTTATGTCTAGTCTAAATCTGCCCCTCTTCCATTTACAGCCATTGCCCCTAGTCCTATCACTTTGTAAACAGTCCCTCTCCAGTTTTCTTGTAGCCCCTTCTGGTAAGGTCTCCTCGGAGCCTTTTGTTCTCCAGGCTGAACCACCCCAATTCTCTCAGCCGGTCCTCCCATGGGAAGTGCTCCAGCCCTCTGATCACCCCTGTAGCCCTCCTCTGGTCTTGTTCCAAGAGTTCCATATCCTTCTTATGTTGAGGATTCCAGAACTGGACACAGTACTGCAGACGAGGTCTCACAAGATTGGAATAGAGGAGCAGAATCACTTCCCTCGCCCTCCTGCCCACGCTTTTTTTGATGCAGCCCAGGACACGGTTGGCCTTCTGGGCTGCGAGTGAATATATGGTCATGAGCGTTTTCATTGCCCCAGGAACCAAAATTCTCTAGCCGTATCCCACTACAAAGCTCGGCCTACTCAAACCCAGCAAGGACCCGCTCCCAGCCCTGAGATCCCCTCGGCCCCGCGGCGAGGCCGCAGCTGCCCGCGGCTCTGGGGCCAGGCCCCTCTCCGACCCACGCAAGCTTCGCCTATCACAGCAGCAGCGGGAACTGGGGCGGGGGGTGGGGGGAAGAGCTGCCGCGCGTTACCTCAGCCGTGCCGGGGCCGTGCCGGAGCCACTGTACCACCGCGCCGACCGCCACCTCCTCCAGCAGCAGCAGCTCCAAAACGGCCGCCATGCCCGGCTGAGGTCGCCGTGGAGCGCGCGCAATACCGGGGGGCGGGGCCGGCCCGTGCCTGAGAGTGAGCGTGAGCGTGAGTCTGTGTGCCTGAGTCTGTGTGCCTGAGTGTGTCTGTATGTCTGAGTGTGTGTCTCTGTCTGTGCGCCGATGTGTGCCTGAGTGTGCGTATGTCTCTGTCTGTGCGCCTCTATGTGTGCCTGAGTGTGTGTGTGCCTGAATGTGTTTCTCTCTGTCTGTGCGCCTGTGTGCCTGACAGTACGTGTGTATGCGACTGTGTCTGTGTGTGCGCACGTGTGTGCGTCTATGTACCTGTGTGTTTGTGTCTCTGTGTGTGCCTATTCGTTTGTGTGTTTCTGTGTGTCCGTGTTCCTGTGTGTCCCTCTGTCTGTACCTCTCTCTGTGTCTCTGTGTGCGCCCGCGCCCCCGGTGGGGCGGAACTGTCCGTCGGGGCGCGCCCTCCCTCCTCCCCCGGGAGGTTCCGTGCGTGCTCCGCGCGCGCGGTGGGGATTCCCGCGGCGGGGGCGGGGCCGGGCGCGCGCCGGGGCAGAGCCCCTCTCCCCGCACCGGGGCGCCTGCGCCGGCCCGCGCGCGTCTTTTTCCTCTCCTGCGCGGTGTTAGCTTCCCTGGCGGCTCTCGGGGCCCGGCCTGGCGGCGGGGTTGGGGGGCGGGAGGGGAACGGGGTGGTGGCTCCCCCACTCCGACACACGCACACACACCCCGAAACCCTCTCCACCGCCCGGGGGGCGGAGGGCTCGGCCGGGAAGAGGGGCCGAGGATGGCCGAGGACTCGCCCAAGCGGCGCAAGGCGAATTTCAACGAGGCGGAGACGGAGGTGCTGATCGAGCAGGTGCTGAAGCACGAGCGGCTGCTGTTCGCGGCGGGGCCGGGCCGCGCCTCGCCGGGGCAGAAGCGGAAGGTGTGGGAGCTGATCCGCCACAAGGTGAACCCGGTGGCCGCCTGCCCCCGCGACGTCGAAGACCTGAAGAAGCGCTGGCGGGACCTGAAGCGCCGCGACCGCAGCAAGCTGTGCCGTCTGTCGGAGGGCTGCGCCCCGCCGGGCCCCGCCGCCCTCGGGCTTCTTCTGCCACCCGCCCGCCGCCACCCCCGCGCCTACGGCTCCGCTCTGCCCGCCGTGCCCATCGCCGGCGGCATCGACACGCTGGAGCTGCCCGGCGCCGGCCTGGTGGACGCGGGTGAGTGCCCCGAGGGCGGGGGGCGCCCTGCGGGGTTTCGAAGTGCAACGAAACAGTACCCATGAGCACAGCCGGTCTCGTTGTAGATGCTGCTCTTACGCGGCGGTGGACCCAGCCGCCTTGCTGAATCTGTCATAGAAATGTAGAATCATAGAATAGTTTGGGTTGGAAGGGACCTTAAAGATCATCCAGTCCCAACCCCCCTGCCATGGACAGGGACACCTCCCACTAGATCAGGCTGCCCAAGGCCTCATCCAGCCTGGCTTTGAACACCTCCAGGGATGGGGCAGCCACAGCTTCCCTGGTCAACCTATGCCAGTGCCTCACCACTCTCATAGTGAAATTCTTCTTTGTCTCATCTAAATCTGCCCTTCTCCAGTTTATACCCATTGCCCCTCATCCTGTCACCACAAGCCCTTAGTCTGACACAGCTCGTCCTGCACCAAAACAACACCCTGTATCATTGTAGACGTCAATCTATGAACCAGCCTCCTGTAGGACTTGCTCTTGCAAGTGCAAAAAGCCATCCCAGCAAGTTCTAGGCAGTACAGAGTGCTGCGACTACATAATTTTGTACCAGATACACAGTGTTAGGGTGTTGAAATTATCTTCAGCATCAAGGGATTTCTTGCAATCAGAGCTTTTTGGCAATGCTGTTAGCACAAGCATGGTTAAAGAGCATGTGGTGAACTTGCAGTGAACTTTGTCTCTTGGAACGTAAAACTCAAATTGTGTGGTAGAGCCAGTAAAGGATCTGTAGTATGTAAATATATGGTCAACTGGTGAATGTGTCTTATGTTTTTCTTCCCGCCTATTGAAGTAATGTGTATTCTAAAAGCATCAAAGATAACACAGGGCAATTTGTAGAGTCTTGCTGATAGTGCTTAGTGGATAAGAAGATATTTCACTGATCACAGAGGTCATGAAATCTCTCCTTTGCTTTTCCTCTCTCCCCATCTCTAGGGTTTAATGACGATCCTGGCCCATCTCGTCAATCCAGTCTTGAGAAGATGAACCTCAAAGAAGAAATAGTAGTAAAGGTCATAGAGCCAGAAGAAAGCTCTGAGGACATGGCAGTGGTTCCACCTAGCCAAGAACAACTAGCTTTTCTGGGGACATCAGGTGGTGGTTCCTCTGGGAAAGTAAAAGCCAAAACAAAAGGCAGGTCCCAGGCAGACCAAAATGCCATTACTGAGGAGGACCTATTGCAGATCCAGCAGGCCCAGATGCAGGTGATCCAGTCTGGCTTTGACAGCGTCAACCACAGTCTTCAGCTGCTGCAGCAAGGCATGCAAGATATGAGCAACAGCCTCAGCATCATGGCACATACACTTGTTGCTATCAAAAACATCTATGTGAAAAACAACACTGGCCAAATCACATATGCCACCGCCTCTACTCAGACCACAGCTGGGTACCTGAGCCCAGGTTCCCCCCAGGCCTCTCCCACTGAGGGCAGAGGTAGAGCACAGGTGGCTGGAAGCAGCAGCAGAAGCAGCAGCTGCAGCTCCAGCTCCATGTCGCAAGAACCAGGTCCTTCTGAGTTTCCTAGGCTCCCCCTGAGAACCGTTAAAAAAGAGCATCCAAATGGCTGCTACTACTTCTGCTTTGCAGATGTGTAAAAACTTGGGGAAAAAAAAATGTATATACAATGACTGTAGTGCCAGGTGCTGTTGTATGTTCTGCTCCATCCCTGACTTTGAAGGAGCAAAGTGGACTTGCCTCCCACATTTTTCCCAGTGGGAAACATTTCACTAAAGGTGGCATTAAACACTGAATACCAGTGTCCTGTATAACTGTTGTAGTTGGCTGATAATTTTATTCTGTTCTCTTTATCATCTTATTCTCTTACAAACCCACCCAACCAAAAAAACTCCAAAACCCACAGATTTATTTTGACCAAGACCCTTGTCTGTATCATCCTTTGTTTAATGTGACCTTTTGGAAAATAAAAGGCATGAGAGTGGGGTAAAAAAGTAACATTATGGTTACTGAACAGCAGGGTTGATTAGTTTGGGGTTTTTATTAAACAAACACCAAGGTAGTTGCTGTTTCTAATAATTATAACGTCCGAGGTGTTTGCTTGGTTCTTAATTTTATATATTTAAGTCTGAACTGTGCACGGCATTGCAGAAAGGGTTTGACATGCCCACTTATTCTAGGAGTGGTTTAGGACTGAGCTGTTGATTCATGAATATACTCGTTAGAATTCATACACCATTGCTCCATCTGACTACTGTTATAGTTAGTTGTTGAGGTAAACCTGAAAACAAGAACCTCCTCCAAGGCATGAATCTCAATTAACAATGTGTCATACATGTGTACCTTGGAGGAGGTTCTTTTTTTCAGGTTTACCTCAACAACTAAAGATGGTGTGGGTGACACTTCCTTATTCATAAGTTGTTGGTTTTAAAAATAGGAAAGAATTAATCCTCTAAACCTATTTTTTCGGTCTGTGTTGTTAAAAGCTTTCCAAATTAACCTGTTGGAAGCATTTTTCTCTCTCCTCATAAGTGGAGCTCTCTCAAGCAGTGTTTTCTGTAACTGAAGAAGGCACCCTTCATTTGCATTTTGTTCTCATGGACAAAGAGGCCGATTAATGCTCCCACGACATTCCATGCAGATGAGCAAAATGTGATCTAAAATTTACCTGGTCCTTCTGAGCAGCGGTTTGAGCTTGTCTAGGTTACAACAGCCAGTTCTTACCTGTCCAAGAGTCTTTCAATATTTCAATTCTTTCTCCAGTTGTCAGTTCTTGAATTTCACTGAAGTATTTCTACGGACAGCTGGCCTCTGTACCACAAAATTTTCTCATGTTTGAGTACAGATTTAAATGAGAGGAAGATAACAGTGCAAGTGCAGAGAAGTGCAGGCAGATTGGATCTCTATGAATGAAGACAAGCCAGGCAATGCTAAAAGACATTTCAGTGGTCAGTCCTCAACTACTAGACCTCAACACCGATCTGCCACAACATCTTTGTTCTAAACTTGCTTTTTCCTCACAGTCAGTTGTACAGATAATGTATACTGGAGCCAGATCAAACCCACCCTTCCATTTCTGGTATGATCCAGACCTACATACTATTTTAAACAAGGAAAAATACTGAGCTATCTGTCACCATTACAGAGAGCACAACTTTGTTGTTTTCATCTTCAAATTAATACAGCTGGCTTGCTATTTCTTTAGGTGCCATTTCTGCTATCAGTGGTTCTGTTGAGTGCACCAAAAGCATGCACCATCCAGAAGCATGCCATGAAATTTCAGGAAGCTTTTAGCAGAAGATGAAACATCATTTTCTTGGAACATTACTGAGTAAATTAATTCCCAATTTGTTTCCTGTCATGTGGAATTTGGGCTATTGATATAAATGACAAGAGCTAACAACCTTGTCATTAAACTTCATGTAAATACTGCTGATGATTTGAATAGAGGCAGAACTGGCTTTTAATTTTCCTTGCATGCAAGGCATAACATTGGTAATGTTAAGAAAGAGATCCAGAGAATTTTCTCTAATTCTTTGGGACTTCCTAAAATCCTTGTTCTACTGCACAAAGAGCAGGCAGCATTTTCCACAGCATACAATGACTAAGACATGCAGGCACATAAACCACAAACACAAATTGTGGTTATACTAACGGTCTACTTCTACCTAGTTTTCCTAGAAAGAGAAATTAAAAGATCTAGGAGAAAACTAGAGCAAGTGGTAGCTTAACAGTGCATTTCCACACAGCACAATCTGCTCAGATTCAGTAATAACTTCCGTTCATTCGTCTGCTATCTGCCACTTAAAAGTATTGTACAGAGGATGAGACAGGTTTCTTCAAGAGGCTGTAAAAGTTCAGTAACTACTTCCAAAGAAATCAACTATGGTGGCCTGTGATGGTTTGGGTGAGACCCTCCCAAAACCCCCCACAGCGTCCGCAGCCCCCCTTCCTTCCCACCCCACCCCCCTGTACAAACTCAAGAGAGAAGAAAAGGGACTGAAATGCTGAGAATGAGCAGACCAAAGCTGTATGATTATATACACATGTATTAACACTTATATGCAACTAGAATTCCATGTACAGAGAATAAGAGACCCCCCCAAAGAAACCTCCCCCTGCCACAAAGTGAAATTAAAAATCCAGAACCAGCAATAAAAGCTAACAAAAGAAAATCACCACTCTCCTTCTAGATAGCAGAACTTCACTAAGCAACACCCGGCACTCTGTGCCACCCAGAGTCCACAAGGCCCCAACTCCCACACATGAGCAGACCGACAGCAGCACCACCAACTCCCAGGGCTCCTGGAAGAGAAGAGAGAGAGGAGTGTCTGACTCCCTGATTAATACCCTGATTTACGTAGAAAATCGCATGGAATACTGGGAGATGTAGTTCTTTCTCAGCTACAACCTGGCTATTAAGGAGGGTCTAAAATCAAACCCATCACATGGCCTCTGACTAAAGAAAGTGCAGTTTTGAAGGAGAAAATAATAAAGATAAAAATAAGTAGCTGGCTTTTCAGAATAACAAGGCTGGAATCCACCATATTGTTACTAAAATTGATCTGATCTGCCTGTGGCAATCATTTACTCCTTGCCTGAATACAGACAGTACTGAGGAGGCCAGTTGAGTTTTTCTGTTCTTACTAATACACAACACAGTGACCTACTAAAACCAGTAAAACTTCATTGATCCAATCATTCTGACTTGGAATATGGACATCTGACTAGTGTTGCAGTAGTACCAACAGACACTTGCTTTTTGCTTTCTTGTAACAGGAAAAAAGAAAATCACTGTCAAAGCATTTTCTCCATTTAAAGTATAGGGTTACAACAGCAAAATACTGAAAAAAAATCAACTAAACCTTTATAAATAAGTAAATCAGACAAACAGAGTCAAGAATTGAAGTTTTACATGCTGAATGAATATTTTATTTAGAACCAGTTTATAAAAATAAAATACAAAATAATTTGAAAACAAAAACTTAAAACATTGTACAAAGCCTTGATATGGTACAAATGAGAAAATAAATAATTACAAGTTTATGTACAAATGACCGTTACAGGGGCCTTAACTCTATGCAATCTTGGATGCCTGAGCAAACTTAAAAGAAAATGAATGGCTTAAAAGATTTCCAAGAAGGGGAACTGCAATTACTGAGCAAGAGAATTTGAAGGACTCAACATTTGTCTTCCTCAATGGTAACAAACTCAGAACTACTTTCCACTTAATTTAATCATGCTTCAGATTTTACTAATGAGTAGTTTAAGTCTTATCAAAGGCCAACATTGTATTTTAGTTACTGTGCAGATTTCATTCTTGTAGTATTGCCCAGAGTTTTTAGATTAGCAGCCATTGGTTGGCAGCTTCAGAAAGTCAGTATCATATAAGGCATTGGTGGTGATTTCCTTAACTTCCTAGTTTGGATATTCATAGGAAAGTGTTTGAAAATTGACATCTGTTAGCTTAAGCAATGCAACTCATCTCTGGGTTGACTCTATAAAAAGAAAGTTATAAGCTGGGGAAGAATTCCAAATTTTGCTTTCTAACCAAGGAAGGTAAAGAGGATGTAGAGAAGGCTGGTAGGCAACCAATCCAGATACCCAGTCAGAGGGGAAAGATGTGAAATAGCCCCTAGAATCCCACATCACCTTCTGTCAAACCTTTATGACCTTGCCTGCCATGCAGCAGATATGGGTTTAAAACAATTTGAAGCCAGGCAGATCAAATGAAATATATTGCATCTTTTGGAGCAAACTGGTCTACTGTTATCAAAGTTCCTTGTGATCTCAAAAAGAAACAAACATCTGTAACTCAAATTAATTCCAGCTGAATTCCAGTAGACAGTTGTGGATGAAAAAGGACCTTATATGAGTAGCCCACTTGTGTTATTGTTTTAGAAGAGATCAGTTTGTACTCCTGGCCAACGCTGGCCCTCAGAAGTAATTCTTACAGAAAAGATCAAAAGGCATGGCATAACAGTAATAAAAAATAAGTATATTTTAAATTGAAAATACAGCAATTACAAATACAATATTTATAGAATGAGTTTATTCCTTCACTCCCTAAACAGGGGGAAAAAATGAATTAAAAAAGACCCTATGCTGATTTTAATGCAAGTTTCATCTGCACAAGAACAGCAAGAAGACCCAAAGATCCAAGCTCTTCATGTAGAGGAGAAATCAAAGCAAAATACATTCATGATGTGCTTTGGGTTTGTCACTGTTACTTTTAAGAGAGAATGTGTTACCACAACGGAGACTAAAATCAGCCTGCATGTTCAAACCTGGATGGCTAGAGTAATTGCCCAGTTAAACCATCAGACTTTAAAACAATACACTGCTACACATTTCTTCCTTTGAAAGAAATATTCCTCAGAAATTAATATTAAAAAGCCTGATTATATAAAATACAGGAAAATGAGTGATTAAATAAACTTTTTGGCATTTGACAGTATCTTAAAATAATTCCAGACAGTTACTACACAATCTAGGTTGACTTTCATATACTTCCTTTTTTACAAATGTTATCTGTAGGGCAAAGGAAGACTGGCTTCAAGTGGACAGCTGAGGTATTCTTGTGTGAGGTGCATGTTTATGAGATTTGCATGTGTTATCTAACAACTGTATGACCTGAACTTCGCTACCTTTTTGCCAGTGTCACAAGATACTGAAAATCACAGTAATTGCAACCAATGATATTTGAGCCAAAAGAAAAACAGTGAACAAACTCCTCCAGTTCACTGCCTAATACATTATCTAGAAGTAGAATAAAAATACTACATACTCTCCCACAAGTTTCAGTAATAGGAACGAGCATCCAAAGCTGTTACCAGTTGAAGTAAGGAGTCATGCATAATTGTCAAGGCTTTTATTTCTATAGCTACAGTTCTCTGACCACTCCTTACAGTGGAAAAGCATACAGAGAACACTCGTTAGGGAATAATGGTGTTAACTTAAGACACTTAAGCAGCCCCTTGCTTACTGGCATTAATAAGACAGTCATGGGTCTTGTCACCTCACAGGATCACTCGTGCATGAAAAAATTAATATCTTATGTGACTATAATGAGAAAACAAATTGACTTTGAGGTCTCCTTTGTTCTCCTGTTCCTTTTCAGAACATTCCTCTTTCATTTTGACACATATCCCTACCTTGCCATTAAATCTTTTTAAGAAACTGGAAAAATAATTTTCTTCTTACCAGAATTTATGCCTTGGAGTTCCATTAAAATGTCCAATTAATTATGCAAAAATTCTTTTTACAGGAAAGTCTGTACTGTGAGCCTGGCTTTGTCTACATTCTCATCAAAGAGAAAAAAATATTTTTTGTAACAGTCAACTATTGCATAAATGTTACTGCAATAAGAAGGACTTAAGGGAATTTTTCCCAAGTAGGACTGTAGGATCAGGGCTTGTAACATGGAAGAGATACAGAATCAGAATTACGGCATAGCAAAATTATGGTAGATGGAGAGGAGATTGGAGGAAATCAAAGCAAAACAAGCATTGGCTCACTCTGGCAAATTAATTCTAGTAAACAGGATGCAATAGCTGAAACTGTTCCTGTTTGTATGCATATACACACATATGAATAGATGGATGTATATATGTTTCTACACAATATACAGTATCTATATAAAAGTATATATAGATACACTTATGTACAAATGCCTACTTATATATATATAATCAAAATTGTGTGTTTCCCCAGCTATAGTTAATATCATAATACTACAAACTGTAAATGATAGAGTGCTTGCAGGTCTTTTTCAGATGAAAAATATTCCAAGGTATTTAAAATATTTAGGACTAGATCCTTCTCTTTATGTCAAGACTGTTTAATGAGGTATGTGAGAAAGCTTGATGCAAACTTCAAGGCAAGAATACATCCAGATTTCCCAAGACAGGATGTGGCTTGTAGCTATCATGAATACCCCGGTTCACTCCCCAGGGGTCTGCCTCCTGAATAATTGTATATAACTAGCAGTTAAGACCACACATTGCTCCTGCCTTTGAAGACGGAAATTTGCTATGCTTACCTGTCCTGCTTAAGTAGTAGATAGGTGCCTAGCATCATACAACCTGTCAGTGTTGGTCTACAATATCACACCTTCTATTACTTTTAACAAGGTTTTACTTGAGTAGTAGTGGGCATTTGTAATTAATAATGATGTTTATTAATATAGATTTTTGAGGTTGCAACTTAGATTCATTATACCATGCAATACTGTAGCACAAATGTTTGTGTGAAATACTCAGTCTTTTCAAGTTCCATTTTAGTTTAAAGGCTTTGTGCCTCCATTTCTCTAAAAAATGCTTCAAAGTGCTGGCCACAACACACAAAATACCATGAAGAGGAAACGTGTGTGCAGCATCTGCATCTGCTACATGTCATGGCTCCTTTGCACTGCCCCCCAAAGAAATGGAGGCTTGAAGAGGACAAAGCAACAGCTCCTTGAATTACTATGTCCCAGCTAAGATCCCTGTGTGAGCTGCTGTGTGCTACACAGAATACCTGTAACAGTTTTGTACAGTGGAAAAAAAATCTTCCCCATCCCTGAAAGTTTGTTGCAGATAACCCTCCATTAACTGCTCATTCACACTCTGCACAAGGGGCGTGTATACATTGGTGGGTTTATGCAGAGTCAGTTGCATATTCAAATATCGAAGCTTATAGAGTTCTTGATGATTATACAGGCCCTCTAGAAATATTAAGCCAATATATGCATGAATTGATTAGCTGACCATTACCTAACTACATTAACTGATTTGCTACATTAAACCATAGCAAGCAATTCTGTAAACTTCTGGGGGGAAGGTATCAAGCAATAAAAAAAAAACCTCCAGAAGAGTGGGTCATTCAAGGTAAATTATTCACAATCACTCCTTCATTCATATCTTCATTATTTGCTCACTTGCTCCCATCGAATCCACACTGGAACTGGAGATATACAGTCCTTTTACCTTCTTCTGCACTGAAAGAAGCCTGGGCCATCAATCACAATTGATATCTCTCTAGTTTGGCGTAGTTTACTGTTTTTACATTGGCAAGTAGTTCAAGTACAAGTGAATTTCTACAGCATTGATTTATTTTACATAGCAATGTGTAACAATGGACGAGTCTGTACTTCAAAGACAGCATAACAAATCTGTAGGTGTTCTATTCTCTCTCACCTGTAAAGCAATTACCTGTTTCTGGATCCTGCTACACTGGAGAGAAAATATAAACACCTCAACTTCAGCATCTCAGGCAAGGACGCATAAAGTTGTTACCTATTAAAACTCATCATTTTAAAGTAGGAATAAGCTTACAAGACCATAATAAACGCTTTTCAGATATAAGGGAGAAGTGAGGAAAATAATCATAGGCTGCCATACCATCTTAACAGATAATTCCAGCAGTGCCCAGATCAAAAATATCACAATGGGACCAAATTCTCTTTCTAGTATACCATAAGGAAACATGAAAAAAGGAAGGAAAAGATGGGATTTGTTGTTGTCACATTCATCTGTTAGGTATTCATTGACTGTCACTG
The DNA here is from genome assembly GCA_013389865.1 of Piaya cayana. Classification (NCBI taxonomy): domain Eukaryota; kingdom Metazoa; phylum Chordata; class Aves; order Cuculiformes; family Coccyzidae; genus Piaya; species Piaya cayana. The sequence continues at coordinate 36,000 of WAAB01016731.1, read as the reverse complement.
CTCCTATATGATGAACAATTAAGAATTCACATTACAAAATAAAAATGAGTAACCACAAACCCTATTTGTAATAAAAACTAAAAATACCTTTGAGTCTCTGCTCTTGTGCCATATGCAAACGCACACACAAAATTATAAAGAAAAGAAGCAAGCTGCAAGATGAAACATTGGCTGGTTGAGAAATCAGCAGTCCTTCAATCTTGTACCAATGTATAAAGGCTATTAGAATTTGTGCATTCCAGAAATTTAAGGGAGGGCAGGGATGGAGGGTGGGAATAGAAGACACAATGCTGAAAGTACTCAGGAACTATCAGGAAGGGAACTATATTATTTGTGGTCCATAAATTACAAATGAAAAATGAGAAAGAATGAGTTTATATAAGCATATACATGTATGTATATATAAATATTTATATTATATAATTTATCATGAGGACATGCAGTTGTTGGTATAGCACCTATTATACAATATAATACAAAGGAATAGGACTTTCCAATGGTACAGTTTCTTCAGAAAAAGCAGGTATACCCTACCTATTGCATTCATCTGTAGTGTTTGAAACCTGAATGTAATTAAGGTTCCACATTGTGCTACATTACATATGGGAAACTATATATTCATAGCAAGAAAAGAAAAAAAATTAACACAGTCTGACAAAGCAGCTCTAGGGCAGCTTCAATGCAGCATTAGAATGTGTTAGCTCAGAGACAAAATATTCCCTTTTTAATGCAAAGGTATTCATTTGGCAGAGGTTAAATAAAAAGCACAGATTCTGGCTGGCTGGAGAGGCATGATTACAGCAAGCAGATCAGTAACTGACAAGTCTCCTATGCATCCAGTGTCTCCACAGTAGGAATGATTAGGGAGAGCTGGCTGCATCTTTCTCAGGCTTGTATTCTTACGTGTTACTATTCTGACCTGTTATTCTCTTCTGAATATAGCAAAAGGTGCTGTACCGCTAGGTTCCCTACAGAGATCCTGTAAAGCACAGGAGAATATTAAATAACTACCAAAGCTGGAGGAATGGAATTTACTGACAGACAACGAAGCCTGGCTATTAAAAACTATTCAGGCAAAAAACCGAGAGGACTCCAACATTAAAAATAGCTCAGACTGCTTTCTGTATATTTTGCTTTGTTGACTAGTATTCTTATCCAGATTTTGTAAGGGTGTATCTGTCACCTATAACCCTCCAAATTCACAAAGCAGATAATCTCCTCATCTCTTTTTCATCTTTCATGTTATTATAAAACAAATGATCAAAAAAGCAAATATTGGTTGGTAGTAATCATCTCTGCACATGGTTTAAGTGATCTATAACTCATGGAAAAACAAAAACCACTGATGGCACATGTTCTTGCAACTGTATTAAGGGGGGAAAGGTATCTCTGTTTTCTAACTTACATTGCAATTAATTGTAAATCTGCAACACTAAGTGTTGAAGTGCAGACATCTTGCTCCTTTTTTCTCATTACCTAGACAGGAATGCTTTTCTGAATTCTATTGAACATAGTTTGAAGAAATCCACCGTAAGTCTCAAAGGAGTACGTTATATTAAACTGAGAATTAGCTTCTTGGATCCCAATCAGAACTATAAGTACTTTTCAGAAGAATACAGCTATTAAACCATTTTGGTGAACAGTAATAATTCTTAAATCATTGTGTCATGAAGAGTCAAGGAGCACGATACTTCCTTAGGTAAAAAACATGTGCAATGGTAGACAGGGGACAAGATGAGCACTGAGTCACTTGGAGATGTGTGCAGCTCAAAATGGAAGAGACTTATAAGGTAGAAATCCCATCGTCTTCTAAATAGTGTGCTTTTTTAACACTGCAAAGACATGCTTGAGCAGTACGTATCTCCCAAGAGATGACATCATTTTGGGAATAACTGTTTCAGGTTTCCTTACATACTCCTTAAGTATGTAAGTCCTTAAATAATTAAGCCAAATCTTCTAGCTAGATAAACTAAAAACATAAAAATAAATACCCTTTTAAAACATTCACTTTAGAGATTTTTTTACTCTAACTACATTGCACCTCTTTGACTACCTAGTCATTCTTATCCTGGCCTCTACTTCCCCTCTCATGGATCTGCTTGCTGCCTGCTCTTCAGCAATGCCTGGCCACTTACTCACACAGTATGCTTTCTCATGAATAGTTTATGATGCTTACATTCTTTCAAAAGCACAGATTCAACACCATTTTTAATTTTTTTTTGATCATTTTTGTAAATACACAGTACACAGACACAACATGCATCAGGTTTAGGAGGAGGCTTTATACCTGTCAAGGCCCAGTTCCTATCTGCTAAGCTTAGTGGTTGATTTGCTCTTTCCTGTAGGAGTCTTAGTGTTTGGGGAATGGTGGAAGGAACTGCCAGATCCTTTCAGACTATTCTTACTCGGTTTGTTGCAGCAGTGCTCTTGTTGGCAGGATCTCCTAGAAGATGAGGAACCTGAATGGCTAGGAGGTGATTTACTCCTCCCAGGATGTGGAGATGAACTTCTCTGATCATGATGGGGTCTCCCAGCCCGGGATGGAGATGAATTGGCAGTACGGGGTAAAGACGAGCTCCTAGGGGACGCACTGGGACTGCGTCGGGGGATGACAGGGCTTTTGGGTGGTGTTTTTGGACTATGTGGAGATCCTGGGCTCTTACACTGGGTAGAACTCCTTGGTCTTTGAGATCCATTCTGTAGGATTTGAGCCAGACGAGAGATAAGATCTGAGTCCAAGCTGCTACTCCCTAGGACTCTGTATCTGCGTAACCTTAAGAAGAAATGAAGAAAGATTATTTCTGTTCCCATCTGTTCACTAGATTTCATACAGAAGCACAGCACCATGGGAAACTAGGGATGAGTTTACACTGCAGAACAGACATCTGGAGCTGAACTTTCCTCTAAGGTAGAGGTGTTCAGATCTAGGCTTTGCCTTCCATATTTTTCAAATCAACACAGGATTTATATTTGCATAAACTCACTCACATAAGCAGACAAGTATTTAAAAGATAACTGAAATTTCCTGGTGGTGCTGGAAGAAGTGCACTGAAGAGCAGTGCTTATTGCCTCTGTTTCAGAGGGGGTACATCCATTCCTGCAGACCACCAATATATTCCTATACACAATTTTAAGGGATTATAAGATACACCACAACTTCTTCCATGGGATTTCACACAACTGTATCAAAATACTATATATCCTGATAATGTAGGCACTGAAGAAAGTAGACTACAGTTTTCTGTATATAGAATTGGTGAAGAAGAGCTTCTAGGAATCACTCTGCCCTCCTTTTCTTAGTTGGTTTTATTTAACTGTGATCTGAGCATAGCAAACTAACTTGATACTAATGGCTCAATGCCAAACCCAAATAGTTCAAATGTCTACAAAAGAAACAGTTTAATTTCCAGAGGGGCTGGATATGACAGATGCTATTGATATCTCTGGGTTTGTGAATAATCAATAATTCTGGAACAGCGACCTTACCTTAAAAAAATTGTAAAGACTTAATTAGGGACTGACAGGCTACAAACTACTGAGTACACATCTATTGAAGTATTCGGTTTAACAGCGGAGCAGGCTCATTCCTGTGTAACAACCCCTCCTCATTCATTCTCCAACAAGGTAAGATTTCGCAGAGAGTTGAAGCCCAGCATTTTTTAAAACATCAGCTAACTTCTATAGGATTACACACTGCATAGTAACTGCAGCCTAGCTCAAATCCATTTTAAACCTGAAAACCTATTTCATTTTTCTCTGCATTACCTAGCTTCTACCCCAGGTCTAGGAGGCGGTTTTCCTGGTGGTGGTTGAGGAAAGAACTGAGCTGAACTTGAACTGGTGACTTGATCAGTGGCTGTCCAGGACACTGGCCTTGGAATCTTGCTTTTTCTGGACTGAGGGCTGCTTGGAGATAAAGAGCTATCTTCCGTCTGCTTGCTGAAATGAGAGTCCAGTGTAAATTTAGAAAATGAGGATGAGACATCATCCTCAGAAAATGGTACTGGAGTAGCAGCCATTTTTTCCTCCAGTGACTTATCAGAGGCACTTGAGAGGTCACCAAGGAAAGATTTGAGCTGTCTCTTTTCCATAAGCATTTTGACCAAGTCTGTCTGATGAGCCTTTTTTAGAAGAAGCTTTTCCTTTGCTGAAACAGAAAAGGACTCTGACGTTGAGTCGATCTCTTGTGCTAAAACTGGGATTCGGCTCTGCCTGAATACAAAAGGAGATTTAACTACATCCTTCTTAGATCGATGAGAATTTCCATTTTCTGAAATATAGTGGCATAACTCTCCATTTCGGGGAGCATTTTTCTCCTTTTTGTCCTCCTGGTGCAAAAAAGTAGTAAGGGCCACTTTGTGGCATTTCAAGTCTTGAATATGGACTTCTTCCTTATTAGACTGAAAACCATTTTCCTGAACTGGTGCTAATTTGCTTGCCTGGCTATTAACTTGTGGTTTGGTATGTTTTGAAGGAGAAAATTCTGACTGTTTTGCTGTTATCAACTTCAGAACCTCATCTTGATTCGGCACCAAACAGGCAGGCCTTGGCTTTGATTCTTCAGCAGCTTCAGTATTTGTTAGAGGTTCTTCCTCTGCAGATTTTGAGTTTCCCGGCAAAGAAGAATTCTGTTCTTTACTTAGCATTTCGATGGCATTCTCAGAAACCACTGGAAGTTTTTCTTCCTCAGCCTCCTTTACAGGAATATTTTCAAGCTCTTCCTCTTCAAGCTCTTCCTCTTCCTGTATCCCACTATGTTGTTCACGTAGGTCCTTTTGGCCACAGTACAGGACATTGTCACATCCTTTGACATTAAGTACCAAATTTGCTCTGCTAGCACTACCTGGAAGTGCGTCTTCTGCCACAACCAAACCTGGCAAACTTTCCTTTGGAGAGGAAAGTTCCACGGTGTGTTCCATAGCATCCTGCTTTCTTTTCTCTAGCTGGTGGCCACAATGAAAGCTCTCTGAAACAGACTGTGTGGATGCCACTGAAGGTCTGGGTATTGTTATCTGCATTGTAAAATTAGAGAAGATAAAGGTGAGCAAATCATGAATGTTATGCAGATAATATTCTTTAAACATCTTTTTTGATGCCATGTTTTCAAGATGCATTGTGTAATGATTACTATGAATCGTAACGTTCAAATAACACCGAGCTTCATAATTTACATCTTGATAAGGAGAAAAAAAACCCCAAAACACTATCATCCCCAGAAATGTGTAGCAGGTAAAAACAAGCACAATCTCAGTGGAAAACATTGCTGTTATAGCATTACCCTCCTGGAAATGAGATGCAGCCTAACAGGCAGCCTTTTAATCTTACATTAGTTTGAATACTCTTATAACAAGTTGTATATAAACATAGACTCTTTAACAAGAAAACATCAATATTTTTAGACAAATACAGATAACAAAGAACACAGTGAGGCCTAGATTCAGGAATGGGCTTAAATTTCAATTTAGGTAGAATTCAGATACTTTGTTAACAAAAAAACCCCAAACCTTTATTTACCTAATTAAATACATCCATACCCAAAATACCTACATTCTTGTCCAGAAAAGCTTTTTCAGTTAGCCATATTTTAACTATTACCTTCCCTGTAGAAACTTATGTCTTGTTTTAACTAAGCAACCTAAGATCATTAAGAGATCCACAAATTAAATATTCACACATGCAAATCCCCTAACAGGTCTAATCCAATAGGCATGCTTAAAGCACTCCTGAAACCAATATTTCATATTTAGTCAGTTCCTTTGAAAAATAGTTGGTTATGATGAGTGCTGCCTGTATTACATAGCTTAATTATTAGAGCACAAGTTCAGGAAACAGGAAACCTGCATCCATGCCTCTCCCCACCTGAGGGACATAAGCTCACTTCCCCCAGGAAGGACAAAACCAGAATGGGGTTGATTCTTACCCTCCCCATTGAAATCAGGCCACTAAACAGACAGAAATGCAAGAGTTATGGGGTCAGAGAGTGAGAGAGCACACGCATAAGCAAGAGGAGTTTTACCTCTATGGTCATGGGGGTAATGTGTTCTCATGTGATGAGGAATCCTGGATTCTGCTTTATACTTACTGGATTGAAGTAAAATGTATAAACAGTAAAAAAATCAAGGGGCTACCTTCCTTCCTCTACACGGACAGAGAGTTCAGCTCCCTTTTTCCTTGTATTCTTTAGCCTCATGAATGTGACACAGTTTGAGTTTGTAATACTCAGCAAAATGTAGAAGACTGGAGTCTGGGTTTGAACATACAGACTTTCTTGATACACTGATGGTAGAAGAGACAACCAGTTCTAGTGTTGCCAAGATTTTGCTGTTTCAAGACAGATTTCACCTGACCTTGTTGTAGAAATTATACATGCTGCTGAGCTTAATGGGCTTTTGTAAGAGCTAGTATATTGGTACTACTGGATGGTGGAAATCAGGCTTATCTGTCAGGACCCATAGCAATTTATAGTTTGGAAATACAGAACAACCCTCCAAATTAAGAAATGGGAACTGCCAGTGAAAGAGATATACTCAGATTTCCCATGAGAATATAACAGCTTCATTGAAATTCTTGTTGATTTCTCTTTGTTCTGCATTTTCTTCATAGTCCTGTATAACAAGATTTCCATCACTATGTATCCACATTTACCTCCACAAAACGCAAACATTCAACTGATATTATAAACAGTCCACTAGAACTAAACATGGAACACAAATTCACAGGCATAAAGCTGAATAAAAGAGAGCACAATTATTTATGTTAAAGAAATCATTTCTATAGTATAAAATGTATTCTGGAGTGTTCTGATTTACCTACTGCAGTTTTTGGACCTTAACTGAAAAATGTGGTAACATATTTTTTGAGAAATTTAGAATAAAATTTGGAGAAAAATACGTTCTTAGTTTTATGAGTAGAATTAGCTGTAAGGCTACGGAAAGTGGCATTTTTTCACCGGGGAAGAGGGGTTTAGAAGGGTAGTGGTGACACAGAGATGTAAGATAACTGTTCTCCTCTTTTCCCAAGTAGACCTAAGCTGTCTGTAGCATATTCACCGAGCTGAGATTTATTGAAATGGGGGGAGGGGAAAACAAACAAAAAAAAATCACCACCACCCCCAACAAAAACCCAAAAATAAGACCTGCAGCAAAAGGCTACTTTTTGTCTCCCTGATAATTAGTTTTCAAGTTGTAGCCAACACAGTCCCTTCATACTTGCTGAATTAAAATGGTACATTGGGAAACAAACTGGAGTTACTTAGTTTTGGCAAAACATCTGTCTCATCTCCTCTTACTCTCAGACCAGATTCTTTCTTTGAAAGAAGCACTATTTCCATATTATGTTAGAGAAGTCTTTCTTACTTCAAAAGCTTTCATGTGAGAGAATCCAAGCACACCACTTCAGCTACAGAAAGAACAAAGGAAGTAGAATTTTTTTAAATGAAGCATCTTTTAATGATTGGGTCAATTTGTGCCTAAATCTTGAGAGTTAAAAATAGTTTAGCAAAAGCTCTGTACAGAAAGGAAATGGAATAAAACCAGAGCAAAATAAAATCAGAAAAAGGTCTGGGAAACAGGGTAGCTATTCCATAGGTGTCCATACACCTCTAGGAAGTTGCTCTGAGGCAACACAACTTCAGGTGTTCAACAACACTCTCATATGACAGAAGAATGTATTTTAGCCTGTCACAGATCTCTTAGAAATTCTCAACTACAACCTAGGTAAAAGTGGGTTCAGGAAATTTTAAAGCAATACTGTCCTTGGAATAGCAGTTTCAGATTTTGGAGAGATCACTTGAACATCTGCTGTTCGCTCAGGTCTATCTCCAGCTTGTTTCAACACCTTGTTCTCCAGGGCTACAGACAGAATCTCCAAAGTAATGAAATGTAGTAAAATATTCCCCTTTCCAAACTTTTGACCTTATAAACTAGTCTGGTTGCCAATTCAAATAACTCAGGAATCAAAAAACCAGAGTTGTCTTCCACATATCTGAAGAAGGATGGCTTCCCTTAGAAGAGAATGATTCTGGTGTCCTTTCAATTTTCAGAAGACAATCTTAGTTATTTGCTTTTAGGAACATATTTATCTTCTTGGCACATTTCCAGAATTTAAATTGCCTTTAAATACTCCTTTGCTCTAATATGTTTGCATGGAAACTCATTTTTATCTTGTAAACTCTCTCTCATATTTCAACTATTAGGTGAAACCAGCTCTGATATGAAATATGCTTTTTTAATCTCTTTTTCAAGAGATTTTATATCCTTTACCACATCTGGAGAGGGAATTTCCTAGTCTTTCAGGCCTATCTTGGCCAACCAGCATTTAACCCTACAAGTAGGACAGGCAGGAGCTATCTGTGACAGTAAAATGTTGAACAAGTGGAGGAAAGAAAAGGATAGTGGATAACTACGTACCATCAAAGACTTGGAACTACTGAGTAGTTCACAGATTCAGAAATGACATTTTGAACACATATCACTTTCTTGATTTGTTTTTACTAACAAACAGAAGTTTGTTTTCTCTGACCTCTTAATAAGAGGTCAATAAGCCTCTTATTAGTTTTCTCAAAGCACAAGAATTAAATTATACTCCTGTTGGGCTTGGCATTTCACCTATATGTGCAAGCAATTTAAATGCCTAATCATGTCAAAGTGACTTTCATGCAAGTGTTGCTACAACTTCCAGTGCAACTTAAGAGAAACAAAAGAGCAAGGCCAATTTTTAAAAACATCTGGGAATGTGTATGAGAAAACAGAACTTGCATAGAATTGAACCCTGTTAAATCATAGAATGGTTTGGGTTGAAAGGACCTTCAAGATCACCTAGTTATAACTCTCCTGCCATGGGCAGGGATACAAATGCTTTCATTTGGAAGAACTTGGAAGTAATAGTCAACTACTGAAAAGATGGGAAAAGCTTGTAGGTATCCTAAGGCTCCTTATAAGATTTCTTCAGGTAAAGCATCAGCTTCTTTGCAAGGTGGGTCACTGCAGACAACTTCATGATACACACTATGCAGAATTCTAAGTGAGAAGACTGGAGGAAGTTTCTAATCCCTTAAAACAATATATATAGAAAAAAAATCCTGTAGCTTTAATTATCCCATAGTCTTCTCACTCACTCTCTTTTTTGTGAGACCTTGCAAGACAGAAGTCAGAATAAATCTGAGGAGAGCTGACCTTGTGACATGCAACATACACCAATTTAAACTATCATTTAGTCTAACTCAGACAGAAAGAAAGGATGTTCAATACATATTTTGTTACAGAACAAGTAATACATGGCCCTATAGGTAAATTTTTCTTTTAAATCATAATAATAAATAATCCTCATACTTTCTTTTCTTCTGCCACTAATTAAAATCTTATCCTATGAGATTTCTATGGCTAATCATGTCAATGCTGTAAAACACTACATCTGAGGAACAAGGATTACAATGTGATGTGGGCAATTCATCTAAGAAAAAGAATGCAGGTAATAGAATTTTAAAAGCTACCTCTCAGCTCACTATGATAATCATTTTATAATGCTGCCTACCTCATTATCACAATTCCCATACTTCAACAGAAAGTATGTGAAACAGCAGATTACTAAAAATGGCTGAGAAAATATAGGAAACAGTGAATTTGTGGTTCTCCTTTCCCTGTGAAATATTAGAATGAAAATTTTGCCAGCAGTCTGGAATCCTTTGGCCTTCCCTGAATTATTTGTTAATTCCTTTCTCACTTCTAATTTTCTGAAAATAGAACTTGACCAAGATGAGAAATTAGACTGCATTTTCTTCAAAAAACTTTAACAAAACAGTGAGTGGGATGTTAGGAAGAAAACAAGAACAAAACAACTTCAACAACATAATTATCTCTTGGACATCCTTTATGACATCTGACAAACTCTCCTCCCTTTAAACTTTTGACAGGCTGCAATAGCAAGTGGTATGCTTGGATGAAATCCTCTGTGAATGTACACAGAATACTGCAGAGATGTGAAATATTTTTTGGTCTGCAAAGCTGCTCAGTCTGAAAGACATACAGGCATGAATATGGATTATCACACAATACCAGCAGGTAAATATCTCACCTCTCAGCAACAACTTCTTCCCTCCACACATGCTGTCTGCTACCTCTCCATGCATATCAAGTGCTGTCAGGACTTTAAGCCTCTTAGAAACAATGCACAGATCAGTTGTTCAGCTATTATTTGTCATTATTTGTCACTTCTCACATTAATAAGCCATTATCATATTCCTTGGCATTCTGAAGACATTTTACTAAGCAATTTACTCTTCAGAACTTCTTTCCTACCTTAGTAAAGTTTATGTATTGATGAGAACAAATCTCAAGTATCTTTCCTCTTTTCCCTGCTTCTCTTTTTTCATCTACCGTTAGCTCTATTGCCTACTGGGAATATGACCAATGTTAGTATGAGTTTGGAACTTCTGCAATACCAAACAACCTCTGTGAACATTTCCAGTTCACAAGCTTTGTCTTACTTCATGATTTTCCCTTTACTTATGTCACCTAGTTTCCATTTTCTTGCACAACTATATACCTCTGCAAAGAAATTTGATCTGTAGTTTATATTAAAGAGTAAAGGGTATATCCAGTAATTTACTGCTAGTTTTATTCTCGTAAGAATAAACATCTCTGAGGACAACTCCCCTAGCTTATTGTTCAGAACAGCCCTCCTACGTTTCAAAATCCTCCCTACCTACTATTATAATTCCTACTGACCTTTGAGTCTTATCCTTCGTACCCCTTACATTCCCTTCCCAGATTAAATTCACAGCAGGGAAGAAGCTGAACACAATTATTTATAGATTTACTAAACCACATTGGCTATTTCTACAGACAGACTAATATGAACATAGACAGAAGAAATATAAGGCTGTAACTTGTGGTGTTATGCAACATAAAACCAGTTTAAGTTTTGATATCAAAACCTTTTCAACAGTCCTATCTACATGGTACTGCAAGGACTGCAGGCATTTGTAGGAACTGGTTGTCCCCAGGATACTACCCTCTGTTAAAAATCTATAAATGACATGCCTAATCCTAAACTAAAGAGAAATAACATAAAAAAGTTTACTTATATCTGTCTGAAAAGAGGAGCATGTGGCTTTTCACAGCTCTTCAGATATATTCTTTCTGCTATTCTAGAATGCTATTTTTTTCACCAATTTATTTGGAGGTTGCAAGAAACAGGAAGAGGCTGGAATACTGATGCAGAGATGGGAATGTACAGGACAACCATCTTTTCATATGCTCTAATGTGAAAGGTATCTTTTGAGGATAAAAAAACATATAGATCTGTATGCAGTGTTTCTTTAAGGCTTACTATTCATGGGTTAATTTCAGTATTCTTTAAATATCCTCCCTTTTCAGTCATTCCTACGCCACTTACCAGTTAAAGGAAATAATTTTTGTTCTAATAGAAAAATCTCCTCAAACACTGAATAGGTCAAATGTTGATTGCTCTAAAAGCAGTATCTTTAATTGCTTTTAGAGAATGACTGCCATTGTAGTAAGTGGCTAATTAGTTTGGTAACATGAGTAAAATTAATTTGAAACAACTTGTATATAACATATAAATCAATTGAAGAATACTCCTGAAACTTAGTTGAAATGCTGGGGAACTGGGAAACACTTACAGACTAATACTTCATAACACTCTCACAATATTCCAGTCATATACTCCTATTAAAAAATGGGCCACTATTGTAATATTTTTCTTTAGTTCCACAGACACAGTCTTTTTCTAACAAAAAAAGCAAAAATTGGCCTTAAAAGACAGTTCAGGGATGTGAAAAAAGGCAACTGAAACTTACTTCATATTCCCATCTTATGCTATTATTACCCTTTACAGAAACTGAATTCCTACCTTAGCATGTTTATTTTCTAAAGACACAAGTACCCTAGAGATTAAGGACTATTGACAGAAGCTTGGCCAACCTGGAGAATTTTTCCTCTGCAAAGCTGCAAACTACTGATTCCATGAGGACTGTGGTTTCAGTAACAACGCCAGTTAACAACACTAAGTAACGCAATTTATTCAGCATTAGTAAATCTAGATTCTATAAAACATTAAATCCAGTTCGATTCATTTAAGATTGGCACTATATTGGCATGTGTTGCCCACAGTTGTGTTATGCTTGCAAGGGGTGAGAATCTTTGGATGCTAAAACTTCCATGGGTGAATCAAACATACCAGAAGAACCGATGAAACTGTGCAAGTATAATTTTAATACAAATCCTAATTTCAGCAGGATAAAAATTACTGAAGAAGTAAAATTTCATTTTCAAACTTGAAATCCAGATTAAAATTTTCTTAATATGTCTCCTCAAGAATGTCAGGATCTGTTTTAAAGCATTGTGGGGTTTGTTATGCTCACAGTGCTACCACCAAGAGTAGCTGTAATTCACATAAAGAACTAGCTGCTTTCAGTTTGCTTCTAAGAGTGCTTAATAGATAGCCTTTAGAGAAAACAGGCCTTTAGATAAGAGTCTTGTCTATACTAAGGGTCTCTCTCATTTCTTATAATGCTTTTATATACACTCTCTCCTCCATACACAAAGATTTAGAGTTGCATACTAGTTGCAAACTATAGTTTGGAGACCCAAAGATGCGATTACCACCCAGCTTATCTTTTAAAAATTATCTAAAACTTCATGCAGTTTGTTATGTTACATAGTTTTGCCTTTGTGAACAGGATTGATGATAAATGTATAACAGCTCCAGGAAGCAGATTAACAATGCAGCTGATTCCATCCAAGCACTCACAGTGTAACATGCACTGCCAGTTCAGTGTTTAAGTTCCTTAAAAAGACAAGGGCATTATTCGTTTATTCTGATTTTGGTTTGGTTGCTAGCCTGATACTATTAAGATTGGATACAAGGCAGCACCACGTTAGCAATTTTGCAGCTCTTTACACCTATCATGTTCTGTGTTTAGAAGCTGCCTGAAAGCAGTCTGAGCAGCTATGCATTTATAACATGTAATAAGTAACCTGTGGCTCACATAGAGCAAAAGTGTCAAATCACCAAGTACTAGACATTTTAATAATAATTTGAAACTGAACCAGTTTTCAAAAATTACATAGTGGTATCTTGGAAATACTAGACTCCACTTAGTGCTTGTCCTAATTTTAGTGGTTCCCCTATTTTCACTACATCAAAAAGTTCTGTCTTCTTTCCATACGATAGATTACCAGAATAAAATCCTAAAATGCTGATAAATTCACAAACTCCAAATAAAGAATTCTTTTTCTGTAACTCTGGTTGGACTAGTATAATTTGAAATTTCAATGACAGCAGACAAAAGATTTTAAGAGAGAAACAGATTTTAGTTAAAGATTATCTCATGGATGACATGATAATATCTGTAGTTATTTATATACTATATTTATTGTATTAATTAGATCAATTATACCTTAATTACATAAGAAATAATCATTAGTCCTTGGGCATTATGCTCTGAAATGTAACCACCTATTTATTTCAAGAAGATTAATGTGTGAATTGTTATATTGGAAACAACTGTTGACACCAGAGCTGATCTCTCTATGGGAAATCCCATAAATTATTTTGGTTTTCTGACACATTTTTACTTAGTCTACGCTAATGAAATTACAATGCTAGAAAAATGTACTAAATCACATATATTTGGGATAAGAATGGCATTCTGAAAAAAATAAGTTATCACTTTGAGGACAGACAAGAACAGACGAACCATGCAGTTGTTAATTTCAGGAATCTTACAAGTACTGTGGATTCCAGAAAACACAAACATTAAAACCAATAACTTTTTATAGAGAGGTTTCTCTGTCTGTGGACACTATTACCAGGCTAATTTATTGCACTGACCTTCACTATGTTTTTTATGCTGCTTCTGATGGAGAAACCTGCAGAAGGAGAATGGCCAGGAGGGTTCTGTCATTAAAAATGGGTGTGTTCTCTACAGGTAAAATATTATTTGAAAAAAATGAAGAAGTTCATACTGACTGCTTGTCCTCAGCTGTTAATTCCTTAATTTACAGTTTGGAAAGTTTCCATTGAAAGTGGAGCTAACCTAACATGATGTAATTTTTAATTCTTCTTTACACCAAAGACAGATGTGAAAAAGCACTCCTGAAGAATTCTCTCCTTCAGGCAAAAGACCCTATTAGGCATTGGAGGCAGCATTTAGATTTCTACGTACCAAGCAATTACTCTGCCATTTGGATTAAAGCAACAAATAAATCTTTTTACTTGTTCACATTAGAAAGAGAGTGTGTTGATGAGAATTGTTCATAAAACATCACCAACAATATGAAATCCAGTTGCTTAAAAGGCTAGGAGTAACCTGTGAGCTTGTGTGTGTCTTCCAGACATCCTTTTCCTTCTAAAACAATACTTTCCCATCTTTCCCATCCTATGTTTTTGTATCAAAAACTGACATACTCTAGAGAAACTTCCTGAAGAAAATAATGACACTGTATAAGTGATCATGTCAACTGCCTTTCAAGAACTTAACAGTAACAACTGAAAACAGTAAGAATTCTGAATCTGAGCTTGCCTTTTAATCTGGTCATAAGCATTGTCAAACATTTACTTTCACTGATGATGAGTGAAAGTTGTAACTTAATTTTACAGGCTAGAAGTGACTGAAAAATTAACAGTTTTTAATAGTTAGCCTGTCATGAATGAGATGGTATAACTTCTGCATATTTTTCCTACTTAACAAAATCAAGTCTGTTGTGCATCAAAGAGTTCCGGTAGCTGGAGATGGACCAACGCCTTGGAATTTATACTTTGATTAGACCCAATGTTGTAAAGAGTATTAGCAACCCCTTGGGAAAAACCTAACTTAAACCTCATGCTGACTCGACACAGTTTCTATTGGAATAGGGAACAGGGGTGCATAACAAGCCCAAAATCAGAACCCTTTTTGCTACAGCCAACTCTAACAATGGGTGCAGTGAAAAAAGGACTTGCTGGACAGAGGAAAGCTTTTCCTTCTTTTCCTTCCAGGAGACATCTATTTGATAATGTACCATATATTGAAACTAAAATTCTGAAGAAGGTTACGGGAAGATATATGCATTCCTGACATTTTCAATGGATGGGTACAATGCTCCACCCAAACTTTAACTCACTGAATTCTAAGGCAATCCTAATGGAAGAAACAACTTCAGGTTAATGACACTGACAAATTAAAAATAATTTTAAAAGAACACTGTAACCACAAAGAAGCACCTTTGTCATTGTGGTTGTTTATTTGTGGTTTTAAAAGGGATTGTTATATGCAAAAAACAATGTAAACATTCATCTCTTGCTATTGCAGACTAGTTAAACCTGCCAAAATTACTTCATAAATAAAGGCAAAATTTACAGCATGTACATGCATTCCTAGCTATTAAACCTAAAACATACAAAATAAAACCACAATTATAAGGGATATGCATTCTTTCTCTAAATACCCCTTGAACACATCAGGAAATCTTACCTTATTCTTCCACAGATCCCTGAAATCCAGTGAGATGTTTAAAAATTAAGGTAAATTTTTCAACTCAGAGCAGTATATTATTTCTCATGTTGGATATGAGTATGCATAGGATGGTTTGCATTTCCATAGCATCTTGTGTGGGAAGATTTCACAGCATTTTTCAACTAATGATATAACTATAAAATAATTTTTAAAATGCTGCGGTAAGGCAGATTGAGAAAATTAAGATACAAGAGAAAATATTTGTGTACCAGTAATACTGATTGCTTAACATGAGAGATAGAGATTATCATTACCCTAACCCAATGAATTACCACAAAATCATTACATTAAAATTAGCCCCCTTGCACATGTCTCATTAAGAACATCAGAAAATGAAAATATGCCACAATGAAACACAAAACTGCAATCCACCTTTGTTAAAGGATGAATCTTACTGTTTAACAACCAGATTTCCAGACAGCTGCCACAGCTAGAAGAGGTG
The DNA here is from genome assembly GCA_013389865.1 of Piaya cayana. Lineage (NCBI taxonomy): Eukaryota > Metazoa > Chordata > Aves > Cuculiformes > Coccyzidae > Piaya > Piaya cayana. Next base: position 20,041 of record WAAB01016731.1, on the reverse strand, counting down.
TTCACTGTCTTATTGAAGAACTAGAGCTGAGAAACCATAGAGAGGTCACCGATTTTGATTGTTTCTCAAGACACAGTCACACATTTAGTGCCATGTCTACCTAAGCGTTGTCTTCATACACAACTCAGTCAGTCAGTAGCTGCTGAACTCACATCACCTTTTCCATTGACCTGACACAACACTATATGTAGTCCTCTAATGAGCAGAGTTCAGAGAATTTATCTGGCTGAAAAAATTCACAGAAACAAAGAAAAAGGAGGATCAATCAATCAAGAGGATTTGCTGTATAATTTGACCATGGTATAAAGGAAAAAGACACTAATAGAGCTCTGGCCTCACTCTTCAGATTCAAGTTGAATAACTGAGCAGCATTGAAGCAAAATAGAACCAATTATCCTCCGTAATACAAGTATGTCTAAAGAGGCATTCTCTTTATCGAACAAATAAAAGCAGACCTACATCCTATACCCTCTATCTATCACCGAGCAGAAAATATACAGAAAATTCATGGTCTCCTCTATCAGATGTCAAACTAGAGGAAGGCAGGTTACGTTTCCTAAGCCCTCACTCATCAACAATCAGGAAAGATAATATCTATGCTTGATTTCAGGAACAAATGTATATATATATATTTTTTTTTTTAATACATAAAAAGAAATTCAACAGTACAGATCCCTGACTTCTGCAATTCATTAGTCATGAGTGTTGAACCAATTTCCAACAGCAGGAAACACACAAAAATATATTCAGTATGAAATACTTGTACAGAATAATGTAGAATGACATTAAGTTTTTTTCTAATCATTAGCTGGAGAAAAGCTTTAGATTATTAAGATGTATATTCATCTTTCATGCTCCTGGAACTTTGAGCTTGCTAAGTACCTACTATTACTGCAGTGCAGAAAGGAGAAGGACTAGTGAAAGTATTTCAGCTCTTCAGTGAGCCAAAAATTACACAAGGCCTTCATTGTTGCAGTGAACTAAAGAATCGTGTGCTTGCAGTTCCCATAGCAAATTAAAAACTGGAAGTTAAATTCCCAATAGAATCAGGACTTTCAGAATCACAGCTTGAAAAGGAACACAGCAGTCATGGACTTACCACATAAAAAGAAGAGGCTGACAATGCTACATATAATCATCTCTCCACTCAGTTAACAGCAGCTAGCAAAATACCAATTCTTTTACACATGACAAGAAAGTATATCCTTTTGCAGCCCTACTTAATATTGTAGCTTTATTAATTTTCTGGGTACTAAAGCAGCCAGGGAAGACCCTCTGGGCAAACCTACTTTCTTGTGAGTATTGTGAGCAGTTTGCTAATTATATCTGCAATACATTCTGACTGTAAACTTTAAATCATAGACATACAGGCAAAATAAAACAGGTCATTTTGCATTCTGGGATACAAACTAATCCTGAAAAATACTGAAGCTTAACTTTTAATGAGCTAATATCTCCTAAGTCCTTTTCCCTAGACAATCACTAGTCATCATGAAGTCTCTGGTATTTTGGTATCCCATCAAGTTCACAAAAATGAACATCTATTAGCTACTATTTACCTATTTCCATAAAGGGTAGAACTATGTTTTTACATTCAGATAAAAGGTAGCCAGAAGCTGCATGAAAAAAACCGCTATTTGCCTTCTTATCACTCACCACTGATACTTTGGAAGTTTAAGACAAGCTAATGCTGATGGATTACTTTTAGTATCAATGCTACTTGTGCATGCTTCACTGAGAAAAACAAGAATTCTTTTACATAGAAATATTTATACCACTAATTATGTCAGGAATAAAAGGCAACAGAAAATATAATCCAAATGAAATATTAATGATAAAATGATGATGATATGTTGCAGTCTTATGCATTAATGCTGTCATACTGCTTTACCATTCAATGCAAGCTTGTTCTGCATAGCAAATCTCAAGGGTTTTTTTGATTGATATTCAAATTATGGTTAACTTCAATTATAATTTAAACCTTCATCTTTTTCATATTCAAATGAAATTGGGAAAACAAAACAATGAGAAGTCCCCTTTCTCTAGTGGTATTTTCCATTAGGTATGACCCCTAGTAATTCCCATCTTCACTTTGTATACTACAAACAGTGGAACAATCCATTATTTGTTCATTCCCAAAGCAGCAATTTGACTAGCTCTAGATCCTTCCTTCTTACATTAAAATCATTTAAGTTAGGCCAAATTTTGATACGTGTTCCCAATTCAAAATCTGACTATAGGAACAAATGATAAAGAGAGACTTGAATCTTAGTTTTGGAAGAAGCAAAAGTCTAGAAAACAGACTTTATAATCCTACCATTTTCAAGAAAAAAATCTTTCTGAAGAAGTGAATCTACCTTCCAGAACATTCAGAGATGCTTGGTGCTCCAGATCATAATCCAAGGAACAGCTTTCTAGATATTCTTCTCTCTAATTTTACCTCTTCTGAGTGGGACAATAGATCTTCCCCAAAGAGTATTCATGACTATATTCCTGAACAAGATCCATTCGTATTCCCCAACATGATCTGTCAATATCCATTTTTAGGATGTTTTATATAGCAGCAGTATGACTAGCACATGCCTACTACTGGACCGTGCAGAGCAACTCTGCAGATGACCGCTATGATGCAGTCTCTTTATGAAGACAAGGCTTATTCACCTGCTGAAGTTGTGCTTTTGAGATGCGAATGACAGGGGGGAACTTGTTGCCACAGGGAATAACAGGAAGCTGCCTACGACCAGTTGAGCAGGAGGAAGAGGAGTGGCTCTCAGCTGATTGACTCCTTGGCAAACCAGCCTCTTTCAAAGGATCCGAGTGGATGGAAAGATAGGCTATAGGGCTCATGGTGCGAAGGATGGGACTTGAAATTCTTGGAGTGGAGAAATGCAGCATATGAGGTGAGTTGAGCTGTGAGAACAACATCATGAGGAAGAAAATAACGTTCAATAATCAATAATTAATAATTCCTGTTTATGCCTTGCTTCTATGCATTTTCTTAGAAGACCATATTCACAACCCTCTCACAGTCTAAAAATTTAAGATGAATCTTAAATTTAATTTTCACATTTTCCATCAGCTTTTTAAAAATCCAGTATCAAAACCAAAAGTGAGCATCCTTTCTCTAGCTGGCTCCTACCTTCATTCATTCAATCAGTAACCATCTAGGGCGAATATAATAAACTAACACAGTCTGTTCCAAGGAGATTACATGCAGAAACTAATTGATTGTTGACTGGTCCTCATAAATGCTTAGCACATCCACACAATAGCATTGCATTCTGAGATGGCTATATTTCTGGCATGTATACCCACTGCAGAATTTACAAATGTGACTGTACAATTACGACTAGAGAAGCATATATTAAGAACTGCAGCTGACAGGATTGATCTGTAGGATTAGCACTAAACAATTTTGATGAAATGTCCCAAATATGGGATTGAACTAGAAGAATACGCTGGCCTGGACAATTCATCAACAATTGTCTCATCTTGAACTACATCACTCAACATTTAGAAAAGTGGAAAGAATAGGAACTGCGAAGTCTGAGTGTCCCAGTCTAATGATTTTAGAGCAAGTATATTTTCAAATTAGTTAGTCATAATTCTAATAAACCTATAGCTTTGTCATACAACTCTGAAATCCATGCAAGACCTTTTCCAGTGCTGACTAAATACCTAATGGTGACACATCTAAGTACTTGGAAATGAGATTTCTATACACAGTTTGCAAATCTTTGTTCCGAGTTTAGACAAAATCATGAAGAGTAAAGATATGGAAACTTTTTGCAAGCTTCATGAAGGTGGTTTTCTCTTTCCTGGTACTTGCAATTCTAATGTGTATTCCATGGAAACAGACAGCATGTATGAAGCATTCCAGTTTCCAAGAATCATAGAATCATAGAATCACCAGGCTGGAAGGGACCCACCAGATCATCGAGTCCAACCATTTCCACCAATCTCTAAACCATGCCCCTCAGTACCTCATCCACCTGCACCTTAAACACCTCCAGGGAAGGTGCGTCAACCACCTCCCTGGGCAGACCATTCCATTGCCTAATGACTCTTTCAGTGTAGAATTTTTTCCTTATGTTGAGCCTGAACCTCCCCTGGCAGAGCTTGAGGCCATTCTCTCTTGTCCTGTCTCCTGTCACTTGGGAGAAGAGGCCAGCTCCCTCCTCTCCACAACCTCCTTTCAGGTAGTTGTAGAGAGGAATAAGGTCTCCCCTCTGCCGCCTCTTCTTCAGGCTAAACACCTCCAGCTCTCTCAGTCGCTCATCGTAAGACTTGTTCTCCAGCCCCTTCACCAGCTTTGTCACTCTTCTCTTGACTCGCTCCAGAGCCTCCAAAGCCAGGAAGAGGTATTTTCAATTGGGTCAATCTTAAAGCTTCAATTCCCATAATGCACAGCTGTCTCTCAAATGGAGAAAGAAAAAAAAAAGGTATTTCTAGTGTGTTATAAAAGCATCAACTAAGGACAGTAGGTATTTTAAAACTAAATCACTCAAAAATAAATGTTTTTTCATAAAACATAATAGTATCCCAATGTACAAAATGCAACTTTTAACAATATTTCTAAATAAGAAAAATAATTACATTCAGAGTCAAACTTCTTAAATAACCATGTATATACACATAGTATTACACTGTTAACTAAGCGTGACTGAAGTAAACTGTTTTTAAATTGAAACTGAAGGTTAAAATGGAATTAGCTGTTACACATTACATTACTTCAACTCTGTTATTATTTCTTTGCTGAAATATCTGCTTGACAAATATATGTTGCAAAGTTTTGTGCATGCACTTGATGGAGTTCACTGTAATTCAATACAAAATCAGTAAATTCATGAGGTCATGTTTCAACAACACAGGAAGTCCAGATTTAGGCTCTTAGCACCAGATCAAGGAAAAGAAATTTAGAGCTGTGATGCAAAGTGCTGCTCCAATATAAATCCACCATTAGTCTAAATCAGTTCAAATTCTTTTGACAGGTTATTTCATCCCAGCAGATATTACAGCCATTCAGATACTGTCTGTCTTCATGCAGCCAAAGTCAACAAGAAGCCATTCTGAAAGCATAAATTCAGCATATATACCCTAGCATGCTCTGAATTGTTCAATACAAACATGACCATGCACCATGACTGAGCCAGCTCAAACTGCTATTTGCTGGTAGGACACACAGAATCTATATTGCAACTGGAAAACCATGACTGATAACATGAAAATTTGCTCTCTTATACACAGTTTTTTTGTCATAATAGCACAATTTGCTGTAATTTTTATGCCTGGAACTTGCTCCTCTTCAAATCAATAACCTACATATCTTTCTCTCTTGTATTTTGAGTTCAGGTTTCCTTCTTCAACTGCTACAGTTTTATGTTCTTATTAGAATGCTGATGCTATGAGGAACAGGTAAGAAATTATATTATCATCAATTACAGGAAGTTCATTTACAGAATTCCAGGAAAAACATTTATCTACAAATGCAAAGACCACAGACCAGCAATTTCTTTCCTTCAGAAGAAAAGAAAATTATGGGTGAGTATATTAACCTTTAGTTTCTCATACAGAAACATCCTTGCCACTACTTGCTCCTTAATTACTGAGCAATAAAGCCCTGAGAGAAAAAAAGAATCAAGTATCACCATCAAAGTAAAAATGTAAAAACCAGGAAAACTGTTTTATTCATTCACCATTGAAGTAATTGCTTGCATATTTAATGAACCTGTCAGAATAAGTTCAAACAAAATAATCCGTCACACTTTCTCCTAAGCGATAGTGAAGCAAGTCACTAGAACTCCATATGGAAAGTATAATCACAATAACCAGGAAAGCTGACATATCCTAAAGTTTCAAGCCACATGAAGTGAGTAAACTGTTTCAGAAATTATATTAAGCTATTATACTACTATAATTTCAGCATCTATTTTTAATCCCTTGTAGTAACACTGAAGTAATTTGATTTATGATACTAAACATACATTCATGGATCCAAACCTGCTCTTAGTAACTGGTGCGATACAATCAAATCATCAGAGAAATAAAATATGACGCTTTGCCTATTATTTGTATTGTCAGGAAGACACTACTTAGATACAATTACTAAAGAACAAAACCGTCTGATTCACAAACAAGGATCACATTCAAAAAACAGTTTCAGATGGGTAAATGCTTCAAGGATGAATCTATCCCTAAGGTCACCAGGACTCTAGAATAGAGAGAACTACTGTATGAATAGGCATATATATATACACAAACTCCCCATGAAGTAACTAGGAAATTCACCTATAACAACAGTTAGGTTCCACCACTACACACCTCAAGGAATATTTAAGTATCTTTTATGAAGAAGAATACCATGAATAAAGGACAGAAAGAACAACTCACCACTAAGTCTGGTCCTGGATTTTGGCTTTCAAGGGTTAATGAATTAGATGGCAAGACTATCACAAACAGCTGTCACAGTTGGAATAGACACACTGCATAGACACGCTCTGCTCCCAGTTTCTCAATCAGCCAAATAATTTCTGTTTTATTTACTCACAGTTCAGCTTGTATTATCAATTCCACCTGATTCACCTTCAAAACAGCAAGTTCCTTCCTGTCTTTTGTCTTGCCATCACAGCACTACTTGCTCTTTCAACATAAGATAAACCATATTAATTTCCGTCTTTTTTGAGGTCATTACCTGCTTGCAAAGCCAAACTAAAATATAATCTCATCCTAGTGTCTCCTTCAACTGTTTTCAACTTCATCCATTTCTTCCAATACATCTTATAATTAATTGACTTGGTTTATAACTATTTCTGCTCTCTTTTCCAAATATTATTCATTATTTGCACTGCAGTACACATCTTTTTATCCCCTCTACTTTCAATGTTAAGTACAATAGCTAATTTCAAAAAAAAAGCCAAGTTTGTAAAAGGTAGGATAGTGCATTTGCATTAAAAATTGCAAGCTGTTTATTAAGGGCTTCCAAAACAAAGCTATCTAACACCTATTATTTTGTACAGGACTAAGTGTTGCTCTTTCTCTTCTATTTTACTAAAATTAAAAGACAGAAATTGAAAAACAGAAAACAACTGAGTAATTTAAATTAATTTTCCACCTTTAAAAGTTTCTGACTCACCAAAAACTCTTCTGTGCATCTAATGCTTCAACTTAAATCTCAAAAATCATATGTTTTTTAACATAGTTCTGTATTTTGAATCATGCAAAATTAATCTGCTACAAAATACATAATTCACAAAATATATCTAAATATAATCTTATATGAAATATATGATCTTTCATTTTCTGAGATAACTTAGGTGTACTTGAAGTTTTACTGTACAAACAGAGTTAATTACATTGAGTAGTTAATTTTCAGCAGAATTGATATTCCACAGTGTTTAATAAATGAGTGGTTGGTTTCTTTTTCTAATGAGCTGGTTGTGATTTTCACAAAAAGTGGTGAGAAGTGAGGGTGAAGTACAGCCAGGTTCCTTGGCTCAAAGGAGATTGAAAAAATTGTCCTTTATGCCATAGATAACACAATACCTATTGAGAAAAGGCAAGAAATAAAACCAGGAGCTTATTGCCAATCACTTAGTCATTAATTTCACTTCCCCCTTAAATAAGGCCAAATAAGTCTTTTTGGAATCAAGGTCAGGGGATAAAAAAGTAAATGTTCATAAAATGCGCAAATGAGTATTCTTTAGAAAAGATGGAGAAACACAAAAAGAAGGGGATGCAATCGAAGGAAAACAACCTGCCTTAGTGAAACAGAAAACTCTGGGTGTAAAGCAGTAGTTGCAAAATTATCTTGGAGGTGAGAAGTAGCAACAATTTATGAAAGCCAACAAGTTATTTGTATACAAATTGTTACAAATTTCAGAAAAACAGGAAGAAGGGAATTCCAAAAGAAACCACTAAGTCAATGAGTGAGAGCAAGTAACTCTGTTTCTTTAATTTCAGACATTTACCCTTTTCCTGAAACACAGAAAACATTATAGCACAGTATTTCACATATTCATTGTACTTTAATGTGTATGTACTGCAAATATAAGAAATACATATTTGCATGTGTATCTCTCACTGATCAGGAATCACTGCATGAGGAGCCTCTTTTTAATATATATATATAATATATATATAAAATAAAATATCCTTATATTTTATATTTTTTATATATATAAGAATATATCTTTATAAGAAAACATCTTTATATATAATTATTTTATTTTCTTTATTGAGGCCACTTCTGTGGATTGTACCTATAGAACTAATAACCACTTCCATGGGAAAATGTAAACACACTTATAACAAAACATAGAATATCATTCCTCAAGAATGAAGTCTTATATCTGATGAAGCTAGGAATCTCTGATACACTGTTGTGTATTAGTTGCTGGATTTTCCCTTGCTTTCTTCTCATGGAATTCTGAATAAAGAGAAGTTCAATAAAACAGCAACTATTTCTCTTACCGGAGTGAGTGCTCCTTCTGCTTGAGCCTCCATTGGACTTGTAGGGGTGGCTGCAAGAAGCTGTCCAGCAGCTCCGGACAGAAGTTCCAATTTATCTGTAAGCTGTTCAGAAGCAGCAGGGTGACACTCCATGGTGAAAACAAACTCTACCCCTGAGGTTTGGTTCTGGGCATGGACACTGTTTTCTGCCCAACCACCCTGTCTGGGCTGCTCTTCTGGAGGAGTCTCCTCTAGGACTTGTAGTACCTCTGGCTCTTCATCTGAGGGGCTTCCAGTTATTTTGTGCCCTAAAGCCTCATTTGTCCTGAAGTCCTGTAAATCCCGTTCCTTATCTATTATCACCCACTCCTTAGAATCAACCTCCTGCCTGCAGGAGCTTAAGTTGACAGCTACAAATCCATTGCTAATAACACCATCAACATGTTCTGGAGAACTAGCTGACACAGGCTTTGAAGCATCTGGAAGATATTCTTCATCATAGTGCCAAACATGGTCCATGCGGGCAGTCATGGGAGCAGCAACAGGTGTTTTCTGTGGAACAGCAGCAACAGGAGTCTCTGCCACAGCATTTAAGTCTTTCTGCTTCTTCTCCAAGCTTAAGAAAAGAAGTTAATATACTAATTAGTTAAGAAGTAACTAAATAATTACATTTGATTGTTTTCAATAGAGGAAAGTAGATTTATATTAAAAATTGTTGTCATATTACAGAACAATCTACAGTGGTTGAAAGATCTACAAACTGAGAGAAATAACTCCAACATCGCGTAAAAATGAGTAAATAGTCATAGAAATTTTCACACATATTGTGAATATACATCAACTCGGTGGTGAGGCTACCACCAAATGTCCTCTGTACTTAATTTGTGCTACAAAGCAGAGATTCAAAGCAGAACAGAAGAAACAGATGTCTCTAGCAGCAGTTAGTAGATGATTTGACAAAGACTGTTTGGATTGATTTCTTATATATGCTTTGCATAACTTACTTCCTCAAACAAATTCAAATTTCTAATGCCCTATGACATATTTAGAAGGATTTTGCCACTATAAGCATCTCAGCTGTCTTCCACTGTCCCCGCTCAGCCCCTGCCTTTCAGTCAGATTTCGCTGTGTCCTTCTCTCCTTTTTCTTTCTACATAGAGGCAAATTGATTGGAGCTGTTGTCTCTTCTCCACCTTCAAATTAGATTTTAAGACCTCTGTCTTCTATCAAGCTTTTTTATGTTGGTGCAACACCTTTGGGCATAACTAAACCTCCTGCAAGAAGGCAGATTTCTAACTTTACTTTGTAACTCCACTTGTAAACTGTTTTTCTTGTGTCATAGGATCTAATCCCATACTACCTCTATTTAGTAGCTGGTGTCATTCTCATTTAGGATGAGCTGTACTGTCAAGAGTACCCCCCTAAAGAAAAAGGTCATAAACATCAGGGTTACAGAACTAGGTCTTGAAACAGGAAACTCAAGTGTGGAAGTTTCTTTACCAGGCCTCGAGAAATTTATCAGTGTCTGGCTTTGACTCCAACGTTAGATGCTTCTCCAGCTCAAAGCTGTGAATTGAACGTAACTTTCGCACCAGTGGGACATCTCTGTCTAGCTGGATGGTCTCCGAGCGAACACGAATTGGAGAACTTAGACTTGGTGCATTAAGCAATCCATTCACTGGCCTATGGCAATTCTCATCCTCTGTAGCAGCCTGTGCAAAAAATAAGGTAAAAAAGATTAACTCATTTGGAGTGGCAAAGCAAGAGCAAGATGAAGTACTATGTAGGTAATAAATGCCATCCAGGTTTTTAGCCAGAGATAAGTCAATTTGTATTTCGAATGGTCCTTAAGTTCATGCCAGAGTTAAGGTAGTTTAGACATGCTCTTCAGCACTTACCTACAACAAACAAAACACTAGTAATATACTAGTTCTGGGCAGGTCTGAGAACAGGAGTCTCAAATGCCCAGTGACAGACAAATTTAGCTCGATATTTCACTCCCATCTCTGAAATTTTCTTTATTAATAGTCTGGAACCCAGCACTTAGTTGCATCTTCAGTCTGCTTTACAGTCAAGTACTCTTATTAAAGAGAAGTTAGTTTCCATGCTGTCTTTCTGATTCGCTAGATTATATTGCACTAAATTTACTCAATATTTCTGTGACTTATAACTATGCTTTAATCCCACTGCATTCCATCTTGTATGCTAACCAGATACGATTTGGAGGTGGGAAATCATTACCATCCTTCCTTTCAACAGACATAACTAATAGAAATTGCCTTTCTTTAAAACAGAGTAGTCTCTTTTCTACTTCTTTGGTAAAAACCAAACAAACACATAAGCACATTTGAAATTAGGCACTATGCCTTTTTCTTTCCCACAATATATTTTTCCCAGAAAACAAGAAGTAACAGCCTCAAAACTAGATAGCTCTCCTAGCAAAGAACATTTCAGCAGCAAATCCCTCAAGTTCAAAACATTTTTTATGTCAAGAAACAGGGCTACATTTGACTGAGTATGAAATTATGTGATCATGAGCAAGGGAGACAGGAACCACTTTTCAGAGGCCACTTCTCAAAATGAGGCAGTATTGTCTTTTAAAGACTAGCCATGAACCATTTTGAATCAGTACAAAGGTATCAGAACTTATGGTGACAAAACCAGCAACTGTACTAAATGGGTACTGCCAATCACACTGTCCATCTGGCAACTGAAAAATAACATTAAATCAATTTTTCTGTATTCAGTATCTAAATTCTACACATGCAAGCTGCATGAAATTTACTTTGGTTTCATTCAGTGATCAAGAATTAAAATCACACCTGAAGAACATGAATAAACTACAAAGAATATCAAGTGCAAAATTATCAGCAATCTACTATTCATCATAAAGACGTGATAAAGTGACACAAGACCCAAAAGCTTGTCTGCTTCTCCAAGGATATAAACTACTTTAATAAAATATGTTAGATCCACCATAAATCTTGTTTTCCTAGACCATTTTGGCTAATCAGTTCTGAGTGTCAGTAAGACTGTAGTACTAATTTTAACTTACGGGCACTATGAGAACAGGAAACCGTTCAGAATCGGTCATTACAATGCAGATTTGTAAATACCTTACAGATTCCTAGTTTTATTTTGTTTCTGTTTGCATCCATGTCTTCCCAAACATCTTTTTCCTGAGGACGCTGATGCCCAGAGGATCCAGGTAGTTTTTCCGGTGAGACACCAACAGGAATACCATTCTCTCCATCACTGAGCTGTTCATCAGGAAATACTTCATCCGTGTTTTCCCGCAGCAAATCTCCTGGGATAGGAGTGGCATTGGCAATCCTACAAAAAAATTTAAAAAGATAAAAACTTTGAGGCTTTAATCTTTAATATATTTCTTGAAATTACGTTCTATTCTATTAAGAGAAAAACAAAAAAACACATTACAAACAAAAGTATGCTACTGCAGAAAACAAAATCATAGAATCATAGAATCACCAGGTTGGAAAAGATCCATCGGATCATCAAGTCCAAACATTTCTATCAAACACTAAACCATGTTCCTGAACACCTCGTCTACCTGTCCCTCAAACACCTCCAGGGAAGGTGAATCAACCACCTCCCTGGGCAGCCTGTTCCAGTGCCCAATGACCCTTTCTGTGAATACGAACCTTTCTGTGAAATATTTTAAATATTTAATATTAAATAACCCTTATTCTTGGTTTTCAAGACTTCTCTTTCTTTAATTCAAGCACAAAACAAAAGGTGTAAATAAAAAAGAATAATAAAAAAAAAATTAACATTTTCAAAGCATTTTCTGAGAAAATTTGTTGGGGATCACGTCCAGGCTCAACTTTGCTCCTGACTCTCCTACACATATTATGCCATACTAAGGAATTAATGGCAACTTCCATAATACAGTTTCCTTTTCCTCAAAATTTTGTACAATAACAAAACATACTGTGTAAGGAAAAGAGATCACTTAGCAAATTAAATGCAATTTTAATCACTATTCTTATCAAAGTGCTATTTTGGTCATATCAAAAATTTAGAAAAGGATGGACTAGCAAATTTACAATTTCCTGTGCTACTTCTTTTATTGCTATAAATTTAGGACTGTAGTGCTGATCTTCCAGGATGGCATAAATAGAAACCCTAAAAAGGTAAATACTTGAAATGCTCCCAGCCCTTCAGTCCTCTATTTATTCCACATCCCGCAGAAAAATCTAAATGATGGAAATAATTTCCCTTTGGTACTCTGTGGCTGTTTTTTATGAGACCACAATAAGCATAGGTACCCAATTGCAGCCGGAGTAAGACGAGTGTGTAACTGTGGAGTGGTTGAAGTTGTTGTTGTTGTCAGAGAGCCATCAGTTCCACTCTTCTCCCAGTCAAAAGGATCACTTTCAATAACCCCAAATGTTTTCATGCTGTTGTCAAATACAGACATGAGAAGCTAAAAATAAAGAAAAAGTTAATAAACTTCATTTTGTCTAAAAGACCAAGCAATTAATAAATAACCCTCTGTAATACTTTAAGATGTCTTTTCTTGGTGATTGGCTGACAACAATTTTCAAAAAACAGGGCATGGTTCTTCATATTAATCATTTCTCATTTGCCAAACTTGCAAGGTCAAGATATGCAAAACTCTGTTTTATTTTTTAAAAATCCCCCAAACAACGTATCTGTGCTTTTATTAGTAAAGAAAAGCTAAGAAATACCATAGGCTTCCATAAAAGACAGAAAGACCCACACAAACAGGCAGGCATAACTGCATTGCTGCAGATCGTTATCAGATGTCTCTCTAGCAGAGGAAAATAAAAGAACATACCAGGTCCAACACAAAAATCCCAAACAAGACTAACCCTATAGCACAGGAAGCAAGAGTGGGAGGGGAGAGACAAAGAGATGATTATAGAACACGTTCTAACCTGTCACAGTGAGACAAGGCTCAGCTCAGTCACTTCACTGAGTATGAGAGGACGAGTGTTCAAATACAGACGTTTTCTTAGCCTTGTATGGAAAATGCTGGCGTGCATCAGTCCACAACACTTTTGTCTGAGGACCAGTTTTTAGCTAATGACAAGATCGCTGTGCTTGAGCACCAAGTCTATTCACCAGACCTGGCTCCCTCTTCCCAAAGATCAAGTCAGTGCACAAAGAAACCCATTTTTTCTTGATAGTAGATGTGAAAGTAAAAACAATAGACTGGCGGAATTGCTTTGAACATCAGCAGCAATGTAGGCAGCTGTATGTAAGTCATGAGGAAAGTGATCATAGTTAATTTTCTTCATTTGTTGAATAAAAAGTGTCACAGGTGCAGTATCATTTTTTTGTGTCAGACCTCATATTGGGTAACACTATTAGAAACCAAAGAAATAAATGAGGAGTACATAGAGAAGAATACTGATTTGCTAATTCACAGATTTCTGTCCTTTAGAAACATGTATAATTACTTTATCTAATGTTGACATCCACCCCATAGAAATGTCACACTGGAAAATTTCCACCTTCATTTTATGCTATGAAAAGCCATCTAGAATAGCTTGTGTCCACAACAGAGAAAGACGTGCCATCTAGTTTCCTCTCCCTTTGGAAAAACTTTGTGTCCCTCTAGCTACTTGCAGGAAGCCAGTGTCCACATCACATCATCTCTTACTGTGTAATATTTATAAAACTACTCTATTTTTGCCTTAAAGCTAAAACTCTAGTTTTCTTTCTGTCTTCCAGTCTACAATGCTGAATTTTTTTCTCTGGCCTCCTTTAAAAACTACTCAAAATGGGAAGTTTGGATCATTCTTCCTGTATAAAGTGATCATATCTATTTTACTCTCAGGTATCTTCAGTGTGTCGTTTATCCCAGCCCAGTTCTGAAACCCTTCTGAACTGCACAAAGCCCTAGTTCACTTGCTTTCCCATACGTACTCTCCTTTATTGTCCTCTTCTTAAAGCAGTCTCTCTGAAGTAATTTTTAAGGTCATTCCCCTTCAAATCTTTTCTACAATTCCTGCTATACTGCAAACACAAACTCAAATGCTTAATGACGCCAGGAGGCTGAGACAGTACGTGCACAAATACCTGAATAAAATAAACATATCTGACATTGCCAACTCAAACATGGATTCTGGGCCTATGTCTTGAGCTTCCTACACTGTAAACTCTTCAAAGCAGAAATCTTGGCCATGTACATTATGATTAGGCACTGAACAACAAATACAAACAAAGAATTATACATATTGAAGGTATGAATAGCATTGCTACATCAAACGCTAGTTAAGAGCTTAAATGAACACAGAAAGTAAAGCACTTTCTTACTGGTCCAAAAAACCCCAACCTGCTCTGGTCTAAAGCACATGAGCAAGACTGTGTTGGAATGGTCAGTCTGCAGCTGCACAACTGCAAATATCCTGTAACCAACCAAAGGACTGTAAATTACTGAACTGTCTCTGTCATGAAGATACTGTCCTGAAACTGTTAAAGAAGAAACTGTTAAACCCTGAGTGCATGTGCTGGCGTAGATATAAGTAGAAAATAAAAGGTTTTGCAAAAACTTGTTTGTGTATGTGTTTTATCATTCACGATATATAATGTAAATAAAGCCTATTTACCAGTTTACGATCAAGGTTTTTCTATGCATTATCAAATTTTTGGCAATCAGTAATTTTTACCACAGAAGAAAAAAATGAAATATGATCCATCTTTATACCTAGCATACAAAAATCTCAAAAACCCTAATAATTTTCCTCATTTAATTGTAAACTACAGGATAAATTTAATGGAAATATGTAACAGAAAATGAAAAACCACCAAAAGTATTTATTTTTCAGGAATACTGAGCATTTTCAGTATAAGATTTTTTTTACATTCAAATTTGGTTGGGGTTTTTTGGTTGTTTTTTTGTTTTGTTTTGTTGGGGGTTTTTTTTGCAGAGTGTGCAGAAGGACATACATTTAGAGAAATTCACTTCCTGATAGTAAATTAGATATCTCTTGGGATTTTCAGTCCTTATTTCTATTCTTATATATCTTGATTTCTCTGTTAATCTCACCAAGTAAAGCACAGGAATCATTCTTACATTCTTATAATCATTCTTACAATTCCAGAATTAGTCTGAATGATTTATTTGTTCAGTTGCACAAATTCAGCTTGCACACCAGCAGAAAACCATTCCTTCTGGTTTTGCAGAGTTAGTGAGTTGAACAAATGCCCAGAGGCAGACAGTTAATGTAAGTGGGAAGCTGACAGGAATGTGTTTCTGGAAGTCAGAGGGAAGGCACACAGGGACAACTTCTCATTGAGTGATGTTAGATCAGTTCAACTTCTCCCACAGTTTGTAACAATGCAAAATCTCCTCCACCCTGCTTTTCCTGTGCATTCCTCTGCTGCTTTGCACATAATATGGTTTAGAACAAAGTTCTGTCTTTGAGTTTTATTTATTTATACATCATGGGTAACACTGAGTGTATAAGAAACACACTCTATGGTACAGCCTCTTGGCACCTTACCACTGAGCTGAGGTTGTCCCTTTCAACAGGCAATTCTCTCTTAAACAAAGAAATATGACTAGTTTTCTGACCATCTCTGTAGGCAATATTTTAGTCCTATAAGCCTTCCATGTCTGTATGTTGTGCTCTAGTTGTTTATATTGTAGGTGCTGTGGTCCAGATTTAGGCAACCTGCTGGAATGATGACCACTGTGAAAACAATCTGATTGGTTTAATTAAAGAGCATCCACTAAAGGCTAGAGGAGCAGGATAGCACCCAATCCTAATATAATAGTGGCTGAAAAGCAACTGCCAATTGTTTTTATAAACTTAACTGCCTTACTTTTCCCAAACTGAAAAAAATTACATCTTTGAACTGCAAAGTTTTTTGATGGCACTAGGTGGTTATTAAAATAACTTTGTCATGACATCATTCATAATCACTAGCAGGACTACACAATGAAGTCAAATGAAATTGAAGATGAAACAGCATAAAATTCTTCTATTTAAAAATCAGAAAGGCAAAATAAGTAAAAATGTTTACCTGGTAATCAGGCTTGGTAAAGTAATCTAAATTAGAAATGTGATCCAGAAAGACATTGAATTCTTGAGGAAGATGTTTCAACATAAGTCTGTGCTCGTACCTTTCTTTAATGGAGCCCACTTGCTCCTAAGATAAAATAACACAATAAATGTTAACACAACTTCATTCTCTGCTACAACATAGTCACCTTTTATCTTACAGCCATTTAATACACTACTGACCAGAAAGATGGGTAAAGTAAGTACATTACACTGAATAGTAATGAGGAAGGTCACTCTACATTAGACAGGAAGATAAAAGATTCTGTCCTTACCTGAGTACACATATAAAATCTTGTACAAACTTCATATTCAATATTAATATTGTCATATAAGTCATTTAATGTTCTGTTATGTTTGAACACTGCCTGATATCAAGGACTATCATCAGAACATTCTAACCCTTCTAAAAAGCATGTTTTGAAGATTTAAATATCCCATTGCATCACCTGAAGTTCAGTCATTTTTTGGTGTATATTTGGTCATCACAGTATATTGCATAAGATTAGTAAAGCCTGCTGAGTGTAAGACAAGGGAATCAACCCAAAAAAAGAAATGGTACCTATATCACAGAATAACAGAATCACTAGGTTGGAAAACACCTCCAGGACCATCGAGTCCAACCATTCCTATCAACCACTAAACTATGTCCCTGAGCACCTCATCCACCCATCTTTTAAACACCTCCAAGGAAGGTGACTCAACCACCTCCCTGGGCAGCCTGTTCCAGTGCCCAGTGACCCTTCCTGTGAAAAATGTATTTCTGCTGTCCAGCCTGAACCTCCCCTGGTTGAGCTTGATGCCATTCCTCCTTGTCCTGTCCCCTGTCATATACCACACTGTCATCAATGCATAAATTGCACCAGTGAGTAACCTTGATTTAATCTAATTTCAAAAGAATTCGAATGAAGTAATCACAGGCTAAGGAGACGTTGTTTTTTCACATACCTCACATATGACACATCACTAAAGGCGCTACTGCAGAGTGACTCACTTTTCACCAGCAAGTAAGAAATGCCCACTTCACAAATAATCAACATAGATAAGAAATTCTAAATATGCGATAGGTGATATAAAAAAGCACTTGTGAAAACAGGAAAACTAAATAAGCAGTATATATACACTTACTTGCACTTTTTATGTTTTGCAAACTAGAAGCACAATCCACTTCCTGCCTAGAACATTTCATAAATCTTGGTTGTTTTTTATATTACGGCACTAGAAATGAGAACTAATACTAGAAAACACTGGTGAATGTAATGTTAAAATTAATGAACTAGCCATTCTTAGTGGAACCTTAATCATAGCATTCACTTGCAATCCAGCAGTAAATCTCCTTCATGCTCTTTGGTTTAATTTCTAAGTTTACCTTATCTTTTATTTTTCTCCAAGGCAGTTGCCCAACAACAAATTCCACCAACATGTAGAACAGGGACCAGAGGTCATCATGCCGACCCATTTCCTGTGAAAAAGAAATATTATTATAACACATCATACAAATACCTATGAGACAAAAGGAATGACAGTTTTTTACTGCTATAGAGACTTGAATTATTATATGTAAAATATAATATAATCAGTCCTGCATAACAACTTCATGTAAGTTCAGCAACTATTTTAAGTAGAAACTTATGATCAGATTTCTGTAGAAGATACAGAGAAACAAAACAGATGATGAAGTGTGTTAAAGTAACATTGTAAATCTCTATACTGGAAGAGCTGTTTATTCAGATTCCTTTAGTGTATGATGTTAAGATTATGTACTGGTTATTATTTATTTTATAAAATTCAGTAATTTCACCTTTTATATTTATTAACTTAGAATACACTTGAACACAAACCATAATGATTAGAACCACTGTTATTCCTACAACAATAACTTTTTTATGCTCAACTACTGTATATTATCCTTTCCCAAAACTTGTAAGTATTCATTTCTCATAAAAAATACATAAGAATACAAAACAAAGAAATCAATATCAACTGCATTACTAATGGCATTCAGCCTCATGAGATGGATATGATATAAGATTGACACACTCACTCTGTTTCTATGAGCATTGATTGATGCATATCGTACCGTTCCTCGAAAACCGGCAACAGCTCGTGGCTGTCAAATACAAAAAGAAAAACATTCATATTGTCAGAAATACCTTCTAACTACTTAACTTGGTATTTACCAAGTGGTATGGAACAACAACAAGTATCGTTTCAGGCTTTTTGTTTTATTTCAAATTACCATATTTCTACAAGTTTTCAGTAGAAATCCAAGTAGGTACCACAAAGTGACACAAGTCATATTTTTTAAATTCTATATGTACATCAGTTTTTGTTCTTCACAGGCATCAACTCAGGTTTACTTCATCCCTCAAAAAATCTATATGGTTCTATTTTTCTTTTCTTTCCCCTCTTTTCTTTTTTTTTATCTCATTTCTCTTTTTTCTCCTCTTTTTCCCTCTGTTTTTCCTCCAATAATGAAATTGTTTCTTTGCTTTAACTATCAGAAGTTTGAGTTTCTAAAATCTGACATGTTGTAAACCTTAATGATTTCTTCCACTTTGCTGAAATACAACAATGTATGAACAATCAGCACTTTACTGAAATGTGTTAGCAACCTCTTCACTAATTACTTTCAGAACTTATTGGGTTTTTTTGAGAAATTCAAAAAGCAAGGAAAATCACCGGTAAGTCCCAATAGTGTGGCTGAGCAATACATAGTGAGGGCTGCACTACAGGCACTATTTAAAAATATTTCTCTTTTCTAGTTTCTGAATATCAGCTTTCCCTCCCTGTCACTCTCAACATTACATGATTGTAAGTCAATCACAGAATATATTTCCCCATTCTTCTTTACCTTCAAATAAAATGTTTTAAGAATAATAATATAATTTATAATAGCCACAATTACTACATATTTACAATTGTTAAAAATATATATATAAAACCCTGATGTTATTACTTTGGCTACAACAGATCAATTCTACCCCCTTAATTAATCACTCTCCATAGAACTGCCAGAACTCTAGATTTGCTTTCTTTTACACAGTCTTATCTTCCCAATCAATAATTTTTTTTGTTCTCTCTGACAATGAATGTGAGAAACCTGAATTATCTTCCTTGCCCCTGACTTGTGCTTAAAGGATTATTGGTGATCTGTCTGCCTGCCCCAGACTCATGACAATTCTTAAGATTTTGACAAATCTTGTTTAATACATTGAAACATCCGGATTGATTCACACAAAGATAACCACAATACAAAATTACTACGCTATTAAGGTAAAACACAGTCTATCCTCAGCTATAATATTGAGAGCTATCATTTCTTCTTATCCACCAAAAGATACTACACGGATCTGTTCTTTAAGTATGTCAGGATTTGCCATTACCCTATCAATTAAATCCAGCAGGGTGATGCAGCGTATTTAAGAAGGATTCACAGCCCATATAATCAACGCCAGCTAGAGTGGTATGATGAGAGCTGAACCAGTATTAGTTAAGATAGAGAATA
Organism: Piaya cayana; assembly: GCA_013389865.1. Classification (NCBI taxonomy): domain Eukaryota; kingdom Metazoa; phylum Chordata; class Aves; order Cuculiformes; family Coccyzidae; genus Piaya; species Piaya cayana. The sequence goes on along the minus strand of WAAB01016731.1, from coordinate 28 downwards.
TTTTCTATTGAGGGCCTCGTCCAAGGAT